>CM053502.1:170481813-170509183 GCA_028627145.1 Eidolon dupreanum | reverse complement strand
TTAGGCTGGGCCTGGGCTGGCAACGTGGGGACGTCACCAGGCACAGCCAGAGCAGACTGCAGAGTGGCCTTTTCAGTTTTGTTCAGCAGACTCTAGAAGTTCTCTCTTGTTCTTTGAGTTGGGCGACCACACACACCCTAGGACTGCGGGGTAAACAAGGGCCCAGATGAAATGACAGCCCGTGAGCGTGTTCCCTTGATCTTTAGTTCCAGAGTGAGGGCATCGTGCCCACTAAAGGGACTCAAAGCACCAGCCAGAGACCTCCATAAATTCACATGCGAGCTGTCTGTCCACACTGCGATAGTTTCTGGAACCATCCTTTCTCAAGTAAGCCTCGTACAGAGTAAAAGCCATAGGAGATCAGAGCTGTGTCACCAACACAGCCTCTAGTTATCGCTCGCCAAGCCAGTTACCTCATTCGTTCATTGAGCACACAGTAAGTAACTGGACTCCGTTCAGCCCTGGAATTGAGTGCAGGGCAGAGATACAAGGTGACCCACCCTCTAGGGTCCAGGTGCCTCACCAGGAATGAGGAAATGAGACTAGGTGATGTCCAAGTTTAAATCTCTACAATGCACCTGCTCTTAAACTTATTTCGTGCTATAGTAAAACCCGTTCTTCGCATCAGACTTTGCATAGGATCTGACAAGGTGGGGACCAGACATTCGACCTCCAGTGGCTATGTCCTAGGCCCTTTAAAAATTTTGGAGACATGAGGAGTATTAAAACCCCAATTAGGCCCCTGAGCAAGAATGTTCTGGCATTTTTTAAATACACCTGTGTGCCGAGCCCTGGCCTGGCATTTTATGCACATCATCTCATTGAAATTCTTGCACAGGGAATTCACCTCTTTCTAATAAGAAGAGGTTCTACCTGCCTGGCTCACGGCCCCCCTGAGCCAGCCCCTCAGGGATGCGCTATCTCAGCAGAAATAGAGGAGGAATCATGTCCTTGAAAAAGGGCTGTTTCTGGGGAAGAATTCCAAAAAAGATATGTGGCCTGAGTCAACGCATTCTATGTAATGTACGTGCAGATCAACTTTGTGTTTTCACATTTATTTCAAATTTATTTCATTTTCTTATGTTCTAAATATTTGATGTTCACTATTTATAAAGAATAATTCCCCTACAGGAATCCCATCCAATTCACCACACCTTCACAACTTCCTTTTCAGGCACTTCTCGAATGAGAAGGAATTCACAGAAAAGGTTTTGAGGGACAGCGTCATTCTTTTAGGAAATGCTCTCAAATGATCAGACTAATTGTTTAAAAAAAAAAAAAGTGACATTATAAAGTAGCATGTATATGTCCATCTGAAATCTTTGGGTTTCCAATGGGATGAAAATACATTTTTCATAAGGTCTCAAAGTCAAAGGCATGCAATTCCTATGGGGACCGGAAATGAGTGTTTTTCTCTCAATGCTAACAATGCACGATTGATCATAAGAGCTTTAGATTTATTTTAATTTTCCCTGTAATTTTTGCTGCTGTTGCCTTGTTCTGAGGCATGAAGCAGTGCCGGAGACAGGAACCCAGGTTTGAGGGACCAAGGGCGGGGTCTGGACGAGCATCTCCCCTAGTTTATAGTCACTTAGCCTGGAGAAGATGATTTAATGTTGACACGTGAAGTTACGGCATTCTAAAAACAAACACCTTGGCTTAAATACCACAGGAATTGTTGCTTTAGTCACTCAAAAGATCAACTGTTTTCTGTTTCCAGAGAAATGTTAAGACTCGTTTTATAAATTGCATTTAGCCTTTTTATTAGAATTGAATCTAGCTGTTGGCTCCACTAATGGATTTTATGTGTTTCTGCTGGTGTCCCCAAACTAAATTGCTGTAACTAATGTAGCACTGTCTCCTTTTGTAACTGTTAGCTGCTGAGAGCTACAGCAAATTTCGTCTAAAGTCAAAATATTAGCAGTTTTATTTATTACAAGATGTCAAAAGGCGACAGTATAATTTTTACAGGATTCGAAACCATAATGAGACCTTTGAAAATGTTTTTCATAGTTGGACTTTCTTCCTGTAATTCAAAGAAAAATGAAAACTTAAAGTATTGTGTTTATTATCAAATGTTACATGACCCTTTGGTAGCAAGTCAAAACAGCCATTAAGCTAGCCAATTCAACACAAGCATACGGATTTCTCATTTTTTAAAACATAACCGTAAGTGTACTGGATATTAAAATACATGAATGCATGCTTAACCAGGCATGTCTACTGTTTTGCTCTTCTCTTCATTCTTTCCTTTTTATCCAGTTTTGACCAATCTGCAAAAACAGTACAGTTTCATTAAGTCATCAGGGAAATATCAGTGGCTCGAATACAACCTTAGAGAATGCATATACGCACAGAAATCATTGATAATGAAAGAACATGGCTTTCAGAGTAAAATGCAGTGATATAATGAAACATTTTACACACAAAGGCTTCGCTGAAATTGCAGAAAATTAGCCAATATTTTATTTGGAACTGTTTTCCAAAATATGCAGGTTTTAAAAAGCCGTCTATTACTCCCTTACTGTCATATATTTACTTATAATTAGTAGTGATGTTTATGCTATTTAAACAATCATCTAAATGATGACACTGGAGGTGTATATACTCATATTTTTACATTTGGTGGAGAAAGTTGCATTCAAATCCTTTTTGGACCTATTCATACACTCATTTAAAATACTTATGTCTGTGTATATACATATCTCTTTTATGGGGAAAAGTGGTTGACAAGGCAGGAAAACTGAGATTTCACTGTATCATGCAAACCAGGGGCATCACGGAGGTCATGCCTCCTCAGGGACAACTCAGCCATCCTGAAGATGCCACACAGATTCCCTTGACAGATTTACCCATAGCCTCCTGAGTGTCACCCAGGGCTTTGCCTGTGTTGTATTTCCACATTTTATATACCTTTTTATGCCACATTTTTTAAAAGCAAAGCGAAATTCATGATGTCTATTGCAAATAGCTATAGCGGATGGAGTAAACAGCTAAAAAAATACAAAGTATAAGCAAAAAGAGACATTGCCAACTCCGAGACGTTTGCCAAAGGCAGTGAGCACGAATGAGTCACAGTGGCAGGTGATTTAGATCTGAGTTTGTTTGTTTTTTTTTTTTTTAACTTTGCTAGCACAAAGTCACACATAGAATTCTGAGAATTCAGTGCTTTATATAAAACATTAAGTCATGTTGAAAATGCATTTTGAAAGGACTAGGGAAACTATCCGGTTTGCCAATTTCTTTTGCTTATTCAGTTCTTTCTCGCTCTTCACTTCATTTCTCTTCCTCATAAATCAACTTTCCCGGAAGCCATAATGCTAATATAACCCCAAGGGAGGATACGAGATAGGGAGGTCCTTGTCAGAGAAGATGCAAAAGAGAAACATGACATATTTTTCGGGCCCCAAATGGACCGTGGGATGGAGAGAGCGGAGTTAGAGGAAGCACAGGGTGACACTTGTGTTTCCTGATTTCTCCTCCTCACCATAGTCTGCGATGGGGAACACACATTAGGTGAGGGAGAAGATGAGAGAAAGAGGCTTGTTCCTGTTCACACTTGTGTCGGTGCAAAATGGGGAGCATGGCGGCTCAGGTGGAGAGGGCCTGGGTTTAGCTCCCCAGAACCTCCCTGGGGCCCCCACAGACCACGAAGTGTATATCCAGACACCCCAGATGCCCTGGGGAGTGACAGGGAAGGGATCTCGTGGTGTTGGCTGCAGAGCAAACCGGGTCTCGAGGCTAAGGCTGCAGATAGACCTGCAAGTCCAGGAATTACATGGGAATGGCGGCCAGATCACAGGGACTACACAGCACTAAGTGACAAGAGTGTGAGCATGTGCTGTCCACGGAGCTGAGCAGCCGTAGCCAGCAGAGCAAGCGCTGACCACAGGGGACAAGGGAGGCGTCGCCACAGAACCGGAGAGCAGCAGCCAAGATCTCCATGTTGCTTCAAGATCTCACCACGGGGACACATGCACAGACCCAACCACACCCCCCCAGCTGCCATCTTGGAAAAGAAGAAAGAGAAGATGGATCTCCGAGAGCTAACATCTCTAAAAGGGCCATTCTAAACAGAGTCACACCAGCAGAGGCCGTGACAACCAAAGTGGGTTTGGTGAAACAGCCGCTCTGGGCAGGAGGGGAGGAAGGAGGGGCTTCAGAGGAAGATGAGATCCCACTCTTTCTTAATAATAATAACATTAAGAAGAGCATTTTTTTTTTCTGTACCAGAGTGTCACACATGAACCTGCCACCGTGGCACACGAGGAATGAGTGGCACCAGCATCTTAGGCTGTCCCTCCTGCTCCCTGGCTCACACCGGTCTCGTTAGTGGGTGGTCAGCAAGGTTCACTAGGTCAACGGGAGCAGAGTTTCCTCTGTGGACCAGACCGGGGTGACACCCGCCGTGTGGCAGCGCCCTGCCCCGTCGGGTGCTGGCCGGCCACCCTCATCGGGCTGCCAGGCGCATCTGCGTCAAGTGGCAGCAGAGGCCCGAAACTCGGACGAGGACCGAAGCGCTGACTGTAAAGACGGAGGGAAGGCGTCCCGGCGGCGTGTCCGTGGACAGCAAGGCACGCGGCGTGGCCACCACCCCCTTCCAAGATGGCCCGGCCCGGGCGCAGGTCCTCGTCGTGAGAATCGAGAGGGGCGTGCGGGCGGCGAAGGCAGATGGAGAACCAGCGCGTCCCTCGGAGCCGGGTCGCCGAACCGGTGCCGGCCAAGAAGAGCTCGAAGGGTTCTCTGAAGGCCACCGAGGGCTGGCTGCATGTCAATCACAGTAATCTACTTTCAGTTTTAAATCTCGTAACACAGACGAAGTGCAACAAAAGTTCTCATTCCGTGGCTTCGGTCCTTCGGCTGCCCACGCTGTGGGGCTGGTAGCTGCCCTTCCACGCGGTCGCCGCGAACTTCGAAGTTCCCGCCCTGAGGTTCCCAGGTGACCTTGTCGCAGAAATGCCGGCGCAGAGCGGAAATTCAGTCTCCCGTTCGTTCCACCTGCACAGTAGTAACCACCGGTAGAAGTGATTTTTTGATTCTATCCCTGAATTCTGAATTTGCATTCCATATGACCCCCACGCAGACGTAATTCTTGCCAAGCAACCCAGTGAAAGATGCTCCCGAGGTTCAAATAGAGCGACTTTCAGAATCTCTCATCCTCGTTGATTTTCCTGAGGGTGGTGGTGAAGGAGCTGTCACCCACACCGGGCAGTGTGGGAGCGGAGGGTCTGAAGCCAGAGGTGGCAGTACGTGTGAGCCAATTTCGTAATGTGGCACTCTCTGCTAGCCACATTAAGGTGAAATTAATTTCCGTAATGTATTTGATGAGACCCAGTGTCTCCAAAATATTATAATGCCAGCATGTAACCAAGGTAAGGATTGCGAATGGGATACTTTACAGTCCTTCACACTGAGTCTGCAATGTCCCGTGTGCATCTGACGCCATCAAGGCACCCGGGGTGGCCCTGCCACCTTGAACTCGCCACCCGTGGCTAGTGGCCGCCAAACTGGAGAACGCAGCCCTCAGCTTTGATGTTAACACATCCAAATTCAAGTCAAAGGCTGCTTCTGCCACCTGCAAAGTGTAAGTTTGAATCGAACGCCCTCCGAGCCTCAGTTTCCTCATGTAGAAAATGATAATAATAATACTTGACAGGGTTGCGTGAGGTTTAAATAAAATTGTGCCTACAGACAGCTTAACAAACTGGTACATGGTAAGAACTCTATAAATGTTAACTGTTGTTATTATATAAGTGGATATTATTATAGATTTTATAATGTGAGCTTACAGTCTAACAAACATATAAAGATCTATTGAAAAAAATGAGGAAAAAAACTCCTGGTTTAACTACTATTATCATGAAAATAGACAGTAAAATCAAGGAGAACAAGGGAAAAAAATTATTAAGTTCGAATTTCCCTGTAGTCTCTTGGCTATTCTGAGTATCCAGGAATTGTCTTTTTTTTTTTTTTAATGACAGCTTTTGTAAAGTTTTGCGTTATGCCCATCCTAGTGACCTCACGCTGCCCAGCACCACGCGGCCTGTGTCCTTGTTACCTTTCTAGATCTTCAGTCTTTTCGTGATTAACAAAGCTTTCAGACTTGGAGGTTTTGGAGCCACTTAACACTCCACTGGGACTTTTTCTTTCCACCAAGGAAAGGGCTTCTACTGCCCTCTGCTGAAAACTGCTCTTCCTTTCGGTTCATCTCGCTGCCACGTCCACTTCACCAGAACCACTTAGAAATTAAAATCGCCATGGAGTCGGCGTAGCGGCTCTTGGACGTCCATCCTGGTGCCTTGACCTGTGGGCAGCAGTGATGAAAAGCTCTCGCCGGCAGCTGAAGTCGTCCTCAAATGAAGAAAAAAAATTTAATATCTTTAATTACACTTAGGGAAAGGAAGACATGAGTGAAGTTTTAATCTTCTAGATGGTCTCTTGGATTAAAATTAGATTTATACATTTGCATAATAAAAGTAAATGAAAGAAAGCAGTTGGAGTACATGCGAGATAATTGCATCCGTACCAGCCGTCTCGGGCGGCCCTTATTGGCTTGAGCTCAGCGTTAGACGTTACACCGCTGACATTTTTTGCATTTTTATGTGGCAGTGCAATAGAATTTAAATTTTATGCACAATTAGTCTGCTACTGAGGTATAGTTTGTGGGTAGGTTTGGCCAGAAAGCTGAGAACAAGCCCTTCGTGTAATTTTTTAGTATTTTTGAGAGAAGGAGAAAGTGATAGAGAAAAGGAAAAGTTACAAACAAAAATTTAGGCAAGCAAAAAAGTTAGACTTGCGTTTTTACCCAGAAAGAGGGCCAGGAGCAGCCATGATGTCTGTGGCTTTCCAGGCATGGCACCAAGTCCTTTCCTTATGTGTTCGACCCTGAAGCTGTCCACATCCTGGGCCACCAGGTCAGGCAAGGGGAGGGATCCTCCCAACAAAATAACTTTCCGTTCCAAATCAGTGGTGGAAGAGTGGGAGCCACTGTGGGGAATTAACGAGCGAGCATGGGACACGACGTAGCATCCCACACCAAATGCCTCCCACACCAACAGGAAAAGATACATGTTGCAATTTGCTGGAACACGCGCAGTCAAACCGAAGTGACATTAAGACGGCAAATCGTCAAGAATACAGATTACATTACAAGAATACAGTGCTCATGCTCACACGTAACTCTCTGCGTGTGAGCAGACACCCTCAGTAGACCACACCCCGGCACGCCCGGTACGTTTTCGTAACGTTTAGGGGAATCTACAGGATTTCACTTTCTCACAGTCTTTTTCTTTTGTCGCAATTCACTTCTGAGAAAATCGAAGCATTGATTACTGAACATAAGGAGTCTACAGAGTTAACAAAAAGAGAAGTCACAACTTTCCACTGACAGTTCTTGCTTAGGATTGTGGCTGTCATAATGTCCCATGCCATCCCATATGCTCAACACATTTATGTCTCAGAAACATCGTATGATCTACCAATTTGTTCAAACTCCTCTGTGATGAAACGTAGTGAAACAGAAACAAAACATATATCTAAACACCATTTAGTCACCATAGTAAAGTTCGTAATTACATTTCTCCTTGAAGACTCTGCAGTCACTACGAAATGTGCCCATTCCTGTCCCCTGAAACAGAAATGCGAGTGTTAAGGTAATTTATTCTAAAATATTCATGAATATAGTTAAAAGTTTTGAAATTTTTTTGTTGATCATGATGCAAGCGAACTTGGGTCTCATCAACATTTTCCTGATTTGCCAATGACCTGCTGAAAGTATTTTTAAATACCAGAAAAATCCTACGAAAAGGGGCATGCGTATCCCTAGGGACATTGCTTCCTGCACTGGCTTTCTTTTCAAGAGTTCAACATTAAAGTGTAAAAGGGATAGGCCAGCTCCTGTCCCCTCCACTGTAGGGAGAGCCTGGGACAAACCTGTTGTGTCTCATGGCTTCCCCACATGGAGAACCTTTTGCTCCAAGCTGCAAAGGCCACCACATCAAAGACACGCACGGAGCTGTGAGTCACGGGGACACTGCGGGCAGCAAAGCAGGAAAGGGGGTCTAGGCTGGTTGACAGCCGTGAGATGAGCAGTGCATCAAAGTCGGTGCATGAGGCAAGGGACAGACAGCGGGACTTGGAAGGCAGGTGGCAGTGAGGAGGGGAAAGGACGGAAGTGGTCTATGTGTTTTTAATAACTCAGGTCATTTTATACTCAGTGACATCTATGTTCTATGTTTATTAGTGTTAACCTATGTTAATCAATGTAACGAATGATGCTACATCAATTACATAGTATATGTATTATATGATGATGTAATATTAATAATTAATATGGTACCAGCATAGTTATCTCCTAGATATTCTCTGAGACCAGAGAACAGATATCTAGAAGTCGCTGAAAATTTTTTTTTTTTCCTCTCTCCAAATTTCTACCCGCTTGTCATTTGTCTTGAATAATGGGCCTTGAGGTTATTGTTTCATGAAATGGGGGGCCAGGGAGAAGTCAGCAGGAGGCAGCCAAGAATGGGACATAACACAAAAGATAGCACAAAAGGCATCTAGTTAGTCAAAGACTCACTTCCATATGTACACTTATTACCTCAGTACAAGAAACGTTGATTTTCACATCCTATGTAGAAGACCTAATGAGACTTTAGCTTCTCAGAAATACATGTATTTGCCCAGCGCTCACTCGCGCGCGCTCTCTCTCTCTCTCTCTCCCCTCCTCTCTCTCTTCTTCCCCTCCCCCTCGCCTCCTCCTCCTCCTCCTCCTCCTTCTTCTCCTTCTCCTCCTTCTCCTCCTCCTTCTCCTTCTCCTCCTTCTTTCTTTCCCCAATAAAGCAAGAGTAAGAAACTGCTGTCATTGACGAGGGGTGAGGAGGAGAAAATTCTATATACCAAGACCATTCACCTCCAAACCTAAGACTGCCCCGACTGGAAGCTGACGTCTTGAGACTAATTAAGTATGGGGGAGGAAAGTGATGTTAAGTGAAGGATTTTGTCTGAAATTCTGTTAATGTTATTTGAATTCTGCCAGCTGTCCAAAGTCTTATCTGTTAATGATACCAAAAGGATTTCTTTTTTTTTTTTTTTATAAAACTTGACATTCCTGTTGTATCTTGACACCTGAGACATCGTCACACAATTTTATTTATGTGTTCTATGTGTTTTTAACAACTCAGGTCATTTTTATACATGTATGTGAAATCATTTAAATTATTTAAATGCCTACATTAAGTACCTAAAAAAGTATCTCAGATATCTGTCATACCAGGAATAGTTAGAAATGTAGTCTAAATGTCGCCCGAGTCTCCGTCTGGTGGCACGCCTCTCAATAATCGTTACTACACTCTCTGAGACCCCAGGTGGAGAAGCAGCCGGGGCAGCCGACTGCCGACCCGCTGAATCACGGTAACCCATGGGTGCTGCGAGCCGTTTCGGTGCCGACCTGTTAGACCAGCAATGGAAAATTAACACTGTGCGCGAGAATTGAGTCTCAGCCTCGCGCACTTTGGGCGAAGCGCACACTCGATTCCACGCCCCTGATTTCACTGAGCATCTTCCATTCCGTCTTCATCAGCAGCCTGAATTAATGGGTTCATGTACTCAGTGATTCATGGGGCTTATGTGTTCTTAAATCTATTCGTATATGTAGAATAAATTAATACATGAGTCAACAATCAGCAAGAATTTATTAAATTCCTACTCAGCCACCTATTTAGCCTGCTATTTTTAGATATATTTTGGCCGTGCTAAAATATGAAAAGATCTTACAAAAGATAAGTCAAAATGAGAACTGTGGAGAAGCAGCTGCCCAGCATCCCTGTGCCCAGGTTTGCCTCTGGGGTGGAACCCCTCCCCCACCGCAAGTCAGCTGGGGCCGTGACTTGGGCAAGTGGCTTCACCCCAGGTCCCTTCCTTGTCACCTATGGTGCTATTAGTTATTCTTCCTCAGGGCCACTGAGATGATTCAATGAAATAACTAAGTTTAAGTCCTTAGCATGGTGCTTGGCATGCAACAGAATTCACTGTTAGCTGTTAATACAAATAATGGTAATGACTTAGAATAATCCGACATTATGAGTCATCGCCTAATTTAAAAAAAAAAAAAAAAAAACTTTTGGTTCTTGCTTTATTTTGTTGACTCAAATGATGACCTTAAGAAATATACCAATGACTTGTCTTTCTAAACATGTGGAGAACAGTCCCTAATTTCTAATTATACAAAGTAACTTAGCTGTCTTCAGAGCACTTTTAAAATGCAGTCACTTCGCACATTTGGCGGCCTCAGCAGCGATGGCGGGCATTCATAGTAGAACTTTTCTCTGCGGTCCCACCAGCTCAGAGCTCCATGCCCACCACGCTCACTTTGGGGCAAAGCACACATTTTTGAAGTAAAAGTCAACGTATCTAAAGCCTTAGGCTCAGCCCAACTCGCCAGCCCCCCTTCTCCAAATCCCTTCTCCTGTATGGCTTTTTTGTTTGTTTGTTTTTTTAATTTTAACATTTCATCAAAAAAAAAAAAATGCTGCTTTGTAGTTTGAAGTGTTAAATATCTCTGAACTACCTATGTCCCTTATCCCTTGTCGCTGTGCTCTGCCACTGTCTCACCACACACTTACTTGATTCAGAAACCAATGCCATTTAATTCACCACCAAGAAAAAATGTAAAACCCTGTCAATTCACCGAGAGATGCTTTCTTTCAATCACTTGAAATTTCTCAAATTTTCATTTATACTTATCAAAGTCGCCCCCTTGTACATGTGTTTAAAAAATTAAGAGCCAAATAGCTAAAGGCATTGCCAACACTTCTTCCCATTCGGGACCCAGAGCCCCTCAGTCGCTTTTGGTCTCAGAATTGGGGTTTCCGCGTGTCTTTCCACGTGATAGCATCCTGTGAAAATCAGGAGCATTGAAGATGCAGCATTGCTTTTAACAGCGACCAACGACTGTTGGGTTTTCTAAAGTACTGTCAGCCATTCTGTGGGTTTTGACAAGCTTGTGCAAGCAATGACAGCCACATCAAAACTGCCACCTGTATGGCAATCCTAATGCATCCTAATTTAAGTTGTTTTAAAAAAAAATTCAATGAAAAATCCGAAGATAAATTTTAAAGGATTCCACGCAGTATGATTATACTGCTATTACTTCTTACTTTTGTTTTAATTACTAGTAACTAAATTGTTACAATAAATGGTTTCCTGCTTTCATGCCGTACACACATGCACACACACACACACACACACACACATCTCCATCCTCTGCCTCCATTTCCCTGACACTTGAGAGCATCCTTCAGGGCACCATGTTATAATTACCTTTCTCACACTCCCTTTCTCTTGCATTTGGTGATCGACTTGGTTTTGTGTTTGTTTCCTTATGTACCTAGTTTTCTATGTACTTACCATTAATTCAGCCCCAGACTTTCTAACAGACTTGAAAATCCCTTAGTATGCTTAGTCTCTCACCATTTTCCAGGAGGAGACCACGCTCTGGAAACTTCTCTCCTGAGCCAGCCAGGACACTCCGCACAGCTAACACTTGGGGATTCCTCACCACTGTCCTGAAAACACTCTTGGACTCTTTTCTGTGAACTATCCCCTTTCTCCCGAATCCCGTGCTCCCTCAGGGCTGGTTTCCTGTCTCTTCTCCTACACTTTGTCAGTCATTTAGAAGATGGAAACCTGAGTAGGAAGTGATATTCCTTCAGAATGTCGAAGACCTTCTTCTAAGCTTTTGGGACTTGTTGCTGAAGTCTGTGCCATCGGATTCGGGCTTGTTGTGTGTGAACTCTTGTCCCCTCCACTGTGCTCACCTTGCCTTCCTTAGTTTGTGTCTTGCTCCTGTGTTGTGCTGGTTCCATTTATACAGTGGGCTCTGAGAATCCAGAAACACGTGTCCTTCCGTTCCAGGGAATGTTTTTATATTTCTGAATAGATTGAATTTTTAATTTTTTCTTCTGCAACCATTTTAATGTTTAAGACTTATTCTTTATCTTCTAAATACTTTAAGGAAAACTCCTATTCTTCAAAGACATTGATTATAGTTATTTTTTTTTCTTTTTTAAGTTTCTGACTCTTACTTAAATTATTTTCTTTCCTTTCCATTTTTGGTTTTGGTTTTTTTTTTTCTCTCTCACCTTTCATTTTCAAGTATCTCTTCAGGTATCTCTACTTTCTTTGCTTTCCATTTATTTTTTTCAAGCAGTAAAAATACTTATTGGAAACTGCAGGGGCGGGGCTTTTTAAATGTGGGGTTTCACTTTGGGGGTTAGAACAGTGAGCACATGGGGGCACACTCAAATGTCAGAGGACTTTTGAGGTGAGAGGACTAGTGAATTTGTCCAGAGAGAAACTCTACAGCAGTTCCCTGCCAGGTGGTGAAGGGATGAAGGCTGTATTGTGTCTAGATGCCGTCAGCCTAGGACCCAGGCAGGAAAAGGGGATGGGGAACCACCCATCCACAGGCAGCCATTCATATAATTTCGCCTATTTCAGTATGGCCCCTCACATCCTTCTGAGCTGTGACTGGTGGCCTGCATCCAGATCCCCTCTATGTGGACTTTGTTTGGGAATAAACATGTCTTTAGCTGCATGGGGAGGCCAGACACCTGGCCTCCCAGGCTGGGGGTTGGGATGCTAGAATCTAAAGGCTCATTGTAGTAGATCTTCAAGCCCGTGTTCGCATGCCGCCCCTCCCTGCACCCTGAGGTTTCCAGCACCCCTGCTCCCAGCTCCTGCCCCTCCCTGAGGTTCTGCGGCGCCAAGGGGCTGTTTCTCCCTAACTTCCCGTGCTGCGGACGGTTGCATCCCAGCTTCCTCTAGTCTACAAAGCGGGTTTCCACTCGCCATCTGTGCTGTGCAGTTTGATTGGCATCTCTCGTCAGATTTTTTCTCCTCTCGGCAGCTCTCTGTGCTGGTGCATTTATCCCCTTTCTGTTCCTCCCGTGTCACTTCGGCGGAGCTTGAGGGAGTGGGAGACTTAGATGCACCTGTCCAGTCTCCCACGTGGAGCTGGAGGGCGTCTTCCTTTTCCGGTGACTGTTACCAGCAGCATCCACCACTGGTCAGGGACGGGGCCTCGAAGTCCTCCCCGACTCCTCCCGCCGCTTCCGGTTAGCCGCCGAGCCTCGTCAGTGCCACCCACGCCTTCGCGCGTGGGTGTGGGTCGCAGCCCCCGTTGCCGCTGCGCATCCTCAGGCGACAGTCAGGGCGCGCTGCGCCCGAGCGTGGGGCGATCGCCCAGCAGCAGCCTGTTTTCACCCCGATCCTCAGTCTTGGCTCTAAGACGGGAATTTATGTCACTCTCTCATAAAAATGATTTTATGGCTCCCCCAGGCCTTTAGGATAATGTCCAAGGTCTTTATCATAGAAAACACTGCACTCCAGCAAGGCCTTTTGTCATTTCCTCTAACCCCCATCGCTCCCCCGCCGCCATGACAGACCCCTTAAACTCGAGGCTCCTCGAAGACCTTTTCTCCCTCAGGTGGTCCCTGGACTTGGAGCCTTAGCACAGGTGTCTGCACCTGCCTGAAAAGTCCCCCTTTCCTTCTCTGCCCAATCTCCTAGGACCTTTTTGCTCAATAGCAGCCCCCAACCTTCGTGGCACCAGGGACCGGTGCTCCTATGAGCATCTAATGCCTGATGACCTGAGGCGGAGCTGAGGCGGTGATGCTGGGGCTGGCGGCGGCTGCAAATACGGGTAAAGCTTAGCTCGCTCACCTCCTGCTGTGCAGCCCAGTTCCTAACTGGCCGCCAACAGGGACTAGTCCACTGTCCAGGGGTTGGGGACCCGTGCTCTACCGTACTACTCATCAAAAGTTTGCAACTTCTTCCCTAGAAAGAGTAGCTCCTTGCCCCTCATTCCCTCCTGCCATGAAAAATCTGTCTGATGTGGCCACCGCTGATACAAAGTCTATGTGTGTGGGTATGTATATACACACGAACTCACACACAGGCGTACACAGATTGTTTTCCCAGAATAAAAGGAACTGTTGAATCTAAAACATTTTTTTCTACAGACTTTTTTTGTCACTTAATGTGACATTCTCATCTTTAAAGGGGTTAGATGGTACACTAATCTACCTCTCACAGCTACTCCTGAAAAATGACTTACCAAAAATAGTATGAGAATGCAGAAATAGTCGATTTTGAGAAACTCAAGCGTGTTACTCTACACTGCAAAATAAAGTGGCATATAAATTTAAGTCTAAGGTTTATTCCAATTTAAATCATTATGTTTTTATCAGACAAGGAGAAACTCGTCTAGTCTAGAGTACTGGTTTCGGAATCCAACGAGTCCCTCCCCATCATCTCTTAAGCCCATGTGCAGACTGCTAACCCACCACTCCGCATTCCAAAACATGCAGATCCCTGTAAACCAGGACCGAGTCTGCGGAGGACTGGCAGATGCATCGAAGTCCTCTCCCCCACGGTGCACACTCCCCTGGACTTCAGTTCTGTCCACTCAGTTTCCCCTGGAGATAGACGTGCACCTAGGGAGTCGGCGGCGGGGTGAATCGGAGGCCGGGTTGTGCGCAGAATGCTTTGGTGGAGGCTTTCTGTGTGTGTCATGTAATGGTGCCTCTTCCTGGATGCAGCCTTATAAATCCTACTTTGAAACTCTGCTGAAGCCGAAAGCTCGAAGTACATCTCTAACAAAATGGTCTTGCTTGTCTCTGCTTTGTGAAAGCTTTTTTTCTTTTTTTAATTTACAAGAAAAAAAGAACGGAGCCTCTCTCCTGTTGTTTCAACGCTCCGTGAAAGATATAAAGACAGTGATCTCTATCTTGCTCATTTCTAAAGGCCCAGGTCAAATCCGTATCCTCTTTAAGGCCTTCCCAGAGCTCATGGCTAGAAATAGTTTTATTACGCCTTGGTTCTTAAGGAAGTGCCACGGTTTTATACCTGCTACCACCCCAAACCTCACCAAAATGATGCCAAACAAATAAAAAGCCTACAAATCCACAAGAACAAAAACTTTGAGAGGAAAGTCAGATGAGACATGTGAACAAAATTTTAGAGCATAGAAGAGGGAATGAAATAGGTTAGTGCCAAGGAAAGAATCAGCAGTTTAGCCCAGTCGACGCCAGCGGCGCGAATGTGGGGGCACCCTTCCACGCTCCGGTCCCCGTTTTCCTCACTTCTAAACGAGAGATGGTTCGGACTTCCTGGTCTACCTCGATGTCTCTTGTGTGTATCGAGGGAAGTAACGTGTATAAAGAGATTTGCAGACTGCGTAGACTATTATAAACAAGAGCCCCTATTAGCACTGTTACCACCTACTCGAAGGGTCCACTTGTCTGCACGCATCCAAGCCAAATATGGGATGAACAGGAGACGGCAGCCCAGAAAGTGAAGGTTTATTTAAGGAATTGACACCAAGCCCAGAGACGCAGGTGAACTAGTGCTCTCAAAAACCTGGCTCCCCTGTGGCCTCTAGTGGCTGGTTAGATGAGGGAAAAATCATTGATCATGGTTACCATGGCAGCTGGGGTCCTGGGCTCTGTTAGTGGGTGGGGCTAGGGCAGGGAGCAGTCGATCTTGGCATTAGCCCCTGATGCCCATCATCACACTGTTCTGCTCAGTTTCCAGGGCACGTGGTCCATGGGTTCCACTTTTCAGAGCCGAAACATAACCGAGGCCAGTGTGTTATCTTTGTTTGACTGAAGCCTTATTCTAGTTTGAGGTTTACTGTATCTTGGTCATGGTCGATAGATCTGAAGCTTTATTCTTAATTGAGTTTGATGCTGACCAGAACCTGATGTCCCAAGGGCTTAATGATTAAAAGGAGTGGACGTTCAGTATATGTACAGGTGGAGGATCTGGGGAAGAGAAAGCAGGTGAGTCATACTTCTGTCAGGCTAGATTAACGCAAAATGCATGCCAAAGAAATGAAGTTATGTGCAGTTACAGAACTATTATCATTCTGCCTCTTATTTTATTTATTGGTTTACATATCTTACCAACTAAGCTATGGGTTCTTTGATGGCAAGGATTATATCTTGTTTATATTTCCTAGTTTGCTCATTATAAGCTTTCATTTGTTGAACTTAATTAATATAGGCATAAGTTAACAATATATTCTGAAAATATAAATCTAATGAGAGAAATAAAAGTTATACTAAATTTGTAAGTGCAAAGAAAAAATCTTTTAAGAAATCTTTTAACTTGATGCTGAAGGTGGTTGGCTATTTACAGTCCAGAAAAACACAGAAAGCAAATCTCTTAGCAGTTCTAACCTTGACATTTCTCTTTCACACTGAAATATTCCAAAAGGAACAACTCAATGTTAACATTTTCTAAGGAAGCAGAGCATGTTTAATAGGGCCTGAGCAACAATATAAGTTAAGTCCAAATTAAAGAACACTTTCATATTCTCAGCAAATCATATTGAAGATGATAAAGCTACTGGAAGACAAGCCAGTATCAAATTTCACTTTCATCTAGTTTATTCTAGCAAATTATTTGTATGAAAGGTCTTTTCTATATCTTGAGCAATTGATATAAAAATCCACTATTTTAACATTTAGAGAATATTAATATCTTCTCCCATTCGGTAAGTTGTGTTTTCATTTTGTTGATGGTTTCCTTTGTTGTGCAGAAACTTTTTAGTTTGATGTTGTCCCACTAGTTTATTTTTGCTTTCATTGTTCTTGCCAAGTAGACATATCCAAAAAGATATTTCGGAGACCAGTGACAAAGAATTTACTGCCTGTGTTTTCTTCTAGGAGTTTTGTGGTTCCAGGTCCTACATTTAAGTCTTTAATCCATTTTGAGTTTATTTTTGTACATGGTATAAGAAAATGGTCGAGGTCCATTTTTTGCTTGTGTCTGTCCAGGTTTCCTAACACCACTTATTGAAAAGATTGTCTTTACCCATCATATATTCTTGTCTCCTTTGTCGTAAATTCATTGACCATATAAGCAGAGATTTCTTTCTGGGCTATAGAGCAGAATACAGCTCTGTTCCACTGATCCATATATGTTTGTCTTCCAATACCATACTGTTTTTATTATTGTAGCTTCGTAGTGTAGTTTGAAATCAGGGAGAGTAATACCTCCCACTTTGTTCTTTGAATTCATTTTTTCATCTTATTTTCTGTTTTTTTTTGTTTGACTGTAAATTGAACTTATACACAGGCAGCTCCTTTGCTTATCTCTTCTAGTTTGCAAATAATTTTCAGATAATTTTCTTTAATTTTTAAAAATAATTTTTAAATATTTGTCTCATTTTCCAATGTATATACCTACTTCTTTCTCATCTGTTATTCTACTTGCTAGAATTTTCAGGACAAATTTGAACAATTAAGGATAGATTTCATGGAAATTTACTTATGCTACCTTTCTGTAGCACAGGGTACAATAGACAGATACTTGTGGAAGGAATGACCCATGGAATCACTGAGTCAGAGTGATCCCTGGCAAGCTCAGATTGGAGCGGGAGAGTGCAGGGGGAGGGAGAGGAAGAACATTTCAGAAAAGACTGATAGGACGTGACATTTCCCCTGGGAATGGCAGGACATGGCTCTGGCTGGTTCAAGTGAGTGAGGGCAAGGAAAAGAGAGAAATAGGGAGGAGGAAAAGAGGAAGGAGGAAGGATGGTGCGAGTGTGGAGTAACGATTAGGCTATTCAAAACAGAAATTTGGGGGAACTTCTAAAAAGTCAATATCCAGAGCTTTTCTAAGAAAATGCACTGTTTAATAAAGAAGAAACCATGTGAAAGTCAAACCCCACATATAATTAATTAAGTGTGCATGTACATTTTAATGAAGTTGTTTAAGAAAGGGACATAGTGTTTTATGTTCTATTTTTTTCTTTTTATGAAATGGAAAATTGCACCATTAGGTCTCACGTTCACTGTTACCGAGATACAGTAGTAGAAATGTTTGAGAATTGCTTTTTAGTCCTGTCACTTTATCCAGCCACATTTTATTGTTTCCTTTCCAAGAACAAATAAAAGCCCAAATTGCAAGGAAATACTTTGAGAGAGTCTGAGGAATGGCTTTGAAGAACCAATTAGAAATAGGAAATTGGGCAGCTAGAAGGAAGGAGACTGCTCTCTCACCTCTGCCCAAATTCACATGAAACAACCCAAGACGAGAGGTGCATAGCGATTGCCAAAGGTCAAGCTCTGGTTGATTTTAATGAAAGTTCGCCCAGTGCAAATGAAAGTCTGGTGCCTTCCTTGTTTTTAAATGACACGTTCAGGGTGCCCTTTCCCAAATTCAGGGCAACTATATTTGCAGTGGACGAAAGCAGACTTTCTACTGTTGAATGACAGGATTCTAGAGAGAGCTCGTTTTTATCTCGGCAATGTTCTTGAGGATAAATCGCAAAGGAAGTGGTTAGAGTGAGTTAAATAGTCATTTCATGGTAAGAGAACAGGCTTCGCAGTTCTTCTGTATTCTGTGATTTGATCTCCTTCAGTCCTTCTTCCGTCAAGGTGGCAATGACTTCATATGGTGACAAATAGGAGTTAGCATTGCCTTAGCAGGATCTTAATCACCAGAAGATATCCATTCTTGTCCATCGTATGTTTCCCAGGGGCGCCAACATAGTTTACCAAAAACTTGGGTGGTTTTAAAACAGTAGAAATTTATTGTGTCACAGTTCGAGAGACTAAACTTCCCAAATCCAGATGTCTACAGGCCCCCCCACTCTTTCTGATGGCTTCGGGTGGATGGGGCAGGGGGGGCTGTTCCATGCCTTTCTCTTAGCTTCTGGTACTTCCAGCAATCCTTGACCTTTCTTCTTTGCCTTGTAGATGAATCACTCCGATCGCTGCCCCTGTCATTATGTGGTATTTCCCCTCTGTGTCTCTCCATCTCTTCTCGTCTTAAAAGGACAACAGTCGTTTTAGATTAGGGCCCACCCCCCGCAATGAGTCCATCTCAGCTCGCTGACATCTGTGAGCACTCTTGTTTCCCAGTGAGGTCACTTTCACGGGCACCCAGGATTAGAACTTGAACCCTGTCTTTTTTGGAGGATATAATTCAACCCACAACGCCCATTGTCACCAACAGCCAAATATAAAGGGACGCTTGGGATACTTGGAAGGGTGTGTTGTAAAAAGAATTTATAACCCTATATGCCATATTTCATTTGACAATATCTATCCTAAAATACCATGTACCTTAGACTTTGAAGAGAGAAAAATATATTCTGTGGCGTGGAAGTAAAGAGTTAGCTAAAGGAGCTAATGAATTCAAGAAAAATAATCACATTTTACACAGGTCTCATATAATGTAAAAATTTTAAGCCTGTGTAGGCTTTGGGTTTTTACTATGGCCTCTCATTGCTAAAAAGACAAATTAAAATTCTTAAAACTCAAGATGCCTAAATTCAAAATGAAGGTTTAATGTGAATAAGCTTATACTGAAGTAGACAGCTTATACTGATGTCTCTTCTCTCCCTTTATAGTTTTCTCCTTCCTCACAATCATGTATTTCTTAATATGGAACTTTATTAGAATTTAATGCTAATAAATACAATTCTGTCTTATATACCTCTTTCTCTTTTAGTATGTGGCTTATGGGTTTATGTTT
Source organism: Eidolon dupreanum (assembly GCA_028627145.1). NCBI lineage: Eukaryota > Metazoa > Chordata > Mammalia > Chiroptera > Pteropodidae > Eidolon > Eidolon dupreanum. The sequence continues at coordinate 170,489,635 of CM053502.1, read as the reverse complement.
ATTAAATGCTATATCTTATTTCATTTACCCAAAACACTAGGCCTAGTGTATAGATGAAAGACAAAACAAGTTATTTATCTGTTTATTTAATGAATAGATTTTGATTGAACATTTAGTACATGTCACACTGTGGTAGGCCCTACAGATGCAAAGACATATAAGAATATTTTTTCCTCAAAAGATTTATACTTTAGTACCTTACAGAATAGTAGTGTTTAATTTGCTTTTCTGTTTTGTCCTGTTTTCTTTTGATTACTGGCCCCTTTGAACATCTGGCAAAAATTAAAAGATCTTCCCCACTTTTGTACTAGGAAAAATACATAGAATTTTGCAGGCATTTAAGTGGACACATGAGCTACTCTAACCATGTGTGTATGTGCATGCGTGCACGTGCACGTGTGTATGTGGGGGAGGGGGGGGCGGGGCAGGCCAACCTCTATCTGGAAATGAAGTCAAATACCCTCTGAAGAGAGGAGACAAAGGCCCTAGGATTTACCACCATGAGTGACTAGCTCCAGAGAAGAAAAGTCTTCAAATGTCTCAGGAACAGTTCACAATCTCTAATTTTCAAGCCATGTTTGCCATTGAATCATTCTTTAACACTGGTTGCCATAGGTATGCAGATAGATAGATAGATAGATAGATAGATAGATAGATAGATAGATAGATAGATAGATAATTATTGTGTCACTGCTTTATACCTAAAATTCTGACACAAAGTCAACAAACAATTGGAAGGTAAATGTAGAGCCCTCACAGCTTTGCTTATCCATTTGAACAGCACATAGTATTTCCGTTCTTTGCAGTTACGTTTTCCATTCAATTATACGCCCTCTGGCCCTTTCTATGTCCATTTGCTCATGAAAACAAGTCACTTTTATTGGTCCATGTTCATTTAGGTATCTCCCAACTTCTGACCATCTTTTTAACTGTTTCTTCTCTGGAACTTATAATTTTATAATCTGTTTATTTATTACCTTTATTTTCTTGTTTCATATCATTAATTTTTTTCTCTTCTCCATTATAGTTTTATCTTTAATTTTCTTGTACATCTACTAGTACTTCCAAAATTTTTTAAAAAGATAGTAATTATTCAAATTATTCAGTAGATTTCAAATCTCATAACTTCCATGCAAAAATATCCATATGTATTACCTTTGTAAAGGTTATGCTGGAAATAACTTAATTAGTCATGTTACAAATCAAATATGTGGCTGTGTAATAAAAGGCCTGAGTAGATAATAAATTCCAAAGCAGAAAATTTGAGTTCTGATAAAAATCTGGGAGAAAATATATTGTTGTCTTTTACTGGTATCTTGATGTTGGAAAGAAACGGGATGGGATTTCTGTTAGGGGAGTAAGAGCCTTCTTCGCCTTCGGGTTCCTTAGTGTCCCCTCCCAGACGGCCCCCACTTCTTCTCTTTCTCTCCCTGTGTCTTCCCTTGTCCCTCCCCTGATACGACAGAGCTGGGACGGGAGTCTGGAAGGAGGAGACAGGCTGAGGACGTAAGATTGGTGAACCCGTTTCTGTTGCTTTTCGCATTTTGAAAAGTTTTAAGTTGATTCATACGTGGATGGGGGAGAAATCCCATGGCCACTTCCAGCCCTTCAGCTCACTGACGTTCCAGCAGATGACGTGCTTTCTCCCGCCTGGCTTCTCAGACGTTCTCTTCGCTTGGCCGCGGGCTGGGGGCTTCACTTCTCCCACTTAGCTTGCCCAAAGCAGACCCGTAGCTCCCTCCCGCCTGCTCTTCCTTGGCCTTTCTCCCTCAGTGAAGGGCACTGCCCACCTCCAGCTGCTCAGGATAAAAATGTAGTAGTCCCCCTGCCTCTTTCTTTTGCTCCTCCTCCTCCCCCCACAATATGCATCAGCAAGTCTCGTTCATCTACCTTCCACCTGTCTCACCTTCCTAACTGGTGGCCCTGCTTTTCTGGTTTTGCGCCTTGAGTCCTTCCAGAGTTCCAGCTTTGGAGCCAGACAGTGTGAGTCTGAAAACGAGCCTCATCACTCAGCCGTTGTAAGACACGGAGCGAGTTCACTCGCCTCCTCGTGCCTCAGCATCGTCCTCTGTGAAATGGGAATAATGACAGTAGTACCGCCCTCAGAGTCGGTGATTTTGTCAGGACTAATGAGCTCCTGTGTGTAAAGCACTTGGAATGGCTTCTGGGACACAGAAAACAGTTGGTCAGTGTTGGCCATTATCATGAGTTCATAATTCTTTTCTACGCAAGATCATGAGGAATGCACCACGGTTATGTAAACGTCACCCTTAGGGAAAAGAGGTAAGAGAGTCTGAGAATGTGCTCACGACCTTTGGAACTCTTCTGTAAATCTAAAATTATTTCAAAGGAAAATGTTAAGTATAAAGAACATCCCACCAGCGCCATGTGCGAGACGTTCCAGTGCCCTCCCCTCACTCTTGGGCTTGAACCTGAGCCCTTTCTCCTGGCCTCGGAAGTCCATCATGATCTGGCCCTTGGCTGGCTCCTGGCCTCACCCCCTCCCGCTCCCCTCCAAGGCCATTCCCGCCTCAGGGCTGGAACCCGATCTGGGGAGGCCTGGTCTCCCTGCATCTTCATGTTACCTCCCCTGCTCCATCCTCTTCATCAAACTCAGCGGTATCTGAAAGGGTTTTTTTTTTTCCCCTTTAATTCGTTTACTTAAACATTATCTGAGCACCTAGTAGAATGTAAATTTCATGAGGGCCGGGACTATGCCTTGAGCATCTCTCTGTTCCTATCTAGACCAGCTCCTGGCATTTAGTCATTGTTCAAAGGTTCAATATATATTCGCTGAAGGAATAAATGAACAATCAGTAGTAATCATTAATATTCTTTCTATATCTATATTCTTTCTATTACTGGTTCCACATTATATGAGCATAGGAGAATGTTAAAACTAATCAAATTAACGAGTGGGCTAGTCAATGGAAATTAATGTATTGCTTCTTTATATTTTAGTCCTCAATCTTTAAGGTAGAAATTAGTTTCTGCGTGTTCACAATCGTCCTTTATATCACAACCACAAGACATTACCTCGGTGTAAAGGCAAGACTTTGATCCTTTAAAAAAAAAAAAGTGTGTATTCAATATTCTTTTGAAAAGGGTAGGATTATTTTGTCTTGTGAAGAGTCGGATAAAAATTACATTATTCTTTTCTTTGTTCTCCATGAGAATATTTTATAGTTAGATAGGAAAATAACACGGAATAGAGTAGACAGAGTTATTGGCGATTCGGTTGATTTAGCACGCCGCCGGAGTCCGTTCATACCTCTATTCAATTAGATTCAGCAGCAATCAAAAAAGAAGGAGCCGGTCTTACCTTTAGGTATTTGAAACATCACTTTATACCGCACCGACTTGATTAGATACAGCCCAGATTATCTGTGGCTGTTATAGAAACTTAAACTTTCTCAGCTGTAAAAGAAAAACAAAAACAAAAACAAAAACACTGAAGCATCCAGTCAGCAACCCCAGAACCGCAGGCCCGGGGCTCCGGCCGGCCAGGTGCTTCAGGAGGGGGCAGGGACAGGGACGAGGATGGTGTCACATGTCATCGCTGGCTGCCACAGCTGAACATCATTATTTGCAGGCCCAGGAAATTTCAAAGCAAAATAGACTTCTCACCTAACCATGCTAGGTTATTTTTGTTTACGAAAGGAAATATTTTTTCTTTTAACTTTTTATTTTGACATAAGTTAAGACTTAGAGAAAAGTTCGTGGGACCAGGACAAAGAATTTCCATACACTCTTCGGCTAGACACGTGGGTGTGAGCGGCGACCACGTTCGTCTGTCTCACATACATGGAAATGTTTGTATGTTTGTTTGTTTGTTTTCTAAACGGCTTGAAAGTTGCCAACATGGTGGACTTTTACCTGTAAGGACTTCGGGATATGTCCTGTCAACACCAGCACGATCTGTCACGTAACCATAGTACAGTTACCACAACCAGAAAGTTTTACACTGATGTTGTACCTGTGTCTGGTATGTAGAGCTTATTCAGATGCCACGACTGTGTCTGCAGTGTGTACCTTGTAGCCACCGTGTCTCTACAGTCCTCTCAAACCTCATCCCTTCCCCACCTTTTATGATAGCCAGTTATTTTGCAGAATGTCCCTCGGGTTTAGACTCCAGCTATCCATTCTTGGCAAGAGTGTCACAGAGGTGACGGTGTGTACTTCCCAGGACGCCCTGCCATTCAGCACAGAGTCAGGTCGTCACGTTGCTGGTGGCGGTAACCGTGACCACGTGGCCACAGTGCTGGCGTCCAGGCTTCTTCACTGCAGAGCTGATATTGGGGTGCTCAGTTAAGTGGGTATAAAACTGAGCCTGAATGAATCGCACTGCTTTTCAGAAATTAACCCTCTGGAATACAGGTGTACTTTAAGGGAAATTCACCAGAAACATATGCACAGGTAAAGAAGATAGTGGCTCATCAAGTGTCTGAAAATCAGACAAAAGTATCTGCCAGCTTCTCAAAAAAGAGTTCTCTGTGTGTCCATGTGTATTGCACCACTGTGCACGGTAGTCGAGACGTGGGAACGCCTCAGGTGTCTGTCAGCGGACGGGTGGGTGAAGGAGCTGTGGTGTACGCAGGCAATGGACTATTAAGCAGCCATGAGAAAGAAGGAACCCAACCCAAAAGAACCTGGAGGACATTCTGCTATGTGAAATAAGCCTAAGAGAAAGACCAGCACCACGTGATTTCAACTAGATGTGGAATCTAAAAAGCAAAACAGAAACAAAACAGAAACAGACTCACAGACACAGAAAAAACAGATGGCTACCGGAGCGGAAGTGGGTGAGGGCTGAGCGAACAAGGGGAGGGGGATTAAGAGGTGCGAACTTCTGGTTATAAATGTCACAGGGATGGAACGTACAGCTCAGGGAATATAGTCAATAATGTTTATACCTTTGTATGGTGACAGACAGTTACTGGACTTATCACTTCATAAGGTATTTGAACGTCGAATAACCATGTCATCGTACACCTGAAACTAATGTAATATTTTATGTCAACTATAGTTTAATAACGAAAAAAGAGCTTAATGGATGCTACTACTAGAATCCCTTATGTAGAGTGGGTTTCATATGTTCAAAACATCTTTGAAAACACACAAATGAATTTGACCTTTGAAGAGCATGCATTTTACCATGAAAATGATTAAAGTTGTGTTACTCTTAATCTCGAATTAGCGTTAAAGTACTCAGTAGAGTAACTTTTCATTTGAAACAAGTCATATTTACTTGTATTTAGAGTTTAAAAAGTAAAACAAATCTTGATTCTTGTTTCTCAAATGACCTCCATGACACAGGCATATGATGACACCTTAAGTTTTAAATAAATTAGTAGCATCCTTATAATGTACCCTTCAAGTTTCCTAAACTGTTTTTCAGTGGGAATGTAGGAATCCATCGATTTTATTCTCGCTGTCCGTCACAGGCTGTCACACATCGTCAGGAAGGCAGACTCTCTCTCCTCTCTGCCCACACCGCTGCCAGCAGACAGTAGAGCTGCCTCTTGCTTGTCTCCCATCTAAATTACATGAGAATGAGGTTTGTGCAGGCTCTAAGTCTTGTCAGAATAAAGCCTTTGAGAGGTAACCAATTTCGTGGTGTGTAAGGATCATCGATTGGTTAATCTTAGGGTGTTTTTATCAAGTGATGTGGATTAGTGAGCTCTGAAAGCAGAGCTGTCTCCAGGCCCCTCCGATGGTGCACGTGGTGTGTAAGGCAGTGAAAATTAACCCACTGGCCCCACCTGTAAATTTAAATCACGGCCTTTGCAAAGAGAGCAGTCTGACCACGTGCAGTTTGCTCGCATATATACCTCACCGTAACTGCTGTAGGGACCACACCTTCATAGTGGGTGACTACGGCTCTTGATCCAGGGGACTGAGGCGTCAGGAAGAGCTGCACAGAGTGCAGGCTTTTTGAAAATAAATCCTCCAGGTCGTGTGAGGCACTTTTGCAGAAAGGCCAGCTGAGCTAATTCCCCAGAGACACTTTGTAAAAGGCGCCATTAAGATGGATTTAGATTTAATTTAGGGAGCTATACTTCTCCTGTTATAAGACATAATGAGAAAGTGCCTTATTTTTCTCTAAAATTTCCTATCTCAAGAATACTGAAACCAAGCTATTTCAACAGAAAGCGGGTAAGGATATTCGACACAGAAATGTACAAAAGAGAATTTTTTTTCAATGGAAATCGCAGTCTTAAAAAAAGGAAAATGAGAGAGATAGGTTGCAGTCCTTAGAATTTTTTCTTTAACAAAATTTTCTTTAGAAATGGAGCTTACGGTGTTAGCATAAAGTGCTAGCACCCTGAAGAATAAGGTCATTACATTTCTCCACGCGAGAAGGTCACCGAGGTCACTGGAACAAAGGTGGACAAGAGCAGGCACACAGAGAAGAAAACCGAACTCAGCCCCCCTCAAATTTCAATAAACTATACTTCGCCATGACAGTACCGTGGCAAACACCAAAGATGCAAATTAGGCCTGAAACTGTGTGTGGCCAAGCAACAAAGGGCTTCTTCCTTACAAATCTATCCTAATGGGAAGTAAGAACGTGATTTTCTTTTTTTTTTAATGGGAAAGAGGAGTCATTGAAATTTCAGAGTGTGTTGAATATGTTGCCTGGCTTGGGTGACTTCCGCTATGTGGAGACCTCAGAGCCAGCTTTGGGGGGAGCGGAGAATGAGAGGGAGTGTCGACTGCCTCCTTAGCCTGGTTTCAGGATTGCTAGGGAAGACAGAGAGGTCTGTCAGACCTCCGGCAGCAAATCCCCAAATGTCATCTTCCCTTTGTGTATTCGGACATTGTTGGAATACATATGTCTGCACCTGGGGACAAAAAATTCTTAGCTGGTTTGAGCTACAATTTTATAGCTGTTTAAATGAAGAGCAGCTGAGAGAAAGTTTCCATTCCAGGGTAGATAGCTGGACTTCAAAAAAATTAGCCACAGTTTGGATGAATTTTAAAATCTCATGGATTTGTTCACAAAATTCAAGAGGCGAATGTAGCGGATGCTGTTTTGGCTTCGGAATAAAATCTTTCACTTCTGTTTTTGGTAGAGCGTAGCTTATCTGCAAAGGAGGACTGACTTCTGTCTCTTATGAGCCCATCGGCTAGTGCTGATTCGTCTTTTTTTGGAAATTATTCTGACATAACTAATCATTCCCAAAGCAAGACTTAGTCATTCATCATGAAAAGCTCTGATGTAGCACTAAGCCAGGAATAGTGCCATTTTTCACAAACACACGAGGAAACCAAAGCCCACGTATAAGAATCTAATATGTCAACGAAACCTCCTTTTACAGTGTGTATCTTGCAGATAGGTTGTGTTTTCTCTGGACTGTCAGTAGGTAAGGGTGCTGTGTGCTTCAGAAAGAGAGTATTAGAGAGTATGGGTGCTTAACGCGCACTCTGGGGCTTCTTCCCACCTGCCCACCTGAAAGGGAATGCAGACTATAGATAAAGCAGAAAGAGTAAATAACCAAGCTTCCCCCTCCCCACCGCAATTTAAACGTTGAGAAGAAAAGGAATCAGGTTCTGAAGTGTTCCCTTTGGTCCTCCTCCCAATAACGAAGTGGGCTTCGTACAAATGGAGAAGCCGCCGTCGACGTCACCGACAGGTCTGAAGCAGCGCGTTCTCTGTGAGAATTCTTTGCATTTCTCATAAAGCAATCCCAGCAGCTGAGCCTGCGCTGCTCAATTTGTTTTCGTGGTGTGACTGTACTTCTGACACGCCGAAGAATTGCCGCACAGGGACTCCTCCTGTGGTTGTGGCTGAGTGCGTTTTCGATAGGACGTTTGTTAA
>CM053502.1:170463720-170481313 GCA_028627145.1 Eidolon dupreanum | reverse complement strand
GAATTCTCACGTGTCTTACACATTGTTTGAGGCAAATGCATATTCACCCCAAGAAGGAGGAGCTTAATAAAGGCCTAAGATGATTCGGTATGATTGCTCTCTCTCCAGACTAGAACTAGTATCTAGAAATATCCTTCTAATGAGAATGCTTCATAATTCCAGCGGCATTTTGAGCTGGTCCCCTGATCCCCTGAAACCTGTCACTGGAAGTGACGCGGTCTGTAAGGCACTGTTGGGACATTGCAGAAGGGAGTACTGTGCTGAGAGAGAGGCTGGTCTAGAGACAGTAGTAGTTCCTTAAAAACTAAGATGTTTTCATTCTTTAATCCATGACTGTGTATCACAAATGTATCTTTAATCTTTGAAGAAATTAAATGCCAGCAAGTCCATAAGATCAGAGCTATTTTCACAAAGCCAGTAGGAAATGGAACTTATCCAGAACTCTTTCTTGCTTGAATAGCGGTCCGCTAATATTTTGCGTTTAAAAATTAAACCTTGCACTTCAAATATAAAATAATTCATTTCTGAGATCTCGAAAAACTGGCTTGAGGGCAAATAGACTCACTCATAGGCCCTTAAAGAACTCTACCCAGACGCGTGGAGTCATCTGTTTCCTAGTGCCCTCGCGTGTGCTAGCCAGAGGGCAGTGAGCTTCCCCCCGGAATTTATTTATTCATTCGGCCCGAGTTTGTTGAGTGCTGCCTTCTACTGGGCGCCGTGCTAGTTCCCACGTCCTCGATAAAGCAGTGAGCAGACCGCTGTCCTCAGGCAAGTCCCTGTCCTCGCTGAGCCTGTTTTCGGGGTAGGAAAAGCAGATGCTAAAAAAAAACTAGATCCATAGTGGGAATGGTGGTACGTGCCATACACATGGGCCTCAAATGCTTTTTAAGTCAATTTAGTGGGTTGTCATCGATGCGAGCTTTATACACGTACTAGCACGTTCATGTCGAATGTATCAGCTTTTTTGGTGGAGGAAGATGACGAAGGACCAGCGCCACCACCAAAGGAAGCCTGTGTTCATTGTCCCTTCTTGTTCAATTTACTGTAGTCACGCCATGGCGGACACTTTTAACCTCAAATTTGTTTGGCGTTCGTTGTTGTTGTACCTAGATTTTTAATGCCTCTACAGGAGTATGTTTTCTCCCCCAAAGACAAGAAGTGTACTCCGGTTAATCAGACTAATATTATTGGTTTGAGGGTTAAAATATGTAGTATGTGGAATTCTGAACTTGTGGCATTTCCGTATGCAAAATCTAACTCGCGACCATTTTTTTAAACCACAGTCACAGGGCAAAAAGCAGCTTGCGGTGCATGGCATCTGGGATTGAGAGGTAGAGAATCAAGGCAGAATTGTGGATTATTAGCTCTGTCATTTGCTTCATTTTCAACTTGTGTGACCAAAGGCAAGTCACCTGGCAAGTTACCAAGCAGCTACAAGTAGAGAGCAGAACCCTCACCCCTTCCCAACCCCCCTCCAAAAAAAAAGAAAGATCAGCTCTGGTTAAACAGAACTACGCGTCGTCAGTTCTCTTCCGTGACAGCGTCGTGGAGTATTTGTGTTTAAACCGCAGCTTGTCTGCCGTGAACACCCATCGGTGGACTGTGTGGTCGAGCGGTGCCCTTGCTGGGTGCTGCGGCTGGCTCGGAACGCGAAGCAGCAGAGAGAGTAAGCCCTTGCTAACCAGCCCTTTAGTCAGAAGCTTGCGTTCGCTTCCCTTATGCATGTTTGGACAAGCGGATGCGTTTGGGGACCTGGGGCTTGAGTTAGTTTCGTTTTTGATTCAAATAATGCAATTTGAAATGGCCAGTGAGATTAAAAAAAACAAACTTCCAGCTAACTTAAAGCTAAAAAGGTGTCATAAAACTTTAGGATAATCAAATAAAAATATTAAATTGCTTTTTTTAACGGTAACATTGGTTAATGAAATCCAGTAAGTTTCAGTTGTACGATTCAACAGTAAGGCACATATGTGTACATATGTGTGTGTGTACATATATATGTATATATACACACACATACATACATATGTATATATAATACATATGCATGTATGCATATGTATATGTAATACATATGCATGTATGCATATGTATACATATGTGTATATATACACATATGTGTGTGTGTGTGTGTGTGTGTGTGTGTGTGTGTGTATATATATATATATATACTATGTTCACCGTCCATACTTAGATTTCTTTCTGTCACCACATATTAAATTGCTTCTTAATCATTTTAGATTATTATAGTGAGTAAAGGAAAAAATAAATTAATTGAAAGTCAAATTTAAACCCTTAAATGTGTACTGTCCTTACTTTTCTAAGCATATGTGATCTGGCATGTACAAATACATATAACATATGTCCATCATATACATATATATACACATACACATACTTCGTAATTTACTGTCTTTCAGCATACTGTCGTAATAAATCTCAATTGTTTAATTGGATATACTGGGCTTCTTTAGCAAAACTAGCCTCTAAATCTTGAGGGTTTCAGGGGAAAAAAAAGATATTTCTAGAACAACAGCAGAACAATCATTTCAAGCACAATCTTGCAAATACTCCATTTACTCAGAGCCGACTGTATACAAGGAGCTATACTATGCCATATGTATACAAATACACAGACACAGACACAGACACAGACACACACACACACACACACACACACACATCCTGTTTACAGCAACCCTGGGAGTTTAATATTCTTAACTTCCTTTTTTTACACTTAGAAGGTGACGCAGCTGGTTAGTGTGGAGATGAGCAGTCCCTCCATTTTCTCCTCCTCTTGGCTCATTCTCATTCTCATTTTCTCCTGGGCCAGGGATCTAGGAGTAGGGGACGCCAGGCCAGGCTGGGACTGATTGTACCCTCCACCCTCACACGTAGGATGAAGAGACGGTGGAATCCACCGCTGAGAGAGAGAGGAGAGAGGGGACAGCAGGACACTGGTGACCAGGAAAATGTGCACATCTGGTGGATTTTTCCAGGCATGTCCTTTTTTGGGCATGTTTGGAAGGACTCTGTGTCCTGATGTGCAAATCTGTGCCTCAGATATTCCTGGTTTTATACTCCTTCTTCATTCACAGACGTGGTACCATGTAGTACGTTCTTTCAGTCCAACTCGATGTGCAAAGTCCTCGCAGGCAAAATTATACTTCTTTCCTTCTGTATCAAATCAAAAACAGTGCTGGACGCAACACTAATACTAAGTTCACTTCCTCAGCAATTTTTTTTTTTTAATCAAGGAAAGACCTCAGTACAAATCGAAATGGTAGTAGTAGTACATATTATACTATTTGGTGCTTCTCACCCTAAAACCACTGTTTAATGTGTTTTCCAGCTTACAGCTTCCCATTTGCCCTCCCAAGACAAGTTATGTTTTTTACCTTCTCATCCAGATAAGACCAGAGAGGAGTGGTCATGTCCCCACCACGTCAGCTTAGACCCACCATTTGAGAGAGTCTCAGAGCTTTAACTTGATAAATCACCTGCTAAAGTCAATACATTCTTGAATTTCTTGTAATAGAGGAAATGACTCAGCCTCTAACCTTTATTTCTTTGTTGGTCTTTTTTTTTTAACTGTAACTCTAATAATCTTTTGTCTTTTAATTGGTATATTTAAATAATTAAATTGTTAATAGTTTCCCTCAAGTTTACAATGCTACATTTTAACTAATCTAAGTCCATTTTTAATGATCACTGGAACAAAAAATACGTGTAATGCAGACACTTTAGGACAGAGTATTCCCAGTTCCTCCTTCTAATCCTTTGTGACATTGCCATCTTTCATTTCACTTAAACAGACACCGTGATCACACAGTACATTATGACTATTATTACTTTAAAATTTTATTATCTTTCAAATCAGTTAAAAACAAGAAAAATTAAAGCTCTTATTTTACTTCATTTATTCCTCTCCAAAGCTCTTCCTTTATTTGTACGGATACAAATTTCTTCCCTAGACCATTTATTTTCCTTCTACTTGAAGAAATTCCTTTAATGTTTCATGCAGGGCAAGTCTAATGCAATGAATTTTCTCAGTTCTTGTCAAAGAACATCTTTACTTTTGAGGGATAATTTTGCTGGATATAAAATTCTAGGTTAATGGTATTTTTATTTCAACAATTGAAATATTTGCTCTACTCTCTTGCATATATGGTTTCTGATGAGAAGTGTTCAGTAATTCTTATCCTTGTTTACCTGCAAAGTGATATTTTCTTCTGACTCTTTCGTAATTCTCTCTTTGTCTTTGATTTTCTGCAAAGCCCAAGATCCAGTTATACTTAGATGTGTTTTTCAGATATTTATCCTGTTTGCTGTTCTTTGAGCTTCTTGGACTTGTAGTTTGGTATCTGTCATTAATCTCGGCAAGTTCTCAGTCATTACTTCTAATATTGTTTCTGCTCCATTCTCCCTTTTCCTCTTTCTGGTACTCAGTTCATATATGTTACCTCTTTTGAAATTATCCCGTGTTCTTGGACGTCCTATTCTATTTTTTTTTCATTCTTTACTTCTTTGCATTTCAGTTTTGGAGAGTTTCTTTTTAACTTTCTTCAAGCTTACTGATTTTTTTCTTTGGCCATGTCAGGTCAAGTCTGTTCACTACAATAACTTAATATTTTTGAACTTGTGTCAGGTGATATCATATTTTGAGAATGAAGTGTTAGAGGTTAATTGAGAAGAATGGTGATTATTTTGAACCATCTCCAAGGGAGATGGGAGAGGGTGCTGGCCAAAGACAAGCGACAAGGGCAAGCTGCACCTCAGGCTCCACAGGATGTGGACCCTGAATCCACAGTGGCACCATACTCAACAAGGATGCAGCTGCAGGTAGATGAAGTGAAATTCTATTAGATCTTCTAGCCCATTTTGCTACTCTAGCTGTGGTTGGCAGAACTGGAAAGGAGAAGGAGAAGGTAATGGTGTTTACCTAGAACTGGATATGGCATATCAGGTACAGTAGAAGCACAAAGTAGTCATGGATTTAAGCATTTTCGACATCTTCCCATGTGGGGTCCAGGCTGGGGAGACAGATGAGAGTTCAGAAGTCCACTTGATCAATAAGCAAACACATGCAAGGCTGGAGGTCAGAGCTAAGACCTCTGGGATGAAAAGGGGGATGGATAGAGCAGAAGCCTCTCACAGGTGCCATAATCGCCAAGCTGGGTGGAGAATGACCACATGGTAGATGACACAGTCATGGAGCGCCTGCGAGTGACCCATTTGTGTAGCCAAGCAGTGTCTGGCCATGGCCGATACAGCAGTGACAACTCGTTAATGACCCCTGTACTCGTCACCTTTGCATTTCTGCAGCAGGAGACAGAATATAAAGCACAGGAGGTACACAATGCATTAGAAAGTGATGAGTACTATGGAGAAAATACAGCAGTGATGGAGATGTGGGGACAAAGCCAGACTGCAGTCTCACGTAAGGCAGTCTGAACGGCCTCCCTGAGAAGGTGACGCTTGAGCAAGGACTTGAAGGAAGTGGACAGCGCTTTGTACAGATATCAGGCCAGAGAGCTCTGTGGACAGAGGGAGCAGCCCACGGCAAGGCCTGGAGACAGCATCCTGTGGGGGACAGGGAGCCGCCAGCATGGCCAAGGCGCAGTAAGCAAGGAGAGGGCGGGCTGGGCATGACGCTGCCGGCCGGCGGCGGGGACCGGGTGGGCCACGCCGAGGACCTTGGCGGATACTCCTAGTGAGACAGAAAACCGTGGAGGATGACATGATATTCAACATACGTATTTTAACAGGAACCTTTTAACAGTTATCCCCACAAGAGACCGACAGACAGGGGCTGAAGGCAGGTGACACTGGGCGCTGGGAGACTGTGGCGTGGCCGAGGGAGACCGCCGTGGCTTCAGGCAGTGACGCATTGTCACGTGTGCATAGACCCCTGTGAGGCCATTGGGAAAACGAGAGCACCCGCCACCATTGGTGCCTGTCTCCGTGTGGTCCCTACTTACCAAGCCCCTTGTCCTCCCGCCACCTGCACCCACCTCCCCCTATGCCGCTGCATCCCGTGCATGCATCTTCCTCGTTCTGCTGTTTTCAAACTCCGTCTTCACGCTGAGTTCGTATCTGTCTGTTTCCCACACTGATGTAAGTGTGGCTTCTGCAGTCTGGGGCATCTTGACCCCTGCCAGCTCTTCACCTCTAACTGTATGCCGTCCCTATCCGTGTCGATTATGTTTTGTTGCACCTAACAGGTGTTTCGGAGAATTTTCTAGTCTTCCATTAAAGATGTTTATATTTGAGCCGTCATTGACGTCAGCCCTTTTAATTGTACCTTAGAATGTTAGAATACAAATTCTGAAGACAGGCTACTTTTAAATTCTGTTTCTTATTTTACCTGGCATCAAAATAAGTCAAATCAATTTTTCTCAAATTTGAGGCAGGTAAAGGAACACTGATAAAGGGAAGAAAAATCCTCAAACGTTTATAAGGTTGAATAAAATTATTTTTTAAAGGAATATTCCTTAACTATGTGTATATAAATTTAGATATAGACATTTTATGCTTATACAACCAGAAGGCACAAATTAAAAAAATAAATTAATACAAATGAAAGCACAGAACCCAAAGCAGTCAAATCGACTCTGTGAATTTGATGTGACAGACGCCGTCATCCTACTGAAACTAAACCACTGCCCGAGACGCACAGGGCCCTGACCAACTGGCCAGAGGCTTCCGATCTCAGCGTGCCCGCCGCCCTGCGCTGCCAACAGCCCTCACGGCACCCCTCCCGTGTCACCGTCCCCTCAGACACTTGATGCCAGACCGTGGGGCCCTCACCTGTTGGGGGTGCACCCCTGGAATTCTCTCTGCCTTGTTCTTTCCTCATGAGTTTCACAAAACTAAAATACGACTCCCTGCGCCCTGGGCGATCTAAAACGCGGGAACGGGCAAGGGGCTGATTCTCCACAGCAGTTTTTGGTTGACGTGCAGCCAAGCAAATGGTCCAGAATATCATTTTCCTAACTGTTTAGACGATCACCAGAATAGCAACTCTGAAATGAACTTCTCAAAAAGATCCTTCAGACCGTAAGTCTCGGCAGCCTCCAGTTGGAGAAACACAGCTCACGTGCATCTTGTGATGCTGAGGACCTCACTTTCCTCCTTTAGAATGTCGGACGTGTCCCTTGCAATGCATTGACTGTATTATTCACCAGAATATGTCCCTCAGGAATTTCACTGATTTCCTTGGACTCAGCGTCAGACAGTGACGTCACCTGTTTACATTTTTCTAAATCTTTCGTGCTACCTTACTGAATATTTATGAACTTCTTTCTCAGAGTATAAATGTTATAATAGCAAGGACTATATCAAATAAAATTTCAAGAGCCAAAACTGTTTCAGCATTTTACACGACCCCAGAACTTCAGAATTGGAACTAACCCTGTCGAATTTATCTCTAGAGTGTCCCGCGTAAATAGTCATTTAGCCTATGTCTGAAAACCTCCAATTATTATTAGCTTATAAGGCAATGTGCATCATTTTTAAGTTAGAAATTTCTTTATGTTGGACTAAAATCTACCACTGTAATTTTTGCCTGTTGCTTTTAATAGCACCTTCTAGAATAAAGAACAAAAAGGATGTTTTCCTGGCCCCGTGAAGACCTCCCGCCCCAGCCTGCCCTCCCCAAACGCCCTCAGGACGTCTTACATCCCAACGCTGAGTGACTTGAGAAGCAGCAATGAGATTGCTTTGGTAGTTTGGGTCCAACCCAGTCTCTTAGTAGAAACTTCAACAGATTAAGTCATGCATAGATCTTATCTCAGAGAAACAGGTTTTCATATTCATTTTGTTTCCAAGAGTTAACATTATAAATGACTACCAACTAATACGGGGAAATATTCTATTTTAAATGATAACTGGGCATGTACTGGAGTGTGTGCTTGTGTGTGTGTGAACATACACTGTATAGATGGGCTTATTTACTCATTTCTTTTTACACTGAAGAGGAAACAGGCAAAAGCTTGACTAGGCTCCCATCGGCCGTACAGAACAGAAGATGACAGGTGCCCATCATGGCTCCCTTCCCAGGTCCTTTCCAACTGAAATGCGGGATCTTTATGGTCTTGACAAAGCCTCCTGGAAGAAGCAGGCAAGGTCTAAACTTCAGCCAGATCTCGTGAAGACGAGGCATCGGCTGCCTTGTCCCCATCTGCAGGACACCAGCCTGGAGGGAGACAAAACCGCCTGTGACAAATGAGTGAAATGAAGCTACACTCACCCGCATGCCATCTGGCCTTGCAAAATTCTGGCTGTTTTTTAGGGCAAAGTAACATGGTGGGCAGAACTGACCTGGCATCCTAGGGCTCCCCAAAGGCCAGGTCACTCCGGAAGGGGAGAAGAGGCCAGGCCCCCGCCCCTCATTCCCCTCGTCCCCAGGATGGGGCCAGGCAGCAGCCAGGGCGCCCCGGGGCACCTGGCCCCCTGCGCTCCGTCGGGGGCGTTTTGCAGGAAGGCGTTTGCGGCCTCCCGAACGGCGACGCTGGGTGTCGAGCCGTGACTGTGTGTCAGGACGCGTCGCCGCAGAGAAGGGGAGTAACGCGCGTGTCACTGTTCTCTCCCGCAGCCGGCTGCCCCGACTCCCTGGTGAAGGAGCTCCATCACTTCAGGATCCTCGGAGAAGAGCAGGTGAGTCTGCCTCTCAGAGGCCACACCAGGGTGTCGCGAAAGACACTCACGCGAGGGTTGGGGCCCCCTGCAGAGAGGCAGAGTGTCTCCTGACCCTCGGCCCCCAAAGTGGGGGAGAAAGCCACACCGGAGATGTGCGTGAGGGGACCCTTCCTCTTTTGTCCGTCAGACCTGACAGGTTGCTAATTCGTACATCTGCTGTCGGCCAGCGCGGTTTGTCTCAGACGCCAGCAGTGAGCAGGTACCACATAGTGGCAGCTCAGCAAACAGATCCGTCTGGGAGGAAGTATGCCCGAGGGACCAGCCATCTCCACAGCCCTGACTCCATGTCTGCGGGCGGATACGAACGGGGCTCTTTCCACCAGGTTCTGTACTCGAAGTGTGCTAACTTCCTTCTACAGCAGCTGCTGTCTCTACGGACAGGAATATGTGACTTACGTACAAAGTGTGTCCCATTTAAAGTAGATTATTTAAATTCCGTGTTGTCCTCAGTGAGACCTATCAGATTTTAAATAGATATGCTAAGTGAATAATCCTAGGTTGCTAAATAAT
Organism: Eidolon dupreanum; assembly: GCA_028627145.1. NCBI lineage: Eukaryota > Metazoa > Chordata > Mammalia > Chiroptera > Pteropodidae > Eidolon > Eidolon dupreanum. The sequence goes on along the minus strand of CM053502.1, from coordinate 170,472,103 downwards.
ATGTAAGATATATATATATGTGTGTGTGTGTGTGTGTATATATATGTCAAATGTATATGTGTGTATATGTGTGTATATATACACACACACACATATATATACAAATATATATATATTTGTGTAAATAATATATACACACACATACACACATATACATTTGACTGCTTAAAAATAAATCTTTTAATCCTCATATGGAATTACAGACTCCATATTATAATGTTAAATCTTTATGTCAAGTTATCCTTGAAATACACCAGTTAGCTGACAGCTTGGTGGCTACCTTATACCCTCTGACTGACTTTTGTCCCAAAGATCGTCTTTGTCAACTCTGAGCAGAGCATGTACCGGTGGGAGTGTGGCAGCCCCGTCTCGTAGATGAGTTTTGGTTGGTGTGTCTTCCTTTGCTATGGGCATGTTGCAGAGTTGGGCTGTCTGTTCCCAACTCGAGGTTAAAAACAGAAAGGGGTTAATGAGGGGCGGATAAAAAGCTTGGATCACTTCTAGCTCCTTGAATCAACAGGTTACGTACAGTGCGTCTCCTCCATATTTTCTTTCATACTGCAGATTTCCAGAATAGCAGGCATAAGTGTTTATTCAAATACAAACAAAATTAATTGTCCTCCATTGCAGGTAAGAGTTGAGAACCAACTCCCCCAAATGTGCATATTTATGAAAACACCTTTATCTCAGCCATTATCCTGTGAAAGAAAGCCTGAGAGATTTCTTAAGGCAGGAATCACCGACTGATACCCTGATATTTCTGCTCAGACAACGGAGCCTTCTCGTCTAACTTAGACCAATATTTACAAATTATTTTCATGTTTGCTTTAGAGTCATCAGGTGATTAGTAGGGAAAGAAGCCAACTGCTGTCATCTCCTTAGATTTACATAAAATTCAGGCCACTTTGCATCTCCTAGACCTCAAATCCATCCATAATCAAAATCGATATTACTCTGATGAGCTGTACAACACGGCGACACAGTGTGTCACAGCAATATTGATCTGTATTTCCTCAAAAAACTGTGCTTCCTTCTTCCCCTTCATTCAGCGGATACTGACTGAGCACCCACTCATGTGCTATCACTCGTTCTCAGTTACAGAGAGCGAAAAAGAAATCCTTATCAGGCTCACATTCTACCTGGGGGAAACGGGGTTATGTTATATATATGTGGACACGTTCAGCATCTGTTACGTTAGATGCTCGTCGTGGTGATGGAGAAATAGAAAACCACGAAGAGGGATAGTGGGAAGGGTCGAACGTTTATATAAGCCGGTCCCGAAAAGTCTCGCTGAGCAGGTGACAGGTGAATTCAGACCTGCGAGGTGAAGGAACGCGTCTGGGAAAGGGGGTTCTCGGGTGGAGATACAGCAGGTTCAGAGGCTGCGAAGTCACCACGCGTAGTGCTTATTTTACGGAGAGGACGTTTTTATAAAATATAAGGCGTCATGGGAATGAGGGGGGAAGAAATGGGAGAGAGCAAGTACAGAATTTGAGGAACTCAGTTGTAAAGGAGAGCAAAGCAAATGAGGTAGCTGGGAGTGGGGGAGTGTGAGGGTCAAGAAAATGCTCTTTTTTATGGAAAAACATGCATCGTGTTTACGTGTTGCTGGGAGTGTGGGGGGGTCGATGGTGCAGAGGAGGGAGAATTCAGGGGCAACGCCCCTGATACAGCCACTTGAAGTGTAGCTTGGCCTGAGGCAGCTCCACCTGGTTGCAACAGGGAAGGCAAACCATGCAGGAAGGTTTTTGCTGGGGGTTTCTCTTTTCCAGTGAAATAGGAAGCAGAGTCATCAGCTGAGAGCAAAGACTGGGGAAGGGTTTCACAGGGAGAGGGTAATGAAATGGTCCTTTGTGGTGGAGGGAGTGAATACACGTAGGAAATGAATGAATTTGGCATGAGAGCGAACACTGGGTATTTTTCTGTCACGTGCAACTGTGTAGGCGCAGGTGGAGAAAAGGCACGGTTCGGTTTAACCAGCTCTCCAGAAAAAAAAAACAAAAACAAGAGTGAGACACAGGGCGTGAGGGCAACCGAAGGAGCGAGTGTGAAGACGGAGCATGAGGTTCAGCTGGTAAGAAGTGGGGTGAGGGGAGAGAAGGATCGGGAAGAGGTGTAGGATCCACTGGTTACAGCTCACGGTGGGTGCAGAGGACTTTCAGAGTCTGGGCACTAGAAGAGTTTATCTGGAAAAGTAGGTGTCAGCCAAAGAATGAGATGCTTGACGCCGAGGTCACAGAGGCGGTGCGATGACAAGGTCGGGGGAGGACCGTGAATGTTAGTGGCTGTGACAACGGAGGACAAGAAGACCAGAGAAGTCGAGGTCGTGGACTTGGGAAGCCAATGTGTGGGAAGTGTCACCCATGTGAACCCTGAGACCCTCCAGAATCGTCACCAGAGCGGACCTGGAGAGAGCTACGGTGTGTCAAGAACTGAAGTTTCGAGATGGCGGGGGGGGGGGGGACGGGCGGGGACGGACGGGGACAGGGAAGAGGATGAGAGGGGCTGAGGGAGGTGGGTGTGAGCCAACTGCTGGAGAAGACACAGTACGGCCTGACGGTTTGAAACTCAGAGCTAGAGGGGTTCAGGAGAAAGGAAAACCGTTCCACATGGGGCACCACAGAGCGACGCTCGGTGGCACAAAGGGTGTGCCCCCAAGACATTTCCGGGGCCAAAGGGGAAGTAGTGTCCTCAGGCATGAGCCAGTTTCTGTTTTGGAAAAATATGAAGACGACGTTGGGGGAGTAGACCGAAGTCACAGGCCAGTTACCACCAACCAACCCCGTGTCCCCCAAGCTCAGGGGCGAGAGCTGGGGCAGCCCAAGGATGGGGTAGAGAAAAGGGGAGTATGGAGCTGTGCCCAGGGTGGGGGTCACACTGCATAAAAGCCAGGGACCTCGTTGGTGACTGATATAAACAGGACACATCAGTCACGGATATTTCTATCCTGATGACACATGACAAAACCTAGTGGGATCCTGACAAATGGTGGCCTGAGGCCCCACAACTCTGCCCACAAGGGTAGATGGCCTTGCCAGGAGCTGGTGAAACTCTGGCTCCCTCTGGATGCTTGAGACAACTTATAGGAAAATTTTATATTAATGGGTTTTAGAAGTACCCTTGGACAATCATTTTAGTCACTCTCTTATTTGGCTTTTCCATTTGTAGAAGAGGAAGAAACAGTCAGCCATCTCCTAGAATTTCTGTGAATAAGGTTGAAGCATAAGTTGCAAATATTCAGTGCTACACTAAAATGCTTCTGATTTAAATACTATTTATACTCCATCAGTAGACTGAACCAGTAGCAACAAAGTACTTGGAAAAGGACCAAAGAAGCCAATTGGTTTTGACCTCCTTTCTGGAAGATTCCACAGCCATTGCAAGTTGAGATACTTTTTGGCATCCTGACTTCAGAAACATCTGAAAAAGAAAAAAATGCATAAATTGCAATCCAGGACACAGTCTGTTGCTCTAATTATATTTTAGTTGTGTGATCTATTTCCTCCTTACGTTTGTTTTCAGCTTCCTAATGATTGTTTTTCTGTGCAGTGAACAAGGTCTTGCCCTTTCTCTAGCCAGTTTGCTTCATCAGTCCACGACAGATGTCCAGGGTGAAGAAAAACATTATTAGCAACAGAACAGAGAATACAAACAGCAATGTGGCAGGCACCCCGCAGAGGCTGTCACCAACTCCCCCGGGGCTAACTGCCTGCAAATGAAGAAAAATAAGACGAAGAATTCTGAAAATTGAAGGAGGTGTTTTTTTAAAAGAAAAAAAATTCTAAATCCATATAGAAAATAGAACATCTGCCGCGTAGCACCAAGACGTGGCTTAATCAGAAGTTTGCGTTCCTCTCTAAAGTTATTTTAGATTTCTTAATCCAAAGAGGAAGTGCTCTAATGCACTTTCTCGTTAGTTGCTGAAAGATGACTGAGATTTGGTTTTTTTTAACGAAAGGAGGAACAAAGAAAGAAAGGACGGGGAGGAGGCGCGGCATGGGGGAGGCGTTGCCTTCAGACCCACAGTCCTGCTTTCTGGGGTGGGCGTGTGGGTTCCCCGCCCGTGTGGAGCCCAGAGGGGCCTGGCAACTTCTTTGTGACTCAGGGGCCTCGCCTGTTACTTTTCAGGGTAATGGAGGATGAACGTCATGGGCAGTGTTGGCATATGGGCCCTTGGCACAGGGTAGCAATTCAGTGAAGAGTGTGGCTGATCGGGGTTTGTCTGCTCCATGGGGTTAGCGAGAGGACCCGGGTCACCCCCATGAGCTCGTGCTAAGGCTTAACAGAAGCCAGAATTTGAGGGGGAGGAGCAGGATAGGCTCTAGCCCGTATGGGGGTTGCTTTTGTAGCTGTACCTGAGTGCCCCCAAAAGGATCGTCTGGAAAATTCCACAGCAGAAGGAAAACAGCCTCCTCTCTGCTCGCAGAGGGTTTGGAAGGCCGCGTGCCGCTCCTGGACAGCTGACAAGCCGTGACTCATCCCGACAGAACGTTTGCCAGTTTCCTCGGATTTCAGTTTTACCCAGTACCCCTGTACTTCACATTTCTCGAGGTTTCAAAATTGAGGTTCCTCCTTGCTTTCTTTTCTCAAAGCATGCGAATTAAACAACACAGTGACGCTGTTGGTGCCTCCTGCATAGGACAGGCCTTCTGAGAGGTCTCCCGATGGTGGGGGTGCTAAGGCCCAGCTCCATCTCAGCCCGATCCCTCCCTCAGTGATTGGCCGTATTTACCATGCAGCCGGTGGCCAGGAGGAAAGGGGAAGCGGGCCAAACCATCTGGGGCTCGAACCTGTGACCCTTGCTTCATTACAGAACAATATCCTGCCCAACCCACCTCTTTCTACTGACCTGTAGGCCACCCACCAACGACCTCTGTTTGATTATACTTTCCCATGATTCGTTATTCAGATTCTTAAAATATAAGTTTATTGAAACTTCTGTGAATTTTGTACTTTAAAATGGTTCTTTCCTGTTCTTAAGAGAACCTACGAGCATACACATAAAGACTGAATAATTTGCTCCCCAAATAAATAAAACATAAGCCATAGCAATGAGTTCCAGATTTTACCCAAATAGGTCACGCTAACAGAATGCATTTTTACTATAATCTGATGAAATAGAGGAGGAATTTTCCGCCCCCCCCAGGTGCAGAGTAGTATGACTTGTTAATATTAACATTTATTTTTTCAAAACTTTTTGCAAATATTATGTTGTCAACTCTAAATTATCTTAGTTATTTGTCTGTGAATAATCCAGTTATGGAAAAATGTCTGGACACTCGCCAACTGTAATAGCTTAAACAGCATAAGTTGTCAGGTAAGTACTGATATATCTGTACATGCACAAGCACACACACTCACTGTGATCCAGAGACAAACGATGCATAAGTGATTTTTTAGAGAATTTGTTGCTTTTGAGCTCATCGGAGAATGGATTCTATACTGACCCAGTTCACATTACAAATAATTCACATTCCTCCAAGTTAGTTCTGTTTATAAAATGCTATCCAATATTGATAAGTAAAAAGCCCTTGGAAATCACACAGGAGTATCAACGGGTCCGTGTTGGTTTCTTTGCACCCCCCGGAGTTCATTTATCACATCACCACGATCCTATACATTTACACTCGAATGGATGTAGATATTCTATTCTACGTAGTGCTAATTTGTCACAACTCTCCAATAAATACATAACGGGATTCTTTCGTGTCCTCTCAACTTTGTGCCTAAGCGGCTGAAAAGCATCTCTGGAAGCGTGGGTCATATCTTGACGAGAACTAAACAAGGATCTCTGCCAACGACAAATGTATAACTACCTGTCTGAATTACTTCCTGGCTGAATTAAATGTCCTGTGACTTCTGGCATATTTTGGCTCTAGGTCAAATGACTCTCTCATAAATTTGACAATTAAAAAAAAAAAAAAAAGGAATGCATTCAGTAGGCATAAGTTTTATTTCAGATGTTATGTCTGCTTTTTAATCATCAAAAATTACCAGGCATATAAGTTAAAGTATTTGTCTTCCTTTAGAAAGGGAATTGTATGTTCAAATGCTCCTGAATGCATCACAAATAGAATGAATATAACGAGGCCCTTTCTTATAAATTCTTTAGCCGATGAACGGAAGGAGGAACGCGGACTTGCCTGCTCCATCAGTATTTGAGATCACCGCAGATGCAGTCAGCAAGAATTTCTAAAGTGCGATGGGACTTTGTCCATTAGGTTTACGTCTTCCTAGATAAAAAGTCATTGTCGTAGTCATATAATTGCTCAGCTAAATTAAATAGGTAAATAATCTGTCACCAAATCAAAAAATAGCCAATTACCTAAGAGCAATTTATTTAAAATAGAAAAACAGTTTATGTAGGTAAAACCATCCTACATCACTCTGTTATTAACTCCCAATGCCACTGATTATTTTATTAGAATTCTTTACTTAATTGACACTTAATGGAGTAAGATTTCATTAATCCATTCTACAACTATTTATTGGGTACCAACTATGGACAAGGTGCACTAAATTCAGAAGCTACGAATACAGAGGAGGGGAGCGGGCTGTGCAGAGAGTGTGCAGTGAGCTCTGGGGTCGCCTCATCTTCAGCTTCGTGAAAGCATCCGACACAAATAGCCATTTCCTCCTCTGTCATTCAACACGGCTCCCAGGTCCTTTCTTGACATATTAGGTTGTGCTCTAGGCAAGATTTAATAAATGAGATCTCTGAGAAGTTCACAAAATGATCACTAATGTGAAAGCTCTCAGTTACGTACACTGTCTCATCATTCACCAATTGATAAAATATCTTCATTTCTATCCCTCGATAATTGCGTAGCTCATGACATCTTTCATAGAGCCTTTTCCTATAAATTCACACATCTGCTTTGTTTATCATAGGCCATCACAGACCAAGTATGTCCTGGTAAATGTATTCCATAGATAAGAACTCTTTTCTAGTAAATGCTGCTGTGTGAGTGTACCGTTAGCGTGTTTACAAGGGGGTCTGACCAAGTTATCTTTCTTTCTTTCCTGGGCCCAGAAAAATAAGAAAATGAGTAGTAGGCCTGATGCTCAGCCATCCCCTCCCAGCTCTGCATGCACGTGTGACTTCAAACCCACACCTTTCTCCTAAACTCCAAACCCATGTATCCCACTCGCTACTCAGTAATTCGACTTAGCTGTGTAACACGTCATCAGACTGCATATGAGTGCAATAAAAATAATGATTTTTTTTCCTCCAACTTCCTAAATAAACACACACAACTTTCTTCTTGCAAATCCTTCCAACTCAATAATCTCTCTCTCTCCTCCTCTCCTCCCCCCACCTCTCCCCATTTTCTCAGGGAAAAACATTACACTCGTGCTTGACAATTTTTTTTTTCATACCACTTAATCCAATAAGCCTAAAAATTTGTCATTCCTGAACTCAGACACCGGCTTCCTGGTTCAAGACACTGCCATCTCTCAGGTGGATTGCTGAAATAACATTCTACCTGCCTCTCTGCTTCCTGCTTTTTTCCTCGTCCCCAAGAGCCTATTCTGAACATATCAGCCAGATGGCTGTCTTAAAAAGATTAGTCAAAGTGTGTCACTCCACAGCTCAGATGTCTCCTGGGGTTCCCATATCTGTCAGAATAACAGCCAGAGCTCTTAAAATGGCCTTCAGTGGCCCCTGCATCCTAGGTACCCACTAACTCTCCGGCTTCATCTTCTATTACTTACCCACCCGCTGCTTTGCCTCAGCCACACAGGCCTCTTTGATGCACCTTAAATGCACCCAGCGGGTTTTGGCCTCTGGGCCTTTAGAGTGCTGTATCTCAGGCTGGGAAGGCTTATCCCTCCAGGTGGCCACGTGCTTGCTTTCCTAAACTCCTTTGGATGTTTGCTTAAATGTACCTTCCTCATAATGCATTCCCTATTCCCTAATCGCCTATTTGAAATCGTAATCCCCATCTTCCCTGGAATCTGTCTGGGCTGTTTTTTATTCTCCCTCCCACCTATCACCATCTGAAACACTATACACTTACCTTTCAGTATTTATTGTTGTAGTCTCATGGATGGGAGCCGAGATTTCTGTTTTGTTCACTGCTGTGTTCTCAGCACCTATAAGTACTGTTCTGGCACAAAGTGGCTTTCAGTAAATGTTGCATAAGTTAATTAATAGCGGAGCTAATCCATTTGACTTGATCCTCGGTTAGAGGAGAATATGATCGAATAATGCAGAAGCAGTAACTCGGGGCTGCAACCAGGAAGACCTTGAAAATGGTGCTATGTGTTTGGGTTTTATTCTGCAGGCTGGGGAAACCATTAAAGGGAATTGAGCCAAACAGTGGCCCTAAGAACAAAAGTCAGAGATAAAAGAAATCGTGCCTTAAGAATAAGAATAATG
>CM053502.1:170438692-170463220 GCA_028627145.1 Eidolon dupreanum | reverse complement strand
GCCACAGTTTGCAATTTGAAGAGGCTAAAGAAGGAGCGAAGAGAATGATTTTCTGTAGTATGCTGTTAACACGATGCTCTCCTTCCTCCTGCCTTTGCTGCCCCCATCTCCATACTTATTTTTAACATCTATTCCCGTTGCTTTGACTTCTCCACAGAGATAAATTGACCTCGTCATCCTCCTTTTCCTTTAAATCCTCAACTTGCACAAAGGCTATTAACCCAACTTATGTGCCTTTTGGGATTCTATAGTGGTTAAAAAGGAGATTGGGTTGGATGTCTTGAGTTCAAATCCTGGCTCCACCAAATACTAGTGGTCTTAATCTTTCTGTGCCTCAGTTTCCTCATCTCTAAAATAGGGTATAAGACTGTGATGAATATGAAATGAGATAGGAGATACAAAATGCTTAGAACAGTGCTGGCATTAAGTACATGTTTATTTAATATTTAATCAAAAGCTTAATATTTAACAAAATCCCACCTTAAAGACCCAATATTCAAAGACAGTTACTAACTGGACACTTGTTCGATCCTCTCTTCCAAATGCTCTAGACCATAGCCCTGGATTAGGCCAGGTCTCAGCAGGAGTTAGGCACCTAGGCCTCACTATTTTAACCCTTCAAATTGCTTTTCCTACAGGGCACTTTGGCATAACGTCGCTTGTTTAGATTGCGGTCATCGTGCAGGACACTTGAACATGTGGTTCAGGACAGCCCGCGTGCTCGTCCTGGGTAGGGCTGTCCTTGGGGACGCTGTGAATCGTGCAGCTAGTAAGGTTCCCTCTGCAAGCTGACTGCCAGAACACCGAGCGCCTCGTCGTGGGCTCTCTGTACCGTGCACATGGGCCATTAGTAGATTTTTGAAGCTCATTTCCTCGCTTCTCTTTTTTTCCTCTTTCTTATCCCCTCTTCCTGGCGTGCACTGTTTTGCTGTGATTTGTACATCCTTGTAAGCTGCCCGCCTTCTCTGGGTGTACGGGGCAGTAATGGAAAGCCATTGGTGGGAGGCACCGCAGCTAGCTAGTGTTGTGTCGGGGGCAGAATGGACCCCATCAGTGGAAGCCAGAGGATGCTGAATCTCTGCTTAGGATTTGCTTAGGATTTGCTCCATGGCACCCCCCCACCCCACAAACAGGCTGCCTCGGAGAGCGGTAGGCACCTCATCCTGCACAGTGCCCAAGGCAAGTCGCCGGGAGCCGGGTTCTGGAGAGTCACAGAGTCCTGGACGTGGACGATGCCCTTGCTCTCGTTACGCTCGGCCGTTCTCGGGCTGTCGTTGACAGGTTTACTGTAAGGTCTGTGCCAATCCACCTACTCTGGATTTTTCCTCAACCACCAAGGGATCCAAAAAGTACAACTCTCATTATGTGGGTGTCCAAGAAATGCTTGATGTTAAAAAATATATATCTCATGCATAAAAAAGTCGAGAACCGAATTCCCTACCATTCCCAGAATTTAAATATGAAGCCTGAGAGGCCGCTGTGAGATGCCGACAGGCAGCTATTTTCAGAGCTGAGGCACGGCCAGGTGTTGAGCTTCGGGCTCTTATGATTCTAACCCTCTCATCAGTCAGCCCCAGTCCACACCTGGACGGTCCTCCATATGCCCACGACCAATGTGGTGTGTGGTTTCCATCTGAAGAAACAGGCTTCAACATTTTGATTGTTTCTGGCTTCTTTAAAATAGGTGTGAAGATTGGTATTTATGAGTCTCTCATTCATGTCTTTGTATTCTTGTCCTCAGTTTTTATATTCTTGTCTTCATTAAATTTATGTATTGGGAGCTCAACATGCACTGAATGAATGAATCAATCAAACAAGCGATCAATATTAACGTAGAAGTAATATGAATACACTATCACTTTTATTTTCAAAATTGCATTCGAATTTATTTCAATATTAGAATTGCTTTTCTTGCTTCAATAAGAACCTCTTCAAAAAATATTTAAACACCCCCATATACTTATGCAATATACAGTGTTTTACTTGAACGCATAATACGTAATTCAGAATACCAAAATATACTATGTTCAGAGAGCCACAAAAAGTCACTTAGGAACCTGAAAACACTAGAAGTTAGAAAATGTCTTGTTCTTGGGAGCACCGAGATTTTAGTTTTGACACAGCAGAGAATATTTTTACATTGATAGACAGAACTCGGTGAAGAATAGATTTGGGGATCAAGTAGCCTGACCTCACTCTGTGCTAACCTCTGATCATATTTTTACTACTGTTCATAAAAATATTAATTGATTTCCTGAGGAACTCATGTTATGCATTATTCTCTTCTCTGGCCTTATTGCTATTCATCAGAACTATCTCACTAACTTTTATGACTCCGAAGTAAAATGTTGGCATGTTTAATACTGGAAAACAGCAACAAAATGTGGAATACATTATGACCTGGGAATAAAGAAAGCTAGAGCAATCAAACTCTGAGTTTCCTATAAATAAAACATCTCTATCTTATGTGGTGTTGTTTGGGGATATTATATATCTGGGAGACATGTTCTTAAGATAATGCTAGGAACTAGATGAAGATTTTTTTGTTTTAAATTAGAAATCCAAGGACAAGATTTAACAACTGCAAAAAAAAAAAAAAAGATTTTTTTTGGAATCATGTTACTGGCGATTAGTTAAGGAAATGAAATAGAATTTCTTAAGGCATCTGATAGTTACCCCCCGCTTTAACGAATGTCATGAGTCACTGCGAGGCACCTTTGTCGAGCAACCAGTGACGCGCTGGCCTTGGGAGTCTCACTCACTCAGACCCTCTTGACCGAGTTTGTGTTCTCACATCGTTTTCCTTGAACAGGGTCTCAAATTCTGTGGATCCTAAAGTTACAAAGGCCCATCACACCCGGCTCAAGACTTACACAAGGATGAGGTGTGACTTCCTACGCGCAAAGAAATTTTTGTTGAAATTTGTTGATTTTTGAACTACTCACAACAATAGCATTAACGCATTGCTGAAGATCTTAGTTCAGTGAGAGTTTGAGCCTCATTTTCCGCCCTGATATAGGAAAGGAGTCGATGAAGACAAATGGAGATACCTAGTCTCTGACTCAAAAAGATGTACCTAATTATTGAGTTAAAAAATTAAATATATGGGGAGCCCTTCTTTCCAATATGTGGACTCAGAAACAGAAAGCACACAGATGGTCAATATTTAATAATTAAAGGAAAAACAAATGGTTACTTTTCGCTTTCTTTAAAGATATTCTAATTTTATAAAGAAATAGATAATTTAATTAAATTACATGAAGTATCTTGAAAACTATATTGCATTCTCCCTAGACTAGAGATTAAACCCTAGACTCCAAATATATGCAGTTGATATCATGATGCTACCTAAGAGACACCAGAAAAGACAGGTGTTTTCCATTACAAGTGACAGGGATTTGTAAGCACTAATTAAGTTCCAGGCTGTAGCATGCTTGCCCCAAACGCCTGGCCTTGCCGACATGTTGCAAGTGAAATGCTATCGTATCGACACATTATTTTTTGATATACAAGATGTTATTTACCAAAAAGCATTTTAGAAAGAAAGTTAATGTTATGAAATGTCAAAAATACGCATTCCATGTTTATTCGACATGTGTGCAAAAATCTAATTTAAACTCTAAGATTGGCTCGTTTGCAGATTGGATTTAAGTCTTGCCAGACCTTCTGCCTGTGAGACAGCCTGAAGTGCAAAGATGGAGAGCTTTTTATTTAATTAAAGAAACAGTTCACAAAAGTGCAAACAAGCTGTGTATTACATTCCTCTGGAAAACATTAATCATTTGGCAAATGTTCCTAGAAAGTGTTCTGTGGTTTGAAATAGAAATACGTTATTTTTCTCACAACACAGACCACTGCCCATTCCGCTAGTCTTTGGCCAATATTTGTCAAAATAAAGAGACATATGAAATAATTATACTTTTTCAAAGTGGTAAGTTCCATCTCTTTGAACAATGTGGTGGGAAATCAATATTGTGGCAAATTGAACGAAGTCTTATTTAGCTCGATAAACTACAGGAGAGCTCGGAACATTCCAGAAGACAGACTTCTACCACAGATAACATCGTATCTGTGCATTTATTTTGACCCTACTTTTACCTCAGTGTAAGGCTGTGCTGTCTGATAGGGTAGCCACTCGCCACAAGCAGCTATCTACATTAAAATTAAATAAGATTAAAAATGTATTTCCTCAGGCGGGGAAGCCACATTTCAGGTGTCCGATGGCCACACGTGGTTTCCAGCTGTGGACTGGACACTGCGTGTCCTCATCATAATCACAGCAGGTTCCACTGGACCGCGTGAGACCAGGACATCGGCCGAAGGAGCGGCGTTTGCAAACTCAGTTTCCTGTGTCTCAGATGCAAGCACTTTGACTTCTTCAGTTCTAGCTAAGAGGAAAAATCTTCCCATAAGTTAATGCCATTAGCTAAGTGAAGAAGTGTAGACCGTGTTTTTCAAAGAGAGGCTCACGCCACGCAGGTTCCAGGGGTCGTTCGCCAGGGGCCGGAGCAGAGAGACAAATCATGTGACACTTTCCATATGCAAGCATGCATTTCCCTGAGCAAACAGGGTACCACAAGCAAGCTTTCCCGAACTTTCTAGAGTAAGCACTGCGTTTCGTGGGGTGCGTCTTCTAAGACAGGCGTTTCATGGAACAGCTCAGGCACCTGTCACGTGCTCTGTTTTTTAAGTGCGTGGTGCCGACCAGCAAGCTGAGCACGGTCCTTGTGGGCGAGTGACACCGGACGATCGGAATGGTACACCCGTGATGATTTCCACTTTGTAGAAAACTGATGACAGTTTTTTAACGTTGTACCGTATTTGTCTTAGATGTATCTGTAAGCCCACACATTTTTGTGGTGAAATCTTTTTATTCCTTAAAATGCTATTGATAGGTAATTCTATGGGTTTAAGATTCATAGACGAGATAGGATGAAATTTTGTGATCACGTGTAGTTAGTCACGTATTTTCAAATGGTTCCTATTAAATGAACGCAAGAGCTTTTTTAACTACAATGGAATAAAGGATACATGAAATATTTTCACATAATGGGTGTCTGTCCATATATGTCCATCTCATAAAACCACACAGGATGATATAATGACAGAGGACTCGTGGGGTTTCGGGTTTCGTTCTGGCTTTCTCTGCCATCAGGGATCGTGTGGCATACCCGCAGGAGCAGTCAGATGTGGTACCTGGGCCATGCCCAGCCCGAATGGCCAGTCACAGGGCCCCACCTGGCATTCTGAATGCCCATCTTCTCTTCCCTGCCCTTCCCAGAGGCTGCAGATCCAGGGGGCACAGAGTTATGCTCCGTCTCATTAAACTAGTTATTCTTACCTGCCCCTCCCACACTGTTTCTTAGACCTTCCATCGTCAGGTGGCGGAGGCCTCAGAGAAACCCGTGTTCTCTCCAACCCGCCTCCAGCTCCCTTGTCTCTTTGGTGGTTTTTTTCGGGACAGCAGCCCTCCCCAGGGAGCCAGTCCTGCATATGTGCTGCTCTGGGTCTCGGCTTCCATCGTTCTCGCCTGCACACTGGCGTTTCTCGTCTTCCCTTCCCACCGCCTTCAGGAAATGGTCTCATGGCTCCGATGTTGGTCATTCTAGCTCATTCGTTATACTCCCTGGTTCTCATAATCTCAGGATTATGGCGTGTGATCATTGAAGCAATGTTGTTGTTGTTGTTGTTGTTGTTGTTCTCTCATTTTTCCTTTTCTTACTGTATTTTTGACTGTGGAAAATACATATAACAAAATTTACCATTTAAAACCAATTCAGTGGCATTAAGTACATTCATAATATTGTTTCGCCATCACCACTACCTTTTTCCAAAATTTTTCATCACACCAGCAGAACTAGACCCATTATGCCATAACTAACTCCCCACTCCCTCCAGCCCTCATAACCTCTTTTCTACTTTCTGTCTCTATGAATTTGCCTATTCTGGAAATTGCATATACGTGGAATCATAGAATATTCATTTTTGTGTCTGGCTTATTTCACTTAGCATAATGTCTCCAAGGTTCATCCATGTTGTAGCATGCATCAGAATGTCCTTCCTTTGCACACCTGAATAATATTCCATTGTATGGATAAACCACATTTTGTTTCCCCATTTTCTTTTAAAATGTAACTGTCTGGGGTAGCCCTTCCTCCCCCTGGTCTAAGGTCAGGCTGGCTCTCTGACCTGTATTACTTATCACTCATAAGCAATAAAAAGTCCCAGAGTCACTTGAAGTCGCAATTATACTCTCAATTCATTTAAAAAAAAAAATGCCTGTCTCAAAAAAATAAACCTAATCTTTAAAATCATTATATCTCCCCCACCCCCTGAGGCCCAGCCCTTTGTACCATACCTGTGAGCACTTGGCGGAGAACCTGAAATGGGCCAATGTAGCTCACCTGGTTTCTTTGGGGTTCATCAAGTCTTACCTGTAGCATCGACTCTTTATTCATCTCCCGATGAAGGTTGACAGTAGGTACAATAGTAACTGATGATTCACCTTATCCTCAAAGACCTGAGACGTGTCTATCTACTTCACCTATGTCCAGATCCAGGTTTTTTAATTCCAGTGTTTAAAATTAGTTTGCCCCAAATAAAAATGATTTAACCCTATATTAGTACCTATGATGTTTCAGCCACGTCACAGGATCATCTCTGCAGACCACAGATCCCTGTCCTAACGTGGGTAGCAAAATCCTAACCCCGCTCCCGTATATATATATATATAACAGTGATGAGATCCTGCTAGAAATATACCCTATGGACATATCACACAGGTTCATCAAAAGTATTTGTGGAGGATATTCCTTGCAGCACTACTTTGTAAAAGATAAAAAGAAAAAAATCAAATTTTCAATAATATTATAGTGGTTAAATGCATGTTCTGTATGTCTCTACAATAAAATACAGTACCTTGTTGAGAAGAAGGAGGTCATTCTGTGGGCCGTGTAGCAAGTTTTAATGTATAGAGTTAACTGAAAAGAGCAAGAAAGAAAACCAATGCTCATAAATATATAAAATGCTTTCTGAGAAGAATTAAAGAAACTGTTCACAGTGGCTGCCTTGGGAGAAAGTGGGAGCGTAGGGAAGGAAGCTTTTACTTTTCAGTTTCTAACTTCGCATAGCGTTTGAGGTTTCTAAACATACAGATAGGTTACTTCTACTTTTAAAACATAGGAGATTATCTTAGTGTATGAGCTACTTATCTTCTTAAGAAACTTCTTCTATTTTAAAAGGCTAGTAACGTTATTTGTTAAAAATAAAAGCGACATGACCAATAATTAGATCAGGTACACTTTGCCGCAGCATCTCCTTGAGGTTAGGGCGGGGGGGGGGGGGAGGGCGGGGGGGGGGGGCAGGGGGACTCGCCCTCTGCTGGGGAGACCAAGGGCGTGGGAATGCCATTGTCGGGCGTGGTCGCTGTTCTCCAGGCAGAGCTGGAGACATGGGAGGCCCACGCCACGTTCTTTCAGGCATTTAACCTGCAGAGAGCACTCGCTCCTGTCATACTGATTTACTTGAGTGACATATTTAAGAAAAAGGGGAATGAAGTCTGCTTGGAAATCTAATTTATGTCCTCGAAATAAGTTCTATGAAACATGTCACCAAAGGCATGACACGGCTGAATGCAAATAGGTGAATTTCAATTTTTGCGTAATTTTTAAATAGTTTAAGTAGTTCCTAAATTATAGGAAAAAATATTCCGATAGTACTTCGCACATACCTGTATTCTAGGAATTATATTCTTACAGTGCATTTTATTGTTATGTTTATTTATCTTCTTATGTCTATTTATACCTATTTGCAATGAAATTTCGAGTTTGCTGTGGCCCAAACAAAACAGATAGATACTCAGTACTAGAGTAACGTGCGTTTCTCACTACTCGTCAGACATTTCTTTGGGAAAGGCTAAGTCTATAAATTATCACATCAGTTCTCTGCAAACGCCTGGAAGGAAACGGATCTTTTCCCTGGGTAATGACAAGTGTCTCCCATGGCCACTGATGTATGAGGGTCTATAACAGATCTGAAACAGTCGGCCTCCCCTCTCCCCTGCTGGGCATTTCAGTCACCCCCAGGATTCCGACGAGAGACCTTCCGCCCAAAACAATCATTTTTGCCTCTTCAGCCATATTGCGAATGGAGAATGAGATTTGTTTCCAAGTTAATTTTATTTAGGAAGTCTTTTCAAGGAAAAGGGAAAAAAAAATCAAGATTACAGCCCACAGGAAGGCACAAGCCAAATGCACCAGGCCCTGCCCCGCACCACCCCCTACACTTGAGGCAGGGTCAGAAGCAGTGTGAACACAAGAATCCTTTTGGGAGAGGAGGAGGGGAGCCGGTCTGATGCACTCTAGCAGTAATTTATCAAATGGACCTATTACTGCACTTCCAAAAAGGAAGCAATTTTCTTCCCGCTTTCTGAAGAAGCGAACCTCGAAAGCCTGTTTCTTCCCCAACGCACACCACTCAGCACTGTCTCTTAGAAGGAAATAATATTGTTCTCAACACACATTCTTCACAAAGCCTTGTTGGTTATTGTCCTGCATGCAATCGCAGTCTGAGAATTAATGTCTAGTGAGTTTTTTTTTTCCCCCCAGTTCCTCTCAAGGTATTAGTGTTAAACTGACAGGTCCATAATTCAAAGGAAGTCTGAATTAGCTGTTTCTGTGGCTACCTCCACAGACAGAACCCACTCCCATCACAGAATGTCACCTCTCCCTAAAGAATTCTTAAGCAGATTACTGGGTACAAGTGTTTATAAGGATGCTTTCTCTCTAAGGACGTGAAGCCTTGTCTCTTATGTGTGCAGGCCCTTGGCACTGACTGATTGTTTGCAGGAAATGATAAAAGAAGAGACACTGAGTCCAGTCAACTTATAAGTTATCCTTTGCAGAAATAAGATGGAATTTTACTTGCTGAATTTTTAAAGAATGTGAAGTGTGTGGAATGAATGCCTCCTAGAAATCACTGTCACCCACCTTCTTTAGACCATTCCCATAAATGGTTTTATATGTACACAGGGAGCAGAAGGCAAAGCTATATTCAGAAAATGGCCACTCTTTGGAAAGAAATAAATCCAAATCAAAGTGAGCTTCTGGGAAGACTCCTTTATGTGCAGACATGGCTGGGCTTTTGTATAAGTGCTATTGTATTGTTGTCAAGTGCAGGAGCAGCTTAATCGATAAGGAAAGTTGAACCAGAAAGATAGGATTAAAGAGATAAGATCCTTGTTAGACTAAAGCTATTGACCCAGAACATCCCAGTGAGCTGAGTGGAAACTGCTTCACATTATAAATATAATAGAGATTTTTTTTTAAAAAAGTTCTCAAAATTGGTGTTTGGGGGATAAGATGCTGGGTGTATTGTTGGTTTGTTTTTCTGGAGAAACCAAAGATTGTTTTTCATAAAATCTAAGGAAAGCAGTCAACTTCAGTAATCAACACAGTTTAGATAAAACACTCTTGGATTAGTCCATTGAGTTGGGCTTTCTGTTTCTCTAGCTAAAATCTCCTAACTGGTACCTGGGCATCACCTTAAAAATAACCAAAGGGTACAACCACTAGTGACGTTAGGCAAATACCAAAAAATAAAAATAAAAATAAAAAACTACTTGACAAGGACTTCAGGTGGGAGACCACTTAACCGTCGGATTGTATCCTGTGATATTTTCCGTCTCCTCTGTGGCTGTAATGGCAACAAAAAAAGTCCTCCTCGTACCTCTATAGCTGTCTGGATTGTGGTGCACGCCTTTATCTTATTCCGACATTTGTTCCATGGTGTGTGAACACAGCCCAAAACAGCAGTGACTTAACTGGACGGAAGTTTATTTCTCTCTCATAAAAACCATGAGCTGTTCCACAAAGTCGTAAGTTGTCCCCATCTACATGGCACAGATGGCTCAGGACCATGTCCACACTTCAACCAGGGCAACGGGGCAGGGAGAGAGGGACATGCCACTCTTTAGGGCCGGGTCTGGACATAGCACAGAGCACCGCCCTCATGCCCCATGGGGGACAAGTGGTAATGTGGCCACGCGGCTGTTCCCACAGGCAGTGGGTGCCATGTGTCCAGCTAAAGCGACGACTAAGAAGGAAAGGGCGGATGGATGGTGGGGGTTGAAGGTCAGTCACTCCCACATCTGTCATATGTCCTCTCCTCTTATCCTCACCCGAATACCATCCACTTATTCTAATTCTCAGATTTTTGTATTTTCATGCAGGAAAAAAATCTTCTGAGCAGAATACTGCTTCCTCTGTATTTCCAACAGGACTGAGCGCTTGCTTGGCAATCTTTTCCTTAATGTCTGTCTTTTCCTTTCTGTATTCAAAAGCATGAAAATTAGACCTCCGATTCTTAATAATACCCATAAAATTATATTTGCAACTTACAGTAAATGATGTTGCCACGATAACCTGAATTTGAAAAGCTGAAGTTTTTTCCCCTGCTAATCTCTCCGTTCTAAGTTTACACACGAGCACGCTGCTTACCCGTGTGGCACCCCGCACACCAGACTGAAAGCTTTGGCAGTTAGAGATTGAACGTGAGGTTTCACGTAGCACTTGCAATACCAGCTTCTGATCTACGCCTCCGACAGAAGGCCTAGTGTGTGAGCTTGCCTGCTTCTTCTGCAATCACTAGAAATTATGCCGTTTTCCGCAACTAAGTTATTCCAATAAGAAACATTCATGGGGGGGGGGTATTTAATTTAATATATCCTTTCTTATATTTAATATAAGTCAGTAATACTTATGGGGGGAAATCACTCGTTTATTCCACACGCATTGGTGACACTGCACCTGGCGCCGTGGGCACACGGAGGCAATGACACCGTGGGGCGCTCGGAGAGCTGTAATCTGGCGGGAAGACGCGCACGCCCGCGCGGAGCCCCGCGCGCAGAGGGCGGCGTGGAATCGTGCCTAGTGACAGGCCCCGGAAATTCAGACTTAAGGGCATCCTCGCCCATCGCCACGCCACCTCCAACACAGCTCATCCAACACCTGTCACCTTGCTTGTTTAGGTACCCTGTACCCCCAGCCCCCCTGCAGCCCCCGGTGGCTGAGCAAGAGCTGCCTGAGAGCGGTTGTTGTATCCTGGGGCGCCCGGGGACGCCCCCGGTTCGCTGTTCTAGGAATTGCGCGAGCAGAGAAGGCTTTGAGCCAGCGGGAGGGGGGGCTTCATTGCGGGCCTGGAAGGACGGGGGGGAGTTCGCCCCGTGGGGACTGGAGATGGTCTCGCTGTCAAGAGCCCGCGCCACGCCGGGATTGGGGACTCGCTCCTCCAGACCGCGGCGCATTGCCGTGGCCGGGGGCCTGTCTGAGCGCGGGTCCCCCCAGGCCGGGCAGCAGCAAGGCAGAAGCGGTTAGGGACCTCCCGGGGGGGCCGCAGCGAAGACGCGGGGCCGCGCCGAGGCGTCGTTCCGCTGGTTGTCACTGAAGCGCCCGCGCGCTCGGGGCGGCCCGGGCCGCCGAGGCTGGCGGTGCTGACGCCCGCTTCTCCCCGGTCCGAGTGCGCGCGCTCCGGCGTGGGTTTGGGTTTGTGCCTGGGAGCCCCGGGGGGACAGCAGCGCCACCTCTGTCTGTCTCACGGCTTCCTCGTTCAGTGGGTTCAGTGTCGCCAAGACCGTTTCGACCAATATCATCTCTAATCGATAGAACCCTCCTGTCTTGCAAAGTCGGTATTACCATTTATCTTTTTTCTTCTACACGTTTTTCAGAAATTATTTTACGGAGTCGCTAGTGTGACAGTGTTAATTTTCACTTCAGATCAATAGCTTAGGGCTGTGGAGAATTTAGATCACTCTTTTAGAGATTCTTTAGAAATGGATTGGATTCACAACCACTTTCTGTATAATGTTTAATAGATAATAGTAATGTAATATACACTGTTATATTTATTGACCGATATTTATTATGCTCCACAATTTAGTACCTTTTATTTTTATGAAAAAATAAATGCTTAATATTTAACAGTCATCAGTATTAACTAGCTCTCTTTGCTTCTCAACATCTGTGATAGCCGATACACATATAATTGTGTAAGAGGTTTTCGTATTTCAAAATCCCACAAGTGAAAATATCTCCAGCTGGTAATTATAAAAGTTTTTTTTTTTTTGCTTTTTGTTTTTTTCGTTTTTTTGTTTGTCTGTTTTTTAACAATGGTTGAGAAAAGGTGGCTGGTGGCGAGGGGTGGACCGTGTGCCCCGCCCCCCTCCTCGGCTGCGTCAGAACCTGTGTGTCCCAAAGCCACCCACACACAGCTGCAGGGTGACGCGATCATTCCTAAGGCCGGGGCATATGATGTACCTGGTGAACTTACATTCAGGTCGAATAAACAGTTATGTCCAACGGTGACGAGCGCTACGTTCTGTTGGAAGTGATAACATATCCTGCAGGGAGTTGGACATGTGAAATCGAAATGTGATGTATTAGGATCATCGTGAAGATTTGAGACTCGTGGTTAAAAAGGTAATAGTTGGAGCTCTTTGAGAATCGGTCTGTTCTCTGAAGAGCGGCTTAACAGTCTTTTCTCTGCAGAGAAGTCAGAAGGCTTTGTGTGTTGTTCTAGGCTGCTTCGGCTGCTGCTGCTCTGGGTGGCCGGGAGGGAAGGGGCACCTAGGAAAATGGGAAGGTGATTTCTTCCAGGAGTGTGATTCTCAAATCACGGTACCTGATATGGAAGACAACGCACAGTCACGGGGTAGAAGATGCATTCCCCTGGACACCTGGAGGCAGGCCTAGGTGGAAAATGTTGCTTTTATGTTAAACCAAACCCGTGACTCTTCAAAGACTTTCTACCTTTACTACGCTGTTTTGGGCTGTGAACTCAAGACACTTGACAGCATAGCCACCTTCTCCTCTGCTGGCCAGGAACACCTGTCAGGAACCGTCTGAGAGTGCTAATTTAGGTGACCACAGGAAACTCAGGCACACTGTCAAAACTCAATGAAAAATGTCGGATAAAATATCAAGATGGTTTGAAATGGATGGCGTCTTTTAAAAACTGATGCTTACATAAAATGGTTTTTGCTGCTCTTTTATTTTTATAATATGCTTAATAAGTTTTCACTGCTCTAAGAAACACGTTAATGTTCCCACATTATTTGTTTATATACCATGCAAATGGAAATGGTCCCAGGAGGGTCGACACTAATAATTATCAAATGATCTTTCCCTTCATCCTTCCAAATGTAAGCAATTAAATCTCCACTTCCCAGATGTGACGAATGCACTTAAGAATATTTAACTCTCACCGAGGTTTCTAGCTAGGAACAAAAATCAGGTGCACCAATAATTTTTATAAATGCATCGTGATTTAGAAAGTATTACTTATGCCTTATTTTGGGGAAGACAACACATAGGACAGACTCTTTCAAAGTAACCTCTCTGAACTTAGTTGCCTTAATTACGTACGTCAGCGGACCATGTCTAGCACAGAGAGGAAAGTTTCGATGTTTTATCACTTGAATCTGAAACAGAATGAATTTAAAGAGAAACCGGTTCTCTCTCCGTCCCAGGGCTCTGAGGCCATAGGTAAGCCTGGGCATTGTCCCCTGCACCGGTCTCCTCGGCTGCATTTCTGAGTCTCTGGGCTTCGCTGCATGCTCTGTTGACCTGATCAGAGCAGACTGACAGGCGTGCGACTTGTCCATCATGCTACCAGGGCAGGCCGCCGGAAGGACACAGCACCCAGACACGGCCGCGGGCCAGCCTCCCCGTCCTTGCCTTCTCACCATGCCTGGTGCCGTCCTTGGACAGTCGCTGGTGAAATCGGATGCCAGCGGGTGACCCTCGCTCACGGATGCTTAGGTGAACTGGGGAGACATGCGTGCCCGTAGAGAGGGGCCATCCGTGGCCGTGGCGTGTGCCCCGCTCCAATACACGGCGGCTCTTCCCATGAGGCCCCTGCAGCAGGTTATGAAAACGAGGATGTTCTCGCTAACAGAGAAATGACGATCTAAGTAAAGCGAAGCAGGGGTCCTGCCTCCTAACGTGGAATCAGATGCCAAGAGAACCTTCCTTCATTCCCCCTTGGCGCACAGTATAAGTTTTTTTTTAAAGCCTTATTTACTTGGCTTTTTTTTTCCGGTTTCAGTTTAATTTCCAAGAATCATCATCTAGCCTTCTATCTTCACATGGAACTTAAGTTCAGCATTCAAGACAAAGAGCCACCGCTCCTCAGATCATTAGACTGTCTCCTGAGGCCGCGTCTGACTACCTTTACCTACAGGAAGGTGCTCAGTGTCCGAGCGCAAACCTTCCTTGCTGGAGTCCAGACTCCATCTACCTCGCAGCAGCTTTTCGTGGCGCGTTCTTCAGGGCACCAGCGTGATGGGCCTGTGTGCCCCGGAGTCGGCTGCTTGTTATACACTGGGACCCCGTTTCTGCACAGATGCGCCTGGGGCCTCAGTCCTCAGGAGCCCCACGGCCTGCTGTGGTCTCTGGGGCCTCTCCTCAAGCGAGACCCCGGGGGCTCCCCTCTCAGTTCCCGTTAGCTAGCTGAGGGGCTAGCAGGCACGACTGGGGGCTTCGAGAATGCTCGCTTCTTCTCAAGGGCAAGGAATCCATCTTTCCTCGGTGGAATCAGGGAGATGTGGTTCCTGGGAGGAACTGGAGGCACTCCCACGGTGTTATCAAACCCTCCCGCTCCAGAATGTTCTGTTTCTCTTACACATCCAGCGAGACCTGTACTAGGAAGTTTGCCAGTATTTGTTTGATAAACAAAAAGGGGAAACTAGGAACTATCCATTCAAATAAAATTAAATACTCTGCTAAGCAGCATCACAAAGGCAACATCTCGGAGGCTAAGGTCACCTTAGCGGTGGTATTTTATGCAGATGTCTCTGTCAGTTCTTGCAAGCCACAAATGCCCGTTAAGCCTTTAGTATGTGTTGAAGTACTTTGAGGGATAAAAAGATTTCTAAAACACCGCCTCAGATTAAGAGAATTTATTCAAGTTAATTCCAAATCTTTGGGGACTAAATTAGAGGGAAAAGTTTGTAGAAAGCGTTGTGATGGTGACCGAGCCATGGTGCTTGTGGTGCGGGCACCTGAGCTGACCTGGAGAAGGGACCCGGTGGGGAAGGGGACCCGAGTTCCGCGGAGGCCAGCCTCCTAGAAAGACGGGGGACCCAGGCAGGCCGGTGGGGGGAGGAGCTTCCTGCGGAGCTTAGTCGCACCGGGAGCCTTGGAGTCTAGATGAAAGAGAAACTGTCATCCAGTAATAAACGGAAGCTTAAGGGAAGGGGACACGGGGTGTCCTACGAGTTTGTCATCTTAGCCACCCCCCACCCCGCAAGCAGATTTGCCCTTGTGGGCAAATGAATTCTAAAACTTGCCCCCTTCCCGCTCCTCAGGCACACCAAGGCCACAGGACTGGCCGACAGATGGCATGACAGCTTGCTGTGACACGCCAGCTTGCAAGGTCCAGGGAGAGGTGCCCTCTGCTCCGAGCCCACCTGGCCGAGTTCTTTGTGCAGTGCACAAATATGCTACTGTACACGGAGACCCTGGCTCCAAGCTGACGCTTGGAGCTTGATATATGCTTGCGAATGAATGAATGAATGAATGAGTGAATGTTGTTGAATGATGTAAAATTCCATCAAGAGGATTTCCCCGCCTGGTGGCAATTACTGCCGCATTTGTACCTACGTAAGGTCGTTCGCAGAACGTCTCATGTTCAGCCGCGGACCAAGAAGACGCGACTAACGGGACAGGACACAAGGGGCAGGAGGTGGCGACAGCGGCCGTGGGGATGAGCACGTCATGGTTCGACATTCGAGCTTCTCTGTACTTAAGAAAATGTGTGCCCGTCGCTCTAGCCTCCGTATTAGGAAAGTGAGATGCCACCCTCTCATCCAAGCTCCGTGCTATAAGCAACTGAAATATACTGAGCCTGCACACGCGTGTGCGTGCGTGCATGCGTGTCTCCCCATCCAGTCACTTCGTGTCGGCGGCTTGAAGTCAGCCGTGATGGGAGTATTTACAGGACAGAAACTCTTTCAGGAGGGCGGGGGAGGAGCCGGTTTGCCAGCTCGCTACTCTGTATGTCATCACTTAATTACAGTCACGCGGGGGTCTTTAGGAGACTCGCGACACTAAGTCATATATGAAGGCAGCTTTGGGTGACAGGCAACTTTAAACCTATCTTTCAGTTAACCTGTGTTGTGCATTTGGGCCATCGGTATAATTAGATTAACATTTTGGGTGCACACATTAATACCAACATTTAGGATATCATGTTGCTTGCCAAGAACTACTTTAAATAATTATTGTATTGATTGTGTAGGCCATTCTGTAGCCAAACGATACACGCAACATGTTTTCAGCATCTGCAGGTAGAAGACGAGCTGCCACGTGAGCACAGGAACTTTCCTCGGCAGTGCGTCGACTGTAATCGTTTGTTCAAATATTGCAGACATCGTAGATTCCAGATATTTAGGAATTCCAAGTTCAGTGGGTGCCCTCGTCTCTGCCCATGTTTTAATATCCAGGGTTTGGGACTCGCGCCTCTTTCGACCTCCTGGGAGGCGAACCCTAACTTCTCCTTCTCCGGTTCCATAACAGAGCTTTTTTCTCAAGTTCATTGTCTGCTTGGGACCACGTTACCGTGGTATGTTTACATCGTTCCCTTTCTAAAGCATTCATTCACCAAAGAATTCTTTATTTAATCTTGGTCGCATCTCTCTTTAATCTTTCAGAGTCATTTAAATTGCAATGACTCTTATGACCGAAGTGTAGACGAAGTTTTGAAGAATGGGGACAATGAGTGAGGTTCACGGACTGGAGTTTGTGTAAGAAGTCCTCGAGGAACAAACACAGCTTTCCTCTTGATTTCACCTCATGGTGCCATCCTCAGTTTTATTGCCTACCTAGGACTGTCTCTTGCAAGATCTCTCTTCTCAGGCAGGATCACTTCCCCGGACACGCCCGAGCGCATGGTCCTTTGCCAATTCTTTTATAAATGTGGTTGGTGCTCGCTGAAGTTTACCTTCCAGCAGATGCGTGTTGCGTTTATAACAACAACGAAGTGAAAGTGTCCCGTACGATCTAAAAGAGATGCAGAACGTTTCAGAAAATCAGGCTTGAAAGGAAGGTTTCGAGCACGTTAGGGATCCCATTCGCGTACTCACTTCCAGCATAAAATCGGAGATGTGTTCTAGCAGAAAAAATTAGGCCTGAATCGTGCTAAAATAAAATTTAAGACAAAATTCAGTCATAAGAATTACAATGCCAACACCCGTGGCAACCAAAACAGAAATCAGCTGTTTATAAGTAGATATTATTTCACCAAGCCATGGTTAAAGCTATACAGTAACAACAACAAAATAATAAGGCAAATTTATTCAATTAAAATCCTGTCACATACCTGGGGAGACATTTACTGTTCCACCAGAGCCACTCGAAGTGATCAAAGCTCGCGCACTAAATGAATCCATTCATTGTATATTATAGTTCAACAATTTCAAGTTCATGTCCCCTTAGAGTCTGGTGTTTCGATGACCAGGCCCCACAGAACACTGCGGTGGGGGTTCCAACCAGCGGTGCCTGTCGTCACTGATCAGGATACTTTACATTTCCGTTGACATGTAATCCACAGCCATCTGAGTCTCCCACCATCCATGGCCCCAGACTTGGCTGATCCTGGCTGGGCGTCGTCAGTGTCTGCAGTCAGTCGGCAGGTCGAGGGAGGAACCTCGGTGGGACAGTGGGCTGGCTCCCGACTGCTCCCTGTGGGTCTTCCTCTCCCAGCTGGACTGCCAGCCCGGCTGTCACAGCAGAGGCAGGGGTTTAAGACAGAGCAAATCACAAGGTCGGTCCAACTTCAGAGAGTAGGGAGAGATGGGGAGAGTTTAGAAAGATATGGATACATGAAGAGATGGAGAATGGGACCATTTTTGTAGTTAATCTGCCTCAGAGGCCCTCAGCAACTCAGTATGAATTTGTGTCGCCCTTTCAGAATCTGAGTAGAAATTTCTCTCAAACTTTAATGCAAGGACAGACTCCACTTCTGAGTCCCTGGTATGGTTATGGCTGCATGATCACTTTGGAGATGAAATAAGAGCGACCCAGGTCGACCTTGGAAGACAGAGCCCCTGGTCATATTTGGGGTGGCCCACCATAGTGCCAAGCACCTAATGGGTATTAAAAGCTTACTAAAGAATGGTTTTATCTGATGCAAATATTACAATTCACCATTTTTCTAGTGCTTTAGCAGCTGGGATTCTGAGGGATCAATCGCTAACAGGGCAGGATTTCTGGGAGCAAACTCTAAGTACAGTTTCATCTTACTATTTCAATTGATTTTTTACTCTGATTTCATTTTGTGTTTACTTTTATAACAGTAGGTAATTTGGTCATCTCAGATCCCCTTTAGAATGAGATGAGCCGAAAATAAATACAATTTCCAAACTCTAAAGCTCAAAAGAAGTAGCTTCTCATTGGTAAAATCTTAAGGCAATATATACTAAAACAGTGGTTAGTTTCATTGATTCTCTGGGTTTAGTGGCATTGCGTATGAGGAAAAAAAAAAAAAAAAAGCATACGAATTAACTTTATTTAACAACCGTGCCATTTTCTATCCACATATACTTGGGTTAAGTCACTTAACTCTTGTGAGCCCATCTGTAAAACAGGAATAAGAAGAAGAATGCCCGTGTAACGGACGATTGCACGCTCAGAGGAGGGCAAGGTGTAAGAGTGCTCAGCATGGTGCCCGGGACTCAGCAAGCACCTGATCGACAACTGGGGGATGGGTGCTGGGGCAACCCCAAGACTCGCTGCCTTCCCCCCACCCATCCTGCTGACTGGCAAGTTTGTCTGTGTCTTGGCCATGAGGAAGACACACTCAGTGGCAACAGACGTAAAGGCACCAAGGCTAGCAAAGGCGACATATTTCTAATCGTCCCAGGTGACAGTCATCTGTAGTTAACTCTATACGCCTCCCTCTCCTCCTCTGTTTCTCATAGAGAACATTTCTAGGGCTTAGATTTGCTAAACAGGAATCAGAACGAGGAAATAACTCATCAACATGAGCTAAAAATGTCCTGCTTGTCACTCACTGGACCCAAGGTCGCTGGCCATGGAGGGATGTTTGCTGCCCTGTCCCCTCTGACTGTTCTACCCTCCCGTCAGCCTGCGCCGAGGGGACCAAGACCCTCTGGACACAAATTTCACCTGATTTCCTTCTGCAAGTCTTTTGTACCAAGAGAAGACAGCAGTGGGACTTGGGGGGTTCCAGAGCTCCCCAACAGGACTGCCATGGAGGAGCGGCGGGCAGGGCAGGGCCCCAGGCTTCCCTCGACCCCCCACCCCGCTGGCCCTCGTAGTCCTGTCATTAGAGAGCCTGGCACAGAGCAGGGTGCTGGAGAAAAGGGCTCTGGGCAGCCCCGACGCTGGCAGGCCAGGCGACAGGAGGAATATCCGGAGGTCCCAGAGAGGGGCCTCTCCTCCCCAGCCCAGGGACACAACAGGTCACTCTCCTCAGCTCATTCAGGCTTGTGACGGCGGCACAGGCAATGTCATAGGCCAGGCGTGTCCCCCTGCCTCGTGAGGGATGACTTTGCCCCACGTCTCCCTGGGGCCTCCCCGCGCATCCCACGCTGAACCCCACTCATAAACACACACGCTGTAGAACACCGATGAACGTGATGACCCAGGGCTTCTTGAAATACCGTTTGCTCGGGCAGCGTGGAGATAGAAACGTAAAGCTAAAACACACACATTTGATGTTTTGAAATGCGTAAGAACAAAACAAAACAAAAGCCCAGGCTTGAGAGTTTCCCATCAAGCTTCCTGCGATGTCGTACATCCAGCGGGTGTAGGGACCGCGGCCAATGCCACTGTGACAGGCTCTGTCCCGGTCACACCTGCTCATCTGAAGGGAGCCACACGAACATTCCACTCCGACAGGAAAACTGCCCCCTTTGTGTACGTCAATAATAGGCGAAAGTATAATTTTGAAAACTTTTAATCTTCGAAATGTCTTTGAAGAAGTATGTCTTCACCTCCAAGGAGCTGATCATGCTTCGTTCGGTGTCGGGTAAACACAATATCCAGCGCAAGCAGACGTTCGTGGAAATCCAGTTCCAAAGATCATGATCGTATCCTCTGGAATGCAAAACGTTCACCTAACCCAGTTTTAGTTCTAACTATTAGTTGAGGCTAAGATAGTTTTGAAGCATCTTCCTATAGGTACACGAAACATTTGGGAGCATTTAGTTCAGATCAGTATGAATTTATGAGCTAGCCATTTGGGTAGGTGCTAGAAACACCGTAAGGCCACCCCCCCTGCCCTCAGGAAGTCCATGGAATCTACCAGAAAATTCCAGTTTACTTCCAAAAGTGCTGAGATAGAGGAATGCATGGGAAGCTGGTATTATCTTCTTGCCTTTTCACTAGATGGGCCATAATGGAAAATACGTTCAGGGTTTTTTAATGTTTAAAATGTTAATTAGAAAAAATAATGAGAACTTCCTGAATGAGAATCATTTTTTTGAAAAATCCACAGACAGAATTGAGTTTTTTCCCCCAAATTCCCAAGTGATATAGGAAGCGTCACTTCATAATCTCATTTTTCTGAGAAGTTCCATCTGGTCAAAGGCGCTACCCACATTTGGCGATGTTTCTCAGTGTTTTGGAGAGGGTTAGCGTCTACGCCTGCGAAGGTTTACAGAGAAGCGGGGGAAGGAGTAGCAGCATGTTTTAAGATAAATATTTAATCCCCAAGAAATGAATTTTTAAAACACTTTTGCCTCATTGAAGACCCATGAAACAGGGAAGACCTTGTCTTCGATACACTAAGTGTTAGGAACAGGGACATTGACAGCATAATAATGGTGACCTGATGCCTTGTCACAGAGTGAGTTCTGTGGCGCAGAGTTTATGGTAATGACCAGTCGAGTTATTCGGCCGTGTGTCTAACACAGAATGACGCCGTGGAGAGGCCCGCAGTCTCTGTGAGTCACCGTTCTCTCTTCGTCAAATGGGCATCTGCTGTGATGTTGTTTCCGCCTCTGTCGAGGTAGTCTGTCTAGAAGGAGATACATTGGTTTTGTTGTATGTTGGTATACTTTCTTCTCAACTTATATATGAATGCCTCTCCGTATGATTAGTAAGAAACAAGATGATATTAATTATCAAACTGGTGTATCAGTGGATATTGCTAAAAAAAATTTGTAAAAATTTATCTCCAGATTTTGAAAATTATACATGAAGCTAGTTTATTATGTGTCCATGTCAAAACTACAATCTTAGCATAATACATATATTAAATTCAGCCATATCCTTACTGTGGTGAAATATAATAGAAAACTATTATTAAACTATGCACCAATACATGTGTTTAGAGCAAAAACGAAAAAAAAAAAGTCTTTAAAGCAAAAAAGTAAAACCAGAAGAATATTTTTTCTTACATACAGCCTGGTGTTATGAGACTCTTGCACAGCGTCAAGGATAGAAGAGTCAGTATGACAATTAGAAAGTGAAGCCACCACTTTACTCTGAATTGTCCTCAGACCTGGATATACAACATCTGCCACGTAGTGTCACTTATTCCTTTATTTATTAGGCATCACCGAGCTTATTGTTTGTGTTTGCGTGATGGGCCTGGGGTGGAGAGGAGATACTCCAAGCTTAGCTTCAGCTCTCTGCAGAAGTGACAACCACGTGAATTGAAGCTGATGTTCACAGATAGTACAAATGCTGCTGTCATCTTTGCCTTACGTCTTCCATTGTCCTTGGTCTGACTGTTTACCAGAAACACCAGCTTTCTGTAGCCTGAAGACAGTGAGAATATCTTACGTCGTGTGCTTCCAGAAGCTGGTGCAGGGCCCTGTCGGGCATCCTGGCCGATGTCCTAAATTGAGATGACAGGGTTGCTCATATAAAATTGCCTTCTCGCTTGGCTCGGCATGCTGGGATCCATATCCATTAATGCAGGAGTGTCCACATGTCCTGCCAGGAAAGCAATTTGTTCCTCAGTAGGGCGGCAGAGAAGCAGCTGGTGTGAGAAGCCATCAGAGGTGACATTAGGGGCAAGTTGTGTTTTTCTTGATTTAATGGAAAATCTCACTGATCCGTCGCCTCTCTTGTCCTCAGCACTTGTCAACAACGCGGCACATACCTGTCTTCGCCCCTCTCCCTCACCCCCCCACAGGCCTGGCATTGCTCCCCCGTGGGGAGTCAGCCCTCCACACAGCCTGAGCTGCAGAATAGACGTTCTCACAACAGCAAACATGGCACTAATGGGTTTTTTAAATGCCCCGG
The DNA here is from genome assembly GCA_028627145.1 of Eidolon dupreanum. Classification (NCBI taxonomy): domain Eukaryota; kingdom Metazoa; phylum Chordata; class Mammalia; order Chiroptera; family Pteropodidae; genus Eidolon; species Eidolon dupreanum. The sequence goes on along the minus strand of CM053502.1, from coordinate 170,440,949 downwards.
GGAGGCGGCACAACTTGGAAGCGTTCAGTTAAATATCACGCCTAAACCAACTCAGTTTTCTAAAAGGTTCCTCCCCAAGGAGAACTCTGCGGACACACGGCGTATCAATACGTGTGTGCCACACTAGCCACCCCCAGCCCCCTTCCCCTGGACGCAGCCCAGGAGCCCGAGACGCCCGGCTCATGTGGCTGCTCCTCCGGAGCGTGTGTTCCCTGACCAGTGCTCAGCCAGAACGTCAAGGGCAATGACCAGACGCCAAGTTCATGTTTACTGTGTGTGCCATGGAGGCTCGTCCTGAAGCATCTGTTGAGCAAGAAATGTTCACGTGGCTTCCGGCGGGAAAGATTTCGTGGCCCCAGTAAGCGAGCTGAGAGGCCTGGTCGTCTACAGACGGGACAGATGTCCAGAATGGGCCACGGTCGCCCATCCGCCACCACTCCCCGCCGGTGAGAACTGGCACATTGGAAGTGTCTATGATGACATGCCGCTGTCTTGACGTTCATGGGAAAAGCCAACATACGTTAGCATACGGCAGCGACGCTCGTACTAAGCTAGTCAGAGGTAGCGTCTCCTCTCTCCGAGGACAGCGTTTGTCCCGGCTTTTGTTGAAATGTGAGCAAGGCACGTTTAATGCTCGGGAGGAAAGCGAGCCTCCCCTGGACAGCCGCCATGTCTGCGGTGCGCGCTTTTGTGCCATCGACCTTCAGGATGATTTTCATGGGGCTTGGTTACAAAGAGGTCTCCATCTTCGTTCCTTCCTGGTTTTAGTAATTCGTCAAATTTGTGTAGATGGATCAGCAATAAGTTCTTTGAAATGGGAAGTATGTTCTTCCATGTACAAAATGAATATGTTTAGGCAGATGAATACTGAATTCCTGATAGGCGGTCGTTGTTTATCACTCTCGTGTTGCGTATTGTTTTGTCTGGAACCAGAGGCCTCTGGCTTCATCAGGCCGAGCTCCAGACTCCCCCCCACGTCCGGCACTGTCCAGTGTCAGAGCTTGCATGCAGTCAGTGCTGCTAGAACTCCGAGATGCCACCGAGGACAAGGTTTGACAAGCGACAGCACATGGGGGAAAGAGACCCGCTGATTCACAGCGATCGTCGTTGGTCTGACTACGCCTTGCGATCGGTTTTGACGAGCCTTCATGGCCACTGAACCAGAAATCAGGCGGTCTCATCAGCAGTTGATGCTCGGCTTTGTGTCAGTGATACAAAGATGGCTATGAAGAGTTTATTTTGTCTCTATGTAAAGTGGCTTCACTACATTTGTTTCTGGAAGATTAGCTCATAGATCAAACTTCCGTAAAAGACGAGATTCCTCTTTTACAGTCATCAGGGTATTGTCAGGAGCCATCTGTAAATTTGCAAGCATATTTTCAAAGATGTTATACACATCATCAATTAAGTGAGACCCAAGACTGACAGCTTTAGAGCACCTTTAGCTGAAATCTCTGCTGATGCTCACCCTTAGTGACGGCCACATTTTTCCTCCTCATAGAATCCACTGGAATGAAAAATCGATTCTTTGTTTACGTTTGAGCGTATAAAGAAGCCAAGAAATTGAAGAAAGCTCAGAATGGTTTCAACCCATCATTAAGAACGTACCACTGGAGGCCCTTACCTGTGGCCTGCTCGCTGTATACCTGCCTGCAGCAACAGCACACAAGTCGTGGCCGGTCTGACTGTTGGGATTATCACTTGGCAAAGCTTTTGCTCGTGCAGCTTGGGCGATTTTTCTCTTTACTAAATCTCTTCTAATTGCTATCAAACCCCCGTCTGCTTCGAGGTGGTGTTAGGTTGCTTGACAGCGCCTTCTCGTTCTCATCCTGGGTATGGGCAGGAGTCTGAGACCAGAAACTCAGGGGAGGGAGGCCTATCCCCTGCTTCCTCCGGGTTCTCCAAGGTCCCGTGAGAACGAGATCGCTGATGAAAGTGATGGCTGAATGTTCAAATTACCTTCCCCTGCCAGAAGTGAAACCCTTCTGAGTGTACCATAAAGGTAGAGTTTATGTAAGGTGGTAAAGGAACATATCAAAGATAAGCACCTTTTTTTAGTCTCTTCCCTCCGAGGTTGCCCCCTCACACCTGGCTGTCCCCTGCCTACCAAACCCACCCAGCCTTCGTCACATCTCTTCATATGTTAATACTCTGATAATCAGTTGGCATTCATGGACTGACCAATAAGACAAGTCTGGGGGGTAAATTTAGAGGCCTGGCTTCTGAGTAACGGATATCCACATTTTAATGGAGAGTC
>CM053502.1:170422028-170438192 GCA_028627145.1 Eidolon dupreanum | reverse complement strand
GTGCCCAGTTTGTAAATTGAACTTCATCGTGGGTGTGTACATGTAGGACAAAGCACAGTGTACGTACAGGGGTCAGTGCTCTTCGCGCGTTCAGACGTCTGCCGGGGGTCTTGGCACGTGTCCCCTGCGGCGTGGGGCCTACGGTATACATGGGCTTTCAGCGGCCCTTTCTCTAGGGGAAGGAGACTCAGGCTGAGAAGGGGAAGGGAGAGGAGGAAGGCCAGGGCCCCGGCGGTGGGGCAGGGAGCACACGTGTGATGGGGAGTCTCACACAGACCTTTCGGGAGACTCAGCACGTTTCTGAGAATAAATGGCAGAGCTGCCCCAATACACGGTCCTCCTCCCAGGCCTCCTCAGCACCTGGCCTCCCGTGTTAGTTAGGTGTTGGGAAAGGTAACATGGTTCCCTCAGCAACCTAATTTGCGGCTGCCAGAGAAAAGCTTGATGCTGAGCTGTTCCGGTCCCGGAGCCAGGAAGCCAAGTGGGGCAGGTACAGAGCGAGTCTGGGAATCACCATTCTATCCTCAGTAAGAATCACAGAAACAATGCGTGGTTGATGCTTAATAAGAATGTGTTGGATGGATGGATGGATGGATGGATGGATGGATGGATGGATGGATGATGGACAGCTGGATAGAAGGGTGGATGGGTGGGTGGATGGGGTCAATGGGTGGGTAGGAGGATAGATGGGTGGGTGGGCAGGCAGGCAGGAGGGCAGATGGATGGATGGATGGATGGATGGATGGATGGATGGATGATGGATGGATGATGGATGATGGATGATGGATGATGGATGGTTGATGGATGGATGGGTGGATAGGTAGGTGAATTGATAGGTGGGTGGGTGGGTGGGTGGGTGGATGCATGGATGGATGGATGGATGGTTGGAATAGTGGATGGGTGGATGGATGGATGATGGATGATGGATGGATGGATGGGTGGGTGAATGGATAGGTGGGTGGGTGGGTGGGTACATGTATGGATGGATAGAAGGAAGGATGGATGGATGGACGGATGGATGGATGTGCTCCCAGGCCATAAGCTTATGCCACATTAAGCTTTCACAAGCAGCCCTGTGTTACTTCTTCAGTCATGCCTGTCGCCATGGTACTCAGACTCTGAAAGAGGGTCTCTTGGGTGTCATCAACAAAACAGAGGTAATAAATCTTGCCTCACAATGAAACTAGAGCTTACAAGTGTCCTGGAAAAACGGCAGTGGTTTATGTTGTTGCTGCAGTATGAATGTATCGATCCGCAGCATGAAGTCAGCTAAGGGGAGGGAGTTATGAGCACACTGCCTTCTTCCCGTGTGAAGAAGGAATGGTTTCAGATGAAGAGACCCCAGCTGTCACACCCCGGATTTGTAAGCACCATCCAGCTGTTGTCACGTCGCCCTTCCCCTTATCCTCATGTGTGGGTGATAAGTTGCTTTTTTGTTTTGTTTTGTTCAATTTTAAGGGATTTCAGATCCTCATATGAGTTAAGTATTCTGTTATTTCCTAGATTCGTGTTCTGCACTTGGTGTTACTGACATCTAGACCCTCCGCATACCATTGTCACGAGAAGTGAGACACTTCAAGTGGTGCCTCTCCCTGTCCCTCTCAATTACTCGCCAAGTCCTCCTCGCGCATCCCTCCCTGCCCCCACATCTGGTGGCACGTCCCCCATCTGCATGGCATGGCAGTGAGGAGAGGCAGAGAGGAGATGGCTCACTGTTCCCATCTCTCTGGCTGCTGAGCTGGTGGGCTGGGGCCACGGGCAGCCATGAGCGACGTGTGGGCTTGAATGCTCACACCAGCAGCCGCTCACACTTGTCCAGGGGCCCCCAGTCTCACCAAAAAGTCATGTGCAGCTGCTCGTAGCTAGAGGATTGTGTTCCCCCTGGAGGCCAGGAAGCCTGACAATGAACTGGGTACAGCAGGTCAAAGTGCAGCTTAGAGCAGCAGCAACATCCGCCTCCAGCTGCAGACACAGGCCACAGGGGACACGGCAGGCCACCTGCTCTACAAGGGCTGCCCAGCTGCCATTAGGCCTGTGCTACTTACACAAACATTCAGGGCAGCTACGCCTCTATACAAATGCACCCACTGCACCCATGTGACACACCCTCACACATGAACGCACACACAGACTCTCACGTTTACATACTCACACTCACATGCTCACATTCTCACACTCGCACACTAACCCACACGCACACCACATACATACCCAGCCAATCATTCATACAAGCCCAGTCACACTAACTCCACGTTTGCTCACACACTCACTCTCACACACTCATGCACACTCAACACACTCTCACACACTCTCACACACTCACACACACTCAACTCACCGCCAGACTCCCTGCCCTCGTGCCTGTCCCCACCCGGAGGCAGGAAGCATCGCTGTCCACCTCCGCTGTCCACCAGCCGGCACCGGAAGTGCCTGGTTGTCGACACGGCGGGTCCACAGTGTTTCCAGGCCAACACCCACCATCCTGGCACAGGAAACAGGAAGAACATCGGTGCCCAGCCTAGCACTTTTGTTCACGATACACCTAAGACAGGATTTAATCTTCCCGTTTCAAATGCTCCCTGAAATAGTTTTCAATTCTGCTTCTCAGCTGAAAAGCAAGACAGGGTCAACTTGATGAGAATGGATCCGCTACTCAGATTTATATGGATATGTACAGTTCTATTGATCCAGGGGAGCTGCAGGAACCTCGGTAATGAGAAAAAGGGAAGCATCCTTCGAGAGCGTGTTGCTTGAAGCTGGTGCTGAAGGTTGTAGGGTAACGGGGTCAGACTGTCAGAGAGAACCGGGTTTGCAGCATGTGACTTCAGATAGGGTTTACATTTTTATCCCGTGGATCGCCACTTACTGTGAAACATCACACCAAGGTTGGGGCTTGCTTTCGTTCTTATAGTGACAGCCCATGTCATTGCCTTGAACCTCCTGGCAATCTAAACATATCCAGCAGGCACACAGTGTTCCTTTGACCTGAGCCATGCTTTCAGCACACAAGTCACCGTCTGTGTCCTTGGAAAGGGGCCACCCCAGAAAGATGGGGCCGGCCTCACCTGGGTGTGCTTGTGACTGTCAGGACACTACCCTGTGATGTGCCACTTGGTAATTTATGAAGCTCCTCCTCCAGGGGCCGTGTGGCCATTATAGCCTGGCACCGTAGACAGCACATCACAGTCTCATAGCCTGAGAGGTCTCCTGTCCACAATGCATGCAGCGAAAGGGGCTCTCAACCGCGTCCCCGCGGTGCGGGAGAAGCCGCCCTCCCCAGGACCGCGTCTGCAGGGACAGCTGCCACTTGCAAGGGGGCGGGGCTGCTCCCTTTTAGATATGATTTCTTTAGCCATTTCCTAATGTTTTGTTTTAATAAAGTAATGGGGAGAAACCTCTGGGTTCTTTGTACCATCCACAGACGACTCGATGACATTATAGGAGTACCAAAAAAAAAACAAACAAGCCTGTCGCCATCTTTGCCAACAGCAATCACACAGCTCTGTCTTCCTCCTCCTGACCCCCCTGCACTCACATGCACACGGCCCGGCTCCGCCGAGCCTTCCGGCGCCCGGAGTGCGCATGCGCTCGGGGGCCCTCGTGGTGCTGGTCTGTGACCCCAGCCTACGGTCTCATCCGAGCACCTCTGTTAGATGAAAACTGAGAGGTTCTTCCCTGTTGCAGAAGCAAGGTGTGCGCTGTCAGGAAATTGTAGAAAAACTGAAGGGGAACAAAAGGAAGCAGCCATAGTACCATGTAGCTGGAGATTTGTGTCCATGGACCGCGTTAGCAGTTTTCTCCCCTTAATAATACGTCGCAAATATCTTTGCGTTTCTCTAAAGCCGTGTTTAATGGTGACCTAACACCCTTTCACGAGGATGTGCTATGATTTATTTAAATATTTATCTTACAGAATGGTGACAGTTTTCCTGCGGCCTAATTTTTTGCTAGATTCCTGATTTTCCTCTAGAATAAAAAGCATTTCTAGAAGAGGAAGTTTGAGGGTTCGGAGTAGGTGCATGTTTTGAAAGCTTTGCATACAAACGTTTCCTCTGTTCTAAGGAGCACATTTTTATCTATTTTAACATTTTTGAAATCAGGATAATGTTTTAAATCGATGTAGATGTGACGATGGCAGGGTTTTTTTTTTTTTTTTCTTTTGCCAAGCTGTTATTAAATTGAAGGTGCTTTTTACAGTGAATTGTCATCTTAGTACTGAGCCTTTCAGTGCTATGAAATCACCCCCCAGAAAACAACTGTACAGTGTGGGGGTCCCCCCTGCAAGCAGACTGGAGCTGGCCACTTCCCCAGACCCCTACCTCTTTTCACTTTTGCCTGATGATATTATTTCTTGTTCATCAAGTCAGCGTATTTCTATATTTATGATTCACTAATAATTCCCATTAGCATATATTCTTAGAAATTATGATGATTTTGGTATGACTCTGACTCTTGTGGAAAAAAACCATGAAGCCCTATTTATAAAAATATAAAGAAATTTTGATGACAGATATAGCATACTCATTTTAGAGGCTTTTATGTCTATATGATGTACATTAAGTTAATCTCAAATTAAAATTAAATCTTAATTAAATTCCTCTAAAGTTCCATTTATTAAAAATACCAAGTGAACCTAAAGCTCCGTGTGTCTTTGATGCAGAAGGAAGTTTCGTGCTTACCCCAAACCAGGCAGCGCCCAAATACCCTTCCCTAGTTCCAGCTGCATCTCCGCAGCCTTCCGGGGCGGCGTGATTGTGGTGACGGCATAATTCATTGTCTGACACATGATTACAGACTTGCAAATTCCAGATAATGTTGACAGCACTGAGCGTGGCCGAGTGTGGAGCACGGATTGACAAAAACAAGCTGTACTTAAATTTCTGTACTGCTGATTGCCAAACGTGAAGAGAGAAGAATCCATTTTGCTTGAGTGGAATGGAAATTTCTGGGCCATAGAGGAGCTTAGAAATTGCTTATTAAGAGTCAGTTGATTGCCACTAACCTAAAAGGCATTTTTTTTTTTTTAGTTACTACTAAGGAGCCACTTTGTTGTGATGTGTGAGGGTTTGCATTCAAGATGCTGTCATTACCGATGTTATAAAGCACGGCTTAGGTCACAGGTCAGAAGAACAGAGCAAGGGGTCCCGATCAAGTCATGGGGATTCAAGCATGAAAGAGGTTTATACAGTCTATGGCCATGCCACCCTGAACAAGCCCGATCCCGTCTGATCTCGGAAGCTAAGCAGGGTCGGGCCTGTTTAGTACTTGGATGGGAGACCACGTAGAAAGACCAGGTGCTATAGGCATAAAAAAATTTTAAAAATAAGGGATTGTAAGCTGACAAGTTCTGTGAGGTCAACCAAGGGTTGCCCCGCCAAAAAGAGAGAGAGAGAGAGAGAGAGAGAGAGAGAAGAAGTTTGTATATACTGACCTGACATCACTCCAAAAGAACTTGGGAGCAACCCACCTTACATTTTCGGTAGATTTGAGAATTAGCAAAATTGTGTCGATGGAAGGAAGCTCCAGCTTCCTTTCAGGGAGCATCAAACCAAACTTTATGACTAAAAAAAAAAAAGAGAGAGGGAATTAAACACTACGTGGGAAGATTTAGTTGTAAGTGCAAGAATTATGTCAAATCGAATTGCGAGTATTTTAGGGGAATAAATACGACCCTGACGCGTGCGAGCAGCCTCTGCCCACAGACTGTCTGCAGCTTCCCTAGTCTGCGGCTTCGTCCCCAGCGCGGGCCTGCGTCAGACACTCGCTCGTTCTAGATTCTCGAGACTAACCTCACAGCCTCCATCAGCAGACCGAAGCACGTTTTTCAAAACTGACAGGAGCAAAAATCTACTTTAAAAAAAAAATCCACTCCCTGCCACATCGAAAGCAACAGGTAGATCTGCGATGACTCGTCTTAGTCCCGTCTCCACTTTTTAAATGGCCGACAGGTGTGAAGCTAGGTGTGTACCTGTGGGCCCTGGGGGTCTCCAGCCCCTGTTCACTTCCCTGGGACCCTGCCAGAGACGCTGACTGTGGAGGACCCACTTCTGTGTAAAGGGACGTGGTGGCAGCTGCAGCCGCCACAAATAAGCAGCAATCGTGAAAAAGAACTACGTGAGCAAACGACAAGTGACGATAATGGCTCTTTCCCCACATGCCATTGTAAAGCTCGTCGCTGTGTGACAAAGCCCGTTTCACACCGCGCAATCTCTTCTTGGTCTGCACTGAAGTAAAGGGGCCGCGAGACACTTGGGGACATAAATCAGCACTCAGGTCATTGTCGCAGGACTGAAGGAGATGGTGAGAAGCAACTGTATCGTTTAGTCGATCTTCCTGCCTTCGATGAAAATAAAAAAATCATAAACCTATGTCAGACCATCCCAACAAGAGAAAAATTAGTTCCATTTTTTTTTTTTTTTTTTTTTTAGGAATCCGTGGGAGATTATACGTTGCTGCCAAAAATCCAAACCCGTATTTACGACACTGTGTTCTTCCATTTTTTGGATATACGTTGCCACTGACTTGGGGGAGGGGGTGTCGAGTTCTCTGCAGCAATAAAGGGGAAGGCGTGGCCATCGGCACGGTCTCGGTGACTCATGTGACATAAGCATCTCACTCCTCGGACACAGAGCCTTCCGGTGAAGACTATTTCACTGTGACCCATGTCATCATGCAGGGAGTGAAAGCCACCATGATACCTAATCCTACAGAAACTGCTTCCCAAACAAGAAGTCATAGAAGTGTATTATTACAAGTGATGTGAACGGGGGAAGATCCGAATACCTTTCTGTTATCTTAAGTTTGGATTTACACTCACCGCAACTTGCCGGCGCTGTCAGCATTGTCGAGACAGGGGACCATGTTCAGGCCGCCGCTGAGCTCATCGATGCTGAGACAGTTGGACCGCCCTGGTCTCGGCCCAGTCCGGTTTACCCTCAGGACCAAAGTGTCACCAGGGCTGTGGATCTGGCCAGGCCACTCCCTGACGTGTGAGGGTCTCGCCTCGTCGGGGCACTCATGCATTGGAGGGTAACTGGGTAGGTGGCTGCTTGTCCTCATTCCTTCTTCCTTCAGTAAACCTTCACTGAGCACCTGCTCCGAGCCACACGCCGGGGAAGGGAGGGCGGCACTCGAGCACCACTGAGCTCCCGCCCTCAGGGAACTTGGGTCTAGAGGGATCGGGGATGAGGGAACACGCAGTGCAGGTGATGGGGACAAGGGCCAGGCAGCCACAGGGTGGTGGAGCGTCCGGAGAAGCAGCGAAGCCAGGCTTGGACGTCGCTGGGTCTTCCCAGAGTCACTTTCCAGCTGGGAATAAAGCACCACTGCTCCGGGTTTCCTGGGCAAAGGAGGGCCTGGGCGGGGGTCGGGGGGCCTGGGAGCAGAGGCGTCAGGTGTAGCTGTCCCACAGATGAGCCTCCCGGACGCGTCCTCTCCTCTGCACTCCTGCCCCGGCCAACGCTGCCACACAACCGGCCTCTCAGCAGATGCTGAAGAGCGAAGAACTGATCGTCCGCAAAACAGCTGCCCCCTGGGCGGTTTGCTGCCTCCTACGGGGTCGTGGCGAAGGTCCCCTTATGAGGCTTTTGAAAATTTGATTCTAGTCGCAGACAAAAAATGGGATTTCAAAGACTAAGGTGTGAGATCGTCATAATTATCCCTAAAAATAGTCACCAAATGTTCATTCTGCCTGGCATAACCCAAGGCATTGGGCAGTTGCTTTGAATACAGAATAAGATTATGTCTCAACATGAAGGACACCAGCCAGAAGGGTGCCTTCTGCCATCAAGACCGTGAATCCAGGCTGGAGGGCCCCGTTCCCCGTCATTCCCCGTCGTTCTCTGTCACCAGACCAGGAGGAAGGAAAGCGGGACCGCGAGCGAGCCGTTCTCTCTTCTGTCCGCTGCTACTTGGCGTCATGGATGAACGTCTCTCGTGCTACGGGGACGGAAAGGTGGAAGGTGACGGCTCAGAGGCAGCAGTGCAGATGACACCACGGCCTGCCTCGTCTCCGCAGCTCTGCGACCCGTAGTCCTCCGGGGCCTCGCTCTTCGGCCGCCGCTTGATCAGCTGACTTTCCCCTTCCCAGCAAAGCCGTAAAATCTGGGGGGGAAAAAAACTGAGGCAGGGGCTGGGGAAATTGTCTGAGTCTGGTTTTATTTGGCACCTTAGTAAGACCCTGTGAGGTGTGTATCGCCAGGAGATGACATTTCTCAGGTCACTGAAGGCATCTGGCCTCGCCGCTCACGGCATCCCAAGGTGGGCGTCCTGGGGAGTTGCCCTGAAGAAGTCGCTGCTGTCAGGGCCTCCGAGGGCTGCCGCCCACGTCTGGAGGCGGATGAACATCTGAGACTCCATCCCTCGTCTCCGCTTTGCCCCTTTCACGGGACTATTCAGGAGTCGTCATTTAGGGCAGAAAACACCTGGGGTCCAGTGGAACCTGAAATAAGAGAACAAGAGCTTCGCGTCCTGATGTGCACATGGAAAGCGTTCAAGAAGTCTCTGGGCTTGGTTTCCGCCTCCGGCATTAACGTGTGCATAGCTTCAAGGTGGCCATGCAAGCGAGGACTCCCGGCCGGCATCTTTCATTCTCAAGTGCGGCTGTCTGGCAGGGTGGCCGTGACTTAACTCAGCAGGGTCATAACCACTGTGAGCAAGGGGCCTGTCACTAGCACCGTGCGGGACTAAGGCTCCCAGTGCCAAGCTCTAGCCCAACCCCAACTAGCCATGCTGTGGGTGCTGGAGGCCATCAGCAGCCTGGGGCACCCAGCCGGCCCAGTGTCCCTGCTGAACGAGCCCGCCCACTGCAGCGCCTGCTGCAGCCCAGAATCCCGCAGCCTTCCGCAAAGCCACGCCTCCAGCCCGGACCCTGGCTCCAGCCCCACGCCCCGTGCGGGCCTGGGAGCTGCTGCTGCTACAGCCTCTGCACAGTCCCTGCGCCTCAGTGGTCCACGGAGCGGCCAGCCACGGAGCGGCCCCTGCACCGTCCAGACACAGGAGCTGACCGCATCTGGGGGCCAGTCGTCTGGACCAAATGCAATCCCGCCTCAGTTTACCCTCCACTCTTCCCTGGAGACCTGGCCTGAATGCCTGGGCCAGTGGCTGCGCATGCCCTATGCACCCCAAAACCTCGTCCATGACAATTAGTTCACAGCTGAATGTGGACCCAGCGAGGTCGAGAAGAATGGGTGAGCTCTCACTGTTCTCACTTCCTAGCACGGTGCCTGCCACCTAGCTCGCTCCGGCTGACCGCATGTTGACCTGAAGGAGGGCAGGGCGTGGCGGGGGAGGGTGAGCTGTGACTCGCGAGCCTGGGATGCCTTCTCACACACCTCTGCACGCCCACGGGCGCCCGGCACACGGCGTGCGCGTGAGCTCGGTGAGTCTGGGTTGAATGGACGGGGCTGAGCCCTGCTTCTCACCGCAGGGCGCTCACGAGTCCCCGGGGATCGCCTTAACTGCCGATTCCGACTGGGCACCTCGGGGTGGGGCCTGAGATCCTGCGTCTCTAACAAGCTCCCAGGTGATGCTGGCGATGCCCGTCTGGTGGCGCCGAGCGGCAGGGAGCCAGAGGTCGGTGGCCTTGCATCGGCTGGGTCACCAGCATGGCCCGGCTGCGCTCAACTCAGGTGTCATCTTCCGGCGGACAGTGACTCCTGGATCCGGAACACCCCACTCTCGCACTCCAGAAAGCAGCAGCGGGGGTCACGGCCTTCTCGGCGGCAAGTCGCGGTCTGAGGGCTGGGTCTTCCCGCAGCCTGCAAGGCAGCCCTGCCCCTCAGGCCGGATCCGTTGGGAGTTGCCCTGACCTTGACCTTCTCCGGGGCTCCCCTCCCACGCCCACCCCCTCTCCTTCTCTAACCTCTTCATCCTTTTCATTCTCTTTTTCTGTTTTCAAACCAATTCAAACCCCTCGGCCGTGAGGCCTTCTGCAGGTCGCCGTTCCCTGTGACTTTAGCTTCCGAGCCTGGCGAATAACTGCATCACTGGACGGAGATTCTGGGCTCAGAGGCGGGGAGCGCTCTCCCCTCGCCGACCCCCTCCTACCCACGTTCCCGGGACCCTGCGCTTCGCTCAGGCTCCTCAGAAGTTGGTGGACTTTTCTAGCTACTGCTGCTCCTTCCGTCTACAAATGCTTGTCCGTCACCGCCTGTGTGACAACTGCCCTGCTAGGCGCTGGCGGTGTAAACGGGGCGATGGTGGCCTGTGCCCTCGGGGGGCTTCCCACCACCCAGTGAGGAAAACGAGCAGCGAACAGATGATGATGATGATGATGATGATGATAATGATGATAATGATGATGATGATGATGATGATGACGATGATGACGATGACACGCGGGCACGGGGCTGTAGGACCGCGACGCGCATGCGCGCGCTGTGCGCGACACCGGCGAGGTCCGGAGCTCAGCGCGGGCGCCGTGAGCTCGGCTTCTGGGAGGATCCGAGGCCTGTGCTGCTCATCGGCTTCAGGACGGCCCCGGTTTCCTCTGAGAGAAGGAATCAGGGCGCGAGGGGGTGCACCTCTGGAGCGGTGTGGCTCTGCTGGGAGCCGGGCCCGCTCGGGGAGCTGCCAGCGCCCCCTCCCGCTGCCCCTCGCTCTTACCCTCCCTCAACTTAACTGTTTGAATTTCTGCTCTTTCATCCCAGTATTCTTTTTCTCCCACGATTCTGCCGTAATGCCGGGGAATCTGAGTTGACGTAAATGTGACGTGACTGCAACCTATCCAAATGATACTATGCAGCAGGCAGCTCGCGGCTCAGGAAAGGGGCGGGGCTGGGGGAGAGTTTGCGCAGGGAGCAGAGAGGTGATCGTAAGGTTGACACGTTAGGGCCACTGCCTGGGGACGAAACAAAAAGCGGAGGGCGGATCTGCAAATGCCATTTCCACCAGCTCAACCCCCCTGACCCCTTGTCTCCCGGTTTCTGCAGACATATGGTCCTGCAGACAGGATGGGATTGTTCTCCAGCGCCCTTGTTTTCCATAAACGTTGCCTCTGCAGCTGAGCTCCAAGCTTCTGGAGCTGGGCACCTGGCCTGCAGCAGACAGACAGGTCACCTGCTCTGCTCCAGACCCTGGGTCTTAGGGAAATGAAAATGAGTAAGATACAAATCCTCTCTGTTTAAAGAGGAGATAAGCGAGAATGGTTTTATAGGGAGAGATGAGTATTTTAATAGACCTATGTATAAGAAAGAGACAGTGCTTGAGAGAAAAAAACCTTTCTGGCTGAGGCTGTGGCAAGAGGGGCAGGGACAAGGTTGCTTCCCAGGCGCCTATGAAACCACTCGATGCACGATAAAGGGTCGATGTATAGTCCTCGACAAGCTGCAAAACCTCCAAAGACAGGAGTTTCTCAGGTGTGCTGGGGGGTTGCTGCCAGCAAGGCCGGCCCCTTCCCGGAGCTGACTCTGCCCCGGTGGCCTGGGTCAGGCCCAGGTGTTCAGGGAAAGCACTCGCTCTCCCCTGCCGTGGGCGAGAACAGAAGGCTGCCCGCAGGCACGTGGGACAAATTGGACTCAAACTGCCATATGGCTTGGATTTCACATTTTGACTGGCATAGTTTAATCATTTTTACAGAGTCTAGTGCCTTGCTACAGATTGTAAATGATAAGGTCACAAGGACTGGAGACCAGTTAAAAATTATAGGAGACATATGTTGTGCATTTTACTAATGAATGGCCACATTCAAACATGTCCACTAATTAATGGCAATAGTTGAATGGGTCTACTAATGAATGGCAATATTTGAAAGTGGTACTGAATTTGATACTCTGTGACCAGTGCTCCGATTCTGGAAGGAGCCAAATGTTCCATAAGGTCTGGGAGATGCCAATTTGAAAGCAAAATTGAGCCGGCCTTGCAAGACATTAAAGGGAGTTTTCGGTTAGATACAGAAACTCACCCTCCAAGAACTTTGACGAGATGAACCTGGCTAGTGGCGTCAGCAGCATCACCCAGCTTGCGGCCACTCTACATCAGCCTTCAGGAAAAGAAAGAAGTTATGGAGGTTGGGGGCAGGGACTGTCACACAGGAATCGTCCTTTAAAATGGTTATGACAAGGGAGGGGGAGATTAGGGAGAGAGGGTCTCTGCCATAAATCATGCCTGTCGCTGCTCCGGGCCCCGCCCCCTGCTGGCCTTGGCGGATTTCTGGTGAGCCCGCTCTGCACCAAGTTATGGCCCATGGTGCTGTCATGAGCAGCTGACCCTGATGCTCCTTTTGTCTCCTATTCCTTCTCTCTCACCTGAACCTCCAATTTGTTGGCTGTCAGTGTTTAAAGCCATGGAGCTATAAGTCACTTAAAGTCCTTTTCGGGTAAACAGGCTGAACTCAAGCCAGCACAAACAAGGGCGTGAGGCTCCATGCACCTTGTCACAGAGCCCAAGCAGGAGGAGCAGGGAAATGACAGGTGGGGGTGACCACAGGCCACTCTTGACCCTGGTTCAGCCGTATGCATAAGGCTCAGAAGTGGCTTGGAGTTATTTTTTTTTTTTTTGGCGGGGATATGTCTCTATGATGATACAATGTGGATAAAGGAGGTGTTAGCAATAGGGCTGTGACTTCTTTGTGATTCTTTCCATGGAGATGTTTGACAGAGGCTGTCACTGGTAACAGAGTGCTCTGGGGAGGGAAGGAGGAGGGGAGGGGAGGGGACAGGCCTTCACACACTTTGGGGCTGGGCGTGAGACTAGCACACCCTGCACAGAGAACAGATTCACAAAAGTGATTAAAATTTAAACTCAGCACGCCTTCTGACCCAACTATTATACTTCTAGAAAAATACCTCACAGATCTCCTTTCCTACGTGCAGAATGACCTGTGGAGCAGGACGTTCCCTGTGGCTTCTTTTGCGAGGACAAAATATTGGAAAGGACTTAAGTGCTCGTCCACGGGGGGCCGGCTTCGCTGCATTAAGGGACTGTCAGCAGCAGGAAACCCCACCGAGTGCTGTTTAGGAAGAGCGGGCTGCTGGACACACACCGAACTGGAGCCCACTGGGAATGTGCCGCACGAGAGGAAGGTGCAGAGCGCAATGCAGAGACAATATTTTACATGCCATTTCTGTCTTAAATATACATACATACATATATATATATATATATATATATATATATATATATATATACATATATATATATTCATTCTCGAATGCGTAAAAAATTCTGGGAAGATGGAAACAGGGGATAGCGATGATCTCTGGGAAGCTTTATACCTGACGGAGGACGAAGGGGGACTTATTTCTTTACCGCGCCTTTTACACCTTGTGAATTTGCGCCGCGTGCATGCACCGTTCACGCCAATGACACGTAAACTGTTTTTTTTTTAAACCTATGACTCTGTGAATTGTATCTCAATAAAGCTGTTAATTTCTTTGGCCAATGACAGTTTTTAAGTTTACAGCAACTGTATCTTGAAGGAGGACGTCGTGGGAGCACCCGTCTATAATTAGAGCATGCGCGGTTTGGTCCCCAGCGGTAACCCACGCAGAGCATCGCCCTCGCCACCAGGAGCATCGATCAGTCACCTCTCTTAGCTGGAGGCCCTGCGGTCAGCCCTGTTGAAAGGGAGCTGGCGGAAGTGGTCTCTTCCTTGTGCGAGCTCATATTCTAATAGGCCCCTGGTTTGGGGACAGGTGGAATGGGCACACACGTGTATTTCATGAGATGGATGATGGTACAGGAAAAGGGAATTTTCAGAGTTCTTTTAAGAGCTCCCATTAAACAGAAATTAAGCCAAGGAAAGTAAAGGCCTTTTCACAGTAGCAAACCTAAACCAAAACTAATCTGGGGGCTAGAGAGAAGGATCGATGTCACACATTTTGTGGGAATCTGGATGGCATTGTTTAGCCATCCTTGATGATCAGTGTAGAATTTGAAAAATACAAAGGCATTCAGCTAAGCTGTATTCAGCCTCCTTAAAGTGATTTATTTTTAGCCATTTGGAGATTGCACGTAAAAGATTGTCTTGGTGTGTTTGCATTTAAAGCATGGCACAGTTTAAGATTGCTTCTCACCGTGAGATTCTGTGATTTTAAGATGTCGTGCACTTGAAAGAAAATAACCTGACTTTCTTCTTTTTTTGAAATTGTGTTTTCGTGCATTACAATCTAACACCATTTCCGTTCTGTGGCGCTGTCTTGTCAGAACGAGTTTTGCATATATCAGTGACTGGTCACCCCCACGAGGAAAGAGCCTTATACTCTTTTGAGGCACTATCTTTAAAACACCGAAGCCGAATCTTATATGGCACTGCTGCCATCTTCTGGAAAGCCATAAGCCTAAAAGAAAAATATTTCATCTATTCCCAAAGAAGTATAAATGCAGGCTTGATGCTTTTGATGATCCCCTTGGCTGTTGTTAGGGGTCCTGAGATGGTATTTGATTCTCTCCTGTTCTTTGAACACAGAACTTCAGAGCCATGGAAGAAAAATAAATGCCACATGATAAAATGCTTTTATAATAGATGCCATCGTGACAGAAAACAGACACAAAGAAATTTAGACTTTCACATAGAGATCATTCAACTTTAAGGATCAAACCCTTATTTTGAGGGTCATTACTTGTAGGTACCGACCGGCTCTCAGCTTTATTGATCAGCAGCCGCTGGAATGTTCCGACTGCATTGGAAGCTGTTCATTTGATTCCTTTTCATGTTTCCAAAGAGAATATATACATACAACTCCTTTTGAATTTCTCTATTATGAGCATATGGGAAATCAAACTCAAACATCAATCAAATGACTTCTCTACTGACACGATATTGAATGATACACGTGATAGGCGACTCGTCCCACTGTTTGAGAGTGCTGGGAATTGACAGTGACGACACCTCTGCACACATGCGAGCAGGGAGAAGCCAGCATCCCCTCCGGTACAGCAGTTCTGGGGACTGCCGGGCTGAGCTCGGTGCCGCCGAGGGCCTGCTCAGTTTCATTCAGAACCTTCGCATCACAGTAGTTATGACCTTGTTAAAGCTGGAAATTGCTTTAATTAACAAGGTGCTTTACTATCACCTTGCTTTTCTATAGAATTGTATTGTTTACAAAACCTCATAACTCTATTAAAAAAAACATTTATTGTGTTTACTACTGTCAGAAACTGTGAAATATTCATTATCATATTCTTTCTACTTTACAGATGCAAAAAAAAAACCTCAAGCAGAGATGTTAGGATCACACAGACAATAGGTGATAATAAAAGGCCTCTGACTTCAAGGCTTTACTTTAAGCCCTAAATTATGTCTGGTTGTGAAAAATATAAATATCTGCTGTGTCATTTCATGTATTATATAATATGCTATTATCTTCTGTGCTCTCTGGGTCCAAGACTTTCCTTATCCTGAAAGTAAACTTAACACATATTAATCACAAGGCAGAAAAATGACTTGAATGGTAAGAATAGTTTGGGCATACTCATTAGGAAAAAAAAAAAAGTCTGTCCTATTGACCTTATCCTTTAGTAAATAGTTGTTTTAGAATTGCATGCCTCATGTTGGGCACCTAGGATGAGCTAATTACAACAATTGAGTGAGAAGTTTGTCACCGACCTCCCAGACCACTAACCCCAAAGAGAAAAATGTGTCGGATTACCATGTCCATGGTCAAATAGAGAAATGGTCATCCAGCCACCCGACCAGGAGTGACAGACTTGTTCCTGGTGTTGAATTCTAAGAGGAACTGTCCTGTGAGTACTCGGTTGGAAATAAATTTGAACAATTTTGCAAATAACATAGAAAATTAAAATAATTGGGTTTTTTTTTTACATCAGTCCTCTTAGAAAAAAAATAACTGAACTAATAAAAATAAAGGGACCTAGTGAAACTTTTTCTGCAGGAACTGAGCCCTATTGGCCAGAGTTCTACCAAAGAGGCAGAACTAGTCTGAGATGGCAGATGGAGAGGCGGGGGCAGGGGCAGGGGCAGGGGCGGATATGCTGAGTTGTCCCCAAAGATCTGTAGATCTATAGCTATATCGATACCTATATATCTATGTCTATATCGACACATCTAGAGAGAGAAAGAGATCTGTTGCAAGGAACTGGCTTATGCACTGTGGGCTGGCTGGGCAGGTCCTGCCTCCCGTGGGCAGGCCAGCAGGAAGGCAGGCTGGACGCTGAGGTGCAGCCCGAGGCTGTTGTCCTGTCCGCAGATGGACTCTCTTCTTG
>CM053502.1:170397843-170421528 GCA_028627145.1 Eidolon dupreanum | reverse complement strand
CCACACCACACACACACCACGTACACACACACCACACCACACACCACGTACACACACCACACCACACACACCACACACACCACACTACACACCACGTACACACACCACATACACCACACACACCACGTACACACACCACACACCACGTACACACACCACACCACACACACCACACACACCACACTACACACCACATACACACTCACCACACACACACCACGTACACACACCTCACCACACACACCACACATATACCACACACCACACACACCATACCACACACACACCACACCCACCACATACACATTCACCACACATACCATGCACACCACACATATACCACACACCACACACACCACATACACACTCACCACACACCACACACCACACACACACCACGAACACACACACCACACACCGCATGCACATACCACAGCATACACAACACACACACCACACACACACCACACAAACCACACCACACACACACACCACACACCACACACACCACACACACACCATGTACACACTCACCATACACCACACACCGCATGCACATACCACAGCATACACAACACGCACACCACACACACACCACACAAACCACACTCACCACACACACCACACACCACACACACCACACACACCACACTAACCACACACACACACCACATACCACACATACCCCCACACACATCCCATGTACACACTCACCACACACACCACACCCACACCCATACCACTCACAAACCACACACACCATACAAACCACACACACCACACATACCGCATACACACTCACCACACACACGTAACATGTACACACTCACCACACCCCATGTACACACTCACCACACACACCATACCATACACACACAACACACACCGCACACACACAACACACACCGCACACACACGCAGGCGCAAACACGCACACACGCGCGCACACAAGCACAGGCGACTGCTTCCTCTCCCCCCGGCACAGCAGGCCTGGAAGTTGTCTGCGTTTCCTCAGAGCAGGACGAGGGACAGCAGCTGCAGAGCGCCTCGAGGCCACCAGATGGCGATGAGTCTTTAGGGGAAATATACTCTGCAAGGAATGGTGGCCAAAGTGAAATGACCTGGGGGACAAAAGGAGAGTTGAGCAGGAGAATCAAGGACTGTTTCCACAGGAGCAGCATTTCTGTGGGACGTGAAAAACATTTAGGTTTGAAAACCTAACAGCTGGGTCCCGGCTGCTATAAATGCGGTATTCATGAATAGATTTACATGGGGTGGCGGTATTCATATTGTCATCCACAGGAGGCTCGTAGACTGTGGGAAAATGGTCATGTGCTCCATTCGCTACCTCCTGTCCTGCGAGGCAGTTGCCCAAGGCCAGCATGAGGGCATAGCACATTTAAGCTGATGGCTGCTGTTTTTCGAGTTTATCCTCAATCCTTTCAGCAAGAACTGTGTGTCTCTTATCTTCCCAGCTTTATTCTGTGAGGAATTTGAGGCAAAGCAGAATCGTTGGAAAGTCAAACAGATCTGTACTTGAGAATGAGTTTCGGTCATGACTAGCTATAATGATTTAATTTTTGTGTCAACTTAGCTAGGCTATGTTGACCAGTCGCTTTGGCAGACAGTAGTCTGGGTGTTTCTGGGAAGGAATTTTGTAGATGTGGTCTACAATCAGTTGACTTTAAGGAAAGAGGATTGCTCGTAATGTGGGTGGGCTTCATCCAATCATTTGAAGGCCTTGAGAGCAAAGACTGAGGTTTCCCAAAGAAGAGGGTATTCTACCTCAAGACCATAACACAGAAACTCTGCCTGAGTCTGCAGCCTGCCAGCCTGCCCTACAGACTTTGAACTTGACAACTCTCATAATCCCATGAGCCTATTTCTTATATAAATCCACAGATTTCATGCATACGACTGTATGTCCTATTGGTTCTCTCTCTGGAGAACCCTGACAGACATGCTATCTGTAGTAATCCTTAAGTGAATTACGTAACCTCTCAAAGCCATGTTTTCTTCATCCATAATACGAGATTGTGAAATCAAAAAGATTTAATGAAACAATGCATGCCCAACGCCTAGCCCAGAGCCTGACATTCACAGCGTAATCCGAACACAGTAGTTCTTTCTTCATCCATCCTCATCCCAATATATACACTCCCCACAGAGTTACGTCACACTGGGGGGGCTAGACGTGCATACTCGAAACAGCTTGTGCTAGAAGACACACATAGTCACACACACAATTCGTTCTGTGTTGACATACTGTTACGCAAACATTCTGGCCTCAGGACTTCTCAAGGGGCAGTCCACAGACTAGCCGCATTTGACCCAGAACGTGTTAAATCACAAATTCCTGGGCCCTATCCCAGACCCACTGATTTGGAAACTGAGTGGGGGCTAGCGGGGTTCCACAGCACCTCGTGTTTGAACAAGCCCTCCAGGCGATGCTAACACATGCCACAGTCTGAGAACCACTGTCCTGTTACCACACGAGCACCACGAGACAGGGATTTTTGTTCACTGTTCGTCATCGTGTTTGTTCCCTAATGTGTCCCTAGCACCTACAATAGTGCCTAAGCACCACGGGCACCTAACACATGTCTGCCGAATGAATGGATTTCTGTGCCAGTTCTAGCAAAAACAATAGTCTGCGTTGTACCCAAATAATTACACTTTACACAAAAGACAGGCTTTGTTCTCTGCTCTGGCTTCCTTTTTGCATTACTAATGCTTCCACATTCAATCAAAGTCATGTCTGTGGTTGGTAATTTCTTGAATTATTAACCTACGCAAGTCATGAACTAGACATCTCCGTTATCAAAAATACAAGTTAGCTTACCTTCCCTGCTCAACTGTAGATTGTCTCCACTCATCAATTTGTGATAATATCTGAACACAAAGAGTTTTAAAATTCCCCATAAACGATGCCTATTAGCACTCTCAATGCTTAAAATTTGCGTTGTTCCATTTCACAATCAACCTCAAAATAGGCTAATAGACATTGTTTACCTTCATCTCCCCTCAAGGAAGCAAGGAGACCTAATCCAATAGTGGTGGTCAGTACACACTACATTAATTACTGAAATTTCCACTGCTATTGGCATCATCAAAAATATTCTCCCAGATTACATGCAAAAGCACAGCCTGGGACGTTTAGAACTTAGTAGAGACAACGTAACCTAGCAACCTGCCCAGCCCTCGGCAGGATGCTCTGTTACATCCTAGCACACCACAGATTTGCTTTCTGAAGATACATAAGTCGACACATAGATACATCCATACATAGGTATAAATGCATGTATTGTTTATTTCTAATATATTTATCATAAAGATGTATTTGTGATATTTTGTATGTGTTGAATTGTATTTATCATATATATTTGATATGTAAATATGTCAATAAATATATGTACTTCACATTTATCAATATATTTATATATTATTTCTAATATATGTATCACATATTTATTTGATATATAAATATGTAGCCTATAAATATAAACATATTTATGTATTTATATATTATATTTATATATTTAAATAGGTGTATATATTTATATATATTATTTCTAATATATCTGTCATACATTTATATTGATATTTGATATATATTGACATTTTATATCATATTTATATGATATACTATCTATGTGATATTGATATATATATAGCAAATATATATTTTTCTAATATACTTATATTTATAAATGATATATAAAATCATTTATAGATGATTCATAAATATATTTTTATAGGAGAAATGTGTTATAAATAAATCATGTATATATATGCCCTCAAATGTGATAGTAATAGTTTTAAGGATGTGAGACCAACAAAACAAGTTTCGCAGACACCTCGCGCCTGAAAGGCGAGGCAGTGTTCTGACTCACCAGCAGGGGGCGGGCTGCTCCCAGGCAATGGCCTCGGACTGGAACATCCCTTTGACTTTGTGCGAAGGGGAAAGTCCAGAAGGCTCCTCGCTGCGGGGGCAGGAGTTTTCAGGGATTATGGGGCAAGTGAGTGTTATCAGGAGTTTGGTTCAGATGGGAGAGCTGATGCTTGGAAGCTGGTTTCAAGCAAACTGATCCTTTTTCGGAAAATAGATTTAAATCAGCTTTTAGGATTAGGATACACTTGTCCAATTATTAACTAAACAGAGACCGTCCACGAGCACACAGCAAGCCACGAGTGAAGCGGGGGTGTAAACGCCACCCGGCGGCTGCAGGCCCCGCTCTGAACCACTTCTGCTGCTGCAGACACCTCTAAGTGTCATGGAACGGTTGTCACCGTATAAACAACAACCACGGCCCCTTCTCGAGCCATCATGCTGATACCTGACCTTGCTGAGGCCATGCGAAGCTATACAGGAAATTGCTGGTGTGAGCCACCAGATACGTAGGAAGAGAGACTTGTCCCATTCCACCCCCACCCACACTGCGCGTGCCCTTCGTGACCACGGCAAGTGAACAGGGAGCCGGCGTGCAGCGCCGCACAGGTGCCTGATAACGCTGGCCCGTGGGAGCCGCGGTCACGCGCACGCAGGGCGATGATGCTGGACCACGCGAAACCGCCACCTCCTGGCAACCCAGAACGAGTCATCCTTTGCAGCGTGGTGACCTGGGAGAAGGGATGTACCCTCTCACAGCCTATTCTCCTCGTCTGCAACACAAGGAGAGCATCTTACTATATTATATGCGTGGGGTTTTTATGAGGATTAGTGATTGATATAAAGCTTCTGGCATATAGTAGATTCTTCATAAACGGCACCTCTTAGAACAAAAGCAACCTGTGTTTTAAGACCCTTTGCAATCTGCCTCCCACTTATTTTTCTCTCTGCGGCGGTTCGCCTGTAAAATGACGTCTGTGATCACTGTTTCTAACACCGCAGCCTTCTCCGACTCTCGCTAATTTCCACGTGATGCGTGGAACCGCTTATGAACACCCGCCTGCCCTCCTTGCCCTCTTCAGTCATGAGTGTTTTCTGGAACATTCGTCCCGTACCTGGTATGTGGCCGTGCCATTCCCTCTGTCTAAAGTGGTCCTTCTACCCCTTTTTATTTACTCAGATTCCATCCGCCATTTGAGAAAGCACCTGCTCAAATCCCCACTTTCATCTAGTCTCCCAATCATGTTTTAATAACCATATTTCAAGATAATTGGCATCCTTCGGATTTTATATTTTGCAACTTAAGATGTTCTGAGGAGAAGTCCAGAGACTGCCAAAGGGGTCCGTGACACAAAAAAAGGAAAGTTAAGAACCCCGCTCCTGATCAGGGGTAGGTGTGGGGGGTTGGGTGACGGCCCCCCATAGATGCCCGCACCCCAGCCCCTTGCACATGTCACCTTACCTAGCAGAAGGGACTTTGCAAATGTGATTAAGGGGTGATTATCCAGGATGAGCCAAGTGGGTGCAACCTAATCGCATGAGCCCTCAAAAGCAGAGAACCTTTCCCATGGGACAGAAGAAGAGGCAGGAGAGATCCAAGCCTGAGAAGGACTTTGTCCACCACTGCTGTTGGTGGTGAAGGAGCCACGAGGCAGGGCAGGCGGGCAGCCCCTAGAAGCTGAGAGTGACCCCAGTCGACAGCCAGGAAACAAGGCCTCCTCACGGCAACTGCACGCAGCTGAATTCCGTCAGTAGCCAGAGACAATATATAAATGAATGAACGTGGCTATGTTCCAATAAAACTTTATTTACAGTACAAGTAACAGATCAGATTTGGCCTGCTGTAGGTTACAGGTCACTAAACGTGGTTGTGATTACTAAGATATATGCCTCCATTTTTGCCATTTCATTTTGTACTTTCCATTTCTTTCTGTATTTCAAGTCTTTCATTTCTTGCCACCTTTGTTCACTAACTTTTTTGTTTGTTTGCTTTTTTTATTTATTCTATTTTTTTCTTGTTTAGAAGCAAAATACTTTGTTGTTGTTGTTTTTTACTGATTACTCTAGAAATTTAAACAGATATTAGTGTAACAAAGTCTAAAACTCTCAACCTAAATAATACAAGCACCCTAAAACTACTTAATTCTCTCATTGATGTGCTATTCTTGTCCAACATTTTAGTTCTACCTTGATTTTTTTAAGCCAACAAATTAAGCATTATTTTAATAGTTTTACATAGTCTATATTCGCTTTGACTTACCCACACATCACCATTTTCTTTGCTCACATTTTTTTCTTGAGGCTCAGGTCTTCCTTTTGGACTTATATCTTTTTGGGGTGTTAATTTAGTGAAGGACTGTTGATGAGACATACTGTGTATTTTATATCCAAAAGTGTTTTGATTTGTGCCTATTCTTCATGCTTCATGCTTACATTAAATTCTAAGCTGGTTTTTTTTTTCTTTTCAGTACCTTGAAGGTATTGTACTACTGTCTGTTAGCATCCATGGGTTAAGAAATCAGATGTCAAAATAATTGTAACTTCTTTGCAGATAATCTGTGTTTTCTTTGCCACGGTCTCATCAAATACAATTTCTCCTTTATGTTCTGTTACCTTTTTCTAGAACTCTAGAGAAGTTTGTACTTTCTCACCCTATCTCCCCCCATTTCTTAATCTCCTTTTTGTGGTTTTCATTTTTTGCCCTCTCATCCATAGTCTGTGTAATTCTTCAACTCCAACTTCCAGTTCACAAAGTCTCCCTTCATTGTGTCTAATTTGATGTATAACTTATCAACTGAGTTTCTCATTTTAGATATTAGTATTTTGTGTCCAGAAAAATGAGCAAAACA
The DNA here is from genome assembly GCA_028627145.1 of Eidolon dupreanum. Lineage (NCBI taxonomy): Eukaryota > Metazoa > Chordata > Mammalia > Chiroptera > Pteropodidae > Eidolon > Eidolon dupreanum. The sequence goes on along the minus strand of CM053502.1, from coordinate 170,414,790 downwards.
AAGAAATTTGTTGCTTTTTCAAAACTGCCTGGTTAATTATTGTAGTCTCTTATTCTTTTATCATGCTTTTCATACCTTTTAAAAAAATTTTTAAGCATATCAAACCTATTTATTTTGTACTCTCTATCTGATCATTCCAATATCTATGATTTTTGCTGGTCAGATTCTGCAGTTTCCTGTTTTGTCTGCTTTCACCCATGGTAGCTTGTATGCTCCTGTATTATGTGGCTTTTTGATTCTGATTCCAAGTTTCTTGGAATTTTGTTTGTTAGTCTTTTTTAAAGTACCTTACGTAACAGGAGCTATTTTTACTTCCTGGTTCTTGAGTATACCACCAACCTAGGAGTATTTCAAATTGAGTTTTTGGATCAGATTCTCGTTTAAGCTAATTAGGTAGTATGAGTTCTTTTTACTCGCCTTGTGTATGAGGCTTGCTGGTTGGGGATTTTCGGGAGGATTTTGCCTCCCTGGCCTGTCTCACCGTAGAACCAAGGCCGAGACCAGCGCATACTTTATTAATTCTTTATCGATCCTCTCTTCTGGGAGGGTTTTCCCGCCAGCTCATCGCCTGACGATGTCACCCCTCAGGAGTATAGGTCGTTTGTGTGTAATGGGGAAATTTGGCTCTACGCTCCACCCCACTCTGGCCCCAGTTTCTCTCTGCCTGAACTTACAGGACCTGTGCAGCCTAGGACTAGGGAAATAGCCCCAGAGCAAACACCTGGTTGCTCTCCCTTAACCAGGAGTTTCTCTTTTTGATTCTGGTCCTCAAGGATTTCCCTTACTTCACCAGATCAGCCATGCATTAGCTTATTTTCTTCCAAATTTTCTTCTAGATTTTTTTATCCAGCATTTTTAGGTGTCTAGACTTAGGAGAAATTGCACTTAACACACGGCGTGCTTTGTGGCCGAGAAGCAGCATTTTGAAATTAGTTTTTAATAAGTCAAATTGTCTATTTCTCTAAAGTATACACTTTAGTAAGTAATTTTAAACCATTGCTAGATTTATAAGCTCCTGGACCGTAAAAAGAAAAGCTTGGAACACATGATCAGGAGAAGTATTTGCTGTGAGTGTTATCGCTGAGGGTTTGGACCACACGTGAATCTGAGCTGATGGGATTACACGTGCTTAAAATACAAACCCACTTACTAAATCTTGCGGTGGTTCTCACTAACCACAGCTCTATCACTGAGCTCTCAGCCTCAAGTGGCCCTTAGGTTGTCCCTGAGCCAAAGGACGTTCCCAGTGCCCTACGCTTGCTTCTTAGCTGTTAAACTGACTCTGCTTTAATCTAACAAAGTATTCACAAATCACATGACACACGATAACCTCTGAGTTATAAAAGAAGTTTCCTTTGTGAATGGGATAGCTGATTAACAGAGAGAAATCGGTTTCACCCCAACGCCAGCCACTAGGGCTGCACCCCAAATACATTACGGGGTCCTATACCAGATACTGTCAAATTAGGGCCTTTGTGGGTGTGCCATCCATTCATTCACACAGCTACAATGTCCTGGGTGCCAGCTAGGTACCAGACACTGTGCGAGGAGCCCGCAGACATCATCCGGCCCCAGAAGAATTCACTTTCTTTGGAGAAAGAAATACTAATAACTGTAAAAACCTTTAAATGCTGCAACTTAGATATAAATACCGTTGTTTAACCTCATAATGCTCCATTCTTAATGGCCGGACCATTTAAACATTTCGAAAATCTGTGAAATCCGTCGATGAAATGATAGAAGTTGGGTCCGTCGTTGAGGTGAAGCATTCTGCTCGGCAGACCCTGCATCTCGTCTGGCTACCTCACTGCACTGCAGCCACGTGCAGAAGACTGCTCACCGAGGTCGTGGCTTCTGAGCCACGTGCTGGGAGGTGACGGGGCTGAGCCACGTGCTGGGAGGTGACAGGGCTGAGCCACGTGCTGGGAGGTGACGGGGCCGAGCCACATGCTGGGAGGTGACAGGGCCGAGCCACGTGCTGGGAGGTGACGGGGCTGGCAGACTTTTATCCTCCGAGCACAAGGCTGGGGTAAGAACCTGTGTGGGAGCAGCTCTGGGTTGGACTTCCATCTTTCCGGTTTTCCAAATTCTTGCATTCGACTGGCACTAATGCTGCTAGGTTATCAGGTGAGCGTCCTGGAATCCGGCACCTGGCCTTTTTACTACGCAGAAGCCTCATTTGTCAAATAAGTCTGACGTCCACCCAGCTGATTTATCAAGGTTATTGGGAGCATCAACTGAAATAATGGAAATTTCAGTGTAAAAACTGTGTTATAAACATGGGAAGTATTATCGGTGTTATTACTTGAGTAATATCAGAGGATTAGAGCATTTCATGGTATCATGGCTTTTGATGTCTTCACACATTTCTATTTTTAGGCATTTTCAGTAGTTTCTTAACCTAAAAATAGCTCTAGGAATATTTTAAGAGCCACTGTAAGTTAATAAAATGATTTTCACATCTATATTAATTTTAAAGCATAAAAGAAAAAATTTTAAATACTCTCCAGGCCAAGGTGGAGGGGTTCTGTTCAGATTAACATTTTGAAATCTATTTCTGACCACAAGGTTCTCATACAGAATCCAAAAATGTACCAGTTCTGTCCTTGCACACATCCCTCAGTGTCGAAGTAAGTGGAAGAGACTGCAGCGTCTGAATGATGAATTAGACAGGTGCAGAATGAACATCTGCTTTGAAATGCCTCCTCCTTTGTGTGGAAAGAGTCGGGGATAATTTAGTCCTCCGACAGGAATAACATCAGCAAACATTTTTGAGAGCTTGCCGTATTATAGATCCTGAGGTAATTCATGTTATCTCTTCACAATATGTGTCAGATACTCATTCCAAGTCTTTAAAAAAAATAAACCCACCTCGCCCTCGACACCCCCAATGCAGCAGGCAGTTTTTATTTCCATTGGCGAGATGAGAACTTCCAGTTAACAGACATTTTTCCAAAGCCAGCCACTTGGGGGAGCTGAGGTTCGAACCCAGGCAGCTGCTCTCGAGCCCATGGTCTGTCTGTCCCCAGTTCCCACCTCCACCTGCTCTGTCGCATCCACTTCATTACCTTGTCCCTGCTCCTGTTTTCTGTGGCGACATTCGGAGCCTCCCATTCTCTAGGTGCAAGAATGATGTAGAAGAAAGTGTAAAAGCAAAGGTTTTGGAGTCACACAGACTCTCCAACTTACCAGCTTTGGGCAATTGTTTAACTCATCGAATCCTCAGTGCGAAAAAAATTAATAAATAAACGAGCATATTCACCAGGTGAAGCATCTAACGAGAAGTGTTTTTGGAGCGTTTATCACCTTGCCTGCATATTTAAGCGCCCAATAGGTGGTATTTATTACAATTATCCAAAACAACAAAAGAGAGGGCCTCGCACTATAAAACTGAGCCATCTTTTCTTAGCACAGACCACATGCCCAGAAAACGGCGTTCCATGCGGGCCCAGCCCTGTCCTCCACCTGTCAAGTGAGTTTATGTCGGAGCTGCTTGCCTGAGGGCACGTCCATCTCTAAGAATGTCCCAGACCAGCATTTAAGGAACCCACACTTCAACCCCAACACACAGATCTGACTTTCGACTCCTGCGTCTCTCTTTCCCCAGGCCTACAGAGTGGACGAGAAGGCAGCAGAGCAGGCCCGGTGGGAAGAATCTTCCAAGGAAACCATCAAGAAAACCACCAAGCCCTGTCCCCGTTGCCACGTGCCCGTGGAGAAGAATGGTGAGTGTGGGCCACGCGGGGAAGTGCAGATTCGACAAGGTCAAGGTCATCTGGGAGAGCGTTGGCTGCGGGTGGAACGGTCAGCAGCTCTCGCGGGGTTTATAACTGTGGAGTTCAAGGTCAGCTCAGGGCCTTTGGAGGCATCGGCCCAGGGTCAGAGTCTCAGCTTTCCCATGTCAGGCTTCCTGACCTCCTAAGCCACAAGTCCTCATCCAACTGCCCTCATTGTTATCAACAATATTAGACACGCCGTGTCTATTAAGTCGTCTACTAGAATAATCACAGCAGCAGAAAAAGATGGTGGGACATTCCCGAGTCTAATGTTTCCCAGAGTGTGCTCCGCTGGACTTTGATGTCCAGAGTCACTCAGTGGGGGACAGGGGACGTCACCACGCCAAATAAACTGGAGATGGGTTTCTACTATGTCCCCCTCCTGGAGAACAGCAGAAATGGCTAGCTCACATGGAGCGCTTACCGAATGTTCTTGGTTCTTGGTTCTCTACAAGTATCAGGTCATTTAATTCTCACCGAAGTCACGTAGGGAGCTGCGATCACCCCGTTCACAACGTACGTCAGCACCCCTTTGGCAAAGAAATCTGTTTGATTTTGTTTAACCATTTGGTTTCCAAATTTTGGGGGCCATGAATTTCTTTTTTCTGTAGCACAACAATTCACATCCCTTTGAACCAGGCACTTTTTAATACTTTCTAGACAAAGAGGCGATAAATTTGTGAGAAATCGACAGGATGAAAAAAGGCAGGGCCCATTCGTAAGGAAGCCGAGGGGGGCCCGGGCCTGGGCGCTAAGCCCACGAGGTGCTGCAGGCCCCCCACCATGTGGCCTTCTCGGCCCCAGGCCTTAACTCTGGTGATAGCTTGTCTCTCAGCTGGGGGGGCAGTGCAGGGGAGAACCTCTCATGGAGATTTATTCCCTGCAATGCGGGGGACAGAAGAGACTCAGAGAGCTCCAGCTACTCCCACTGCTTCTCCAGTGGTTTTAATTTGAAATGATCACTATGCCACTGTGTTATCTTGGGCCTGCCCTGGGCACTTCACCCCCACCTCAAACAGATGAGGTTCTGGTTCCATCCTCTGATCCATAAGTGTCTGTTACTAATTCAATGTGCTTTCAGGTTGTTCAAGAGCTTTTTTCACTCTCTTATCAAATCTAAGGACGAGGTGCTGGTGACGAGTTGCTGGCCAGGGCAGTGACGTCACCTCGGTGTAGCCTGGGCTTCTCATGGCCGAGTAGTCCGGGGACAGGATTCTCTAAGAGGGACGCCCCTTTTTTCGTTTGAATATCCACAAATGAGTGTGGAGGTGTCAGCAGCTTCTTGCCAGCATTTACCTGAAAGCCGACAAAGCTTTTAGGATTAAAGTCCCTGCTGCTTCTCCAGAGAATGGCGTCTAGCGTATTGCCTTGTGTGTGTCAGGCCAGGAAGGGAAGGGAAGAAACTTAATGACGTAACTGTCCTCTCGTCCTGCTTCCTTTCTTCTCGTTCTGCTGGGCCGTGGTGATTCTGGTTTCTGTAACAAGACCTTATCTATAATGCTAGTAGTCCATCTCCATTAAGATGTCAGTATAATGGGAAAACCTTCTCAACCTTTCAGTTAGCATCACTTTCATACTCCACCGAATTTGAATGTATTGCTTAAGAATTTTTTACGATGTTCCAGAGAAACTTAAGTGATCCTACTGTTGCATTTTTATCACACTATTTATATCAGAAGTACACAAGCATTAAATGTGTTGAAAATTGCACAATCCTGTAATTGTGTGATCCTAAATGAGAACTATTAAGATAAAAACGTAAGTGGATTTTCCCCTTTATTTTCCACGTATTCATAATTTTTAAGTGATCCTTAAAACAAACCAAAAAGAAGTAGAAAAGCATTTTAAATGCCCTTCAGTCATCCCGAAACAAATGCCTTTAATTATCTCTTCATAAATACTTTAAATTAGTAGACATTCTTGTCGAAGCAAGAAACATCCAAACCTGTAGAGAATTTTATGGAGTTTATCTGAGCCAAACTGACGACAATCGCTGGGAAGCAAAAATCTCAGTCCTTTCTCAAGGATTAATAAAATGCTCCAGAGAAAGGCGGTTCTGCGGCTTCTGTCATAGGCTGGAGTCAAAGGAGGAGACGTAAGAGGGTTCGTCGGTGGCAGATTAAGGGCAGGAGGAGCAAAGCGGGGAAATCTCTGGGGCTGGATAAAAGTAAACAGGAGGAACCAGACTTCCTTCCCGTGGGTGTCGGCGGGCACAGGGGAGTTACTAATCAACATTTACAGCACCTAGAGATGGTAGGCAAGGGCCAAGATAACCTCAGGGGTTCTGTGGGCTGTGCCCTGTGGGTCCTGGAGAAAAAGGGATGACTCTGATATTTCAAAGGCATGTTATCTTAGATGCACAAAGACAAAAGGCAGGCTCTCTTAAGGTAAAGATTGACCTCCGTCCAGAAAGCTGCAGGCCCAGGCTGTGCCATGACCTGCTTTTGGTTAGAAATATTTATGTTCAGACCATCCTAGGTGGTTATTTCCATCTCCCAGTTTGTAGGGCCGCCATGCTGACCCCCCCCGAGCTGGTCGGGTTAGTGTGTGGCCTTTTTTGTTTTGTTCTGTTCACATTCTCATGCCGGATTTCTCCTAATAAGAATGAGGCAGTACTGAAGCAATTACATGGGAAATTTGGCAAGGAAAAAAATGACTTAACAAGATAATTGGTAAAAGTGAATAATGGAGCACATTCAGTGTTAGGTAAGATTCAAGCAACAAAACTGCTTTTGCCTGGAGTACTTGGGAACTTTGGTCAGAAACAGCCCTCTGCATACAACTGCGGACAGATGAATAACTTCCCGTCACCTATGGCAGACTTGGTGTCTGAGTCCCAGAAGCAAATGAGGAATGTATTTAACACATGGGAGGGGGTGAGGAATCCCCAGATAAGTCCCAAAGTAAGGGACTTTTCATCTCATGCCGAAAAGGCCCTCCTCTGTGAAAGAAGGGACATTGGAACCCAAATCACAGAGATCTCGGTTAAATCTCAGGCTTCGTCCTCGACCTTGAGAAAATTCTACAGCCAAGTACTACTCTCGCAAGCTGCTTTTGAGGAGGGAGGTGATATGTGTAAAGCACCTAGCATTGTTCGTTAGTTTCTTTCTATTCTCATTTTAAATAAAATTTTGTCTAGCATTAAGGAACGTATTCCCTATTAAATATTTTAATACTTCTGTCCCAACTCCTGTTGCATAAATTTTGCCAAGACAAATAACACTAAAGAAATGATAAAAATGATTCATAGATGAAATTTACATTGTCATATATCACATAGCAATTTTTTGTATATTGATACATATTTAAAATATTAAATTTAATACATATTTTAAAAAGGAATTGACCCCATCTGTGCCACACAAAGCATTCGTCTCTAAATCCCACTTCAGGAGAGGAAATAAGCTCAGATTTACACATGAGATGTGCCCTCGATGGAGGTAGCACTTCTTAATGAAGGCCACACTTCCAGACTTCCTGGTGCTTTCCGATTAGTCTTCCTCCACTCAGATGCCACCGTTGGCTTACTCGGGATGGTTCCCTTAGAGAGTCGGTGCTGGGGCCGCGCGTGGGTGCGGGGACGGGCGTTCTCCAGCGTTTTGCCTGTGTCCTCTGCCCACAGGAGGGTGCATGCACATGAAGTGCCCGCAGCCCCAGTGCCAGCTCGAGTGGTGTTGGAACTGCGGCTGTGAATGGAACCGCGCCTGCATGGGGGCCCACTGGTTCGACGTGTAGCTGCCCGGCTGCGACGGGGCGTCCACGCTGCGTGCTGGCAACCGGAGTCCTGCCGTCGTCCACCCCGCTTCCTTTCCCCAAACACACACGCGCACACGCCTGCACACACATACACACGAATGTGCGCACACAAGCATGCACACACAAGCACACATGCATGCACACACGTGCACATGAATGCACAAAAAGCATGCACGCATGCGCACACGCACACACAAGCACACATGTGCACACGCACACACTCGCACACGCACAAATGCACACAAGTGTGTGCGCGCACGCGCACACACATTTGCACAAGCACACACCTGCACACGTGTGTGTGCATGCACAAACACACATGTTCATGCGCACATGTGCACACATGCACACTGAAGCACACAAATGCACTCACATGCACGCATGTGTGCGTGCATGCACATGTGTGCACATGTGCGAACACGCACTCACACACACACGCACATGCGCACACACGCACATACAACTCCAGTTCTTTCCAAAATCACAAAAACAGTTACAGGGATCCCTTTCATTGTGCCCTTATTTAAAAAAAAAAAAAAAAAAAAAAGCAGAGCTGTCTGTGAGCCCGGCACAGAGCGGCCTCCGGCCTCAGCACCCCGCGGATGGAACGCGAAGGGTGTGCAATTCCATCCTGGGCAGGGATGGTCATTCTCAAGTAAATTCCAGGCGTAAGTCCATAGAGATTTCTCAGGTTTGATTTCCTGCATTTTACCTCCGGCAAACGTTGAGAAGCAGCCGTGGGTGCGGTGAAACCAGTCCCGAGGGACCGCGGGGACGGGCGGGTCTCACAGAGACGGATGCCGTGGACCCTCCGAGCTCCATCCGTGGCTCTCAGAGCGAGGCTCTCGGTTACACCTTCAGGGAGCGCCGGTTCCCAAGGAACCACAAGCAAGAGTCACAACTGTGTGTCCATCCTTAAGACTCTGTCTTTACACACGGCACCCATGGAAACGCAACTGCGCACAAGTCGGCGTGTCGATTGAGTGAGAACGTGTGAGAGTTCATTCGAACGTCGAATGTTTCAATTGCAGGGAAGGAGTCAAAACGCGACGTGCTTTCATTCCGCTTAGTTACTGCAAATTTAGAAAGAAATTGCTTTTCAGAAAATATTACCAAATCTATCATTTGTTTTTAAACGTTAATTTTGCAGCAATAAGCTAAGAGATGGGGCTTCACTGTAAACTTAATGAACAAAGTGCCTATAAAGGAGACATTTTTAGAAATGATTTCATAATGACTCTCAATGTTAACAAGGGTGCAGGTTATTAAAACAGATTTTTTCAAAAAGGAGCATTTCTAGGACTATCAAAATGAAACCGTGCCTGACTCTGTCAGAAGGGTTTCTGCCCCTTCTGCTTAGTTATGCCGTGTCCGCGGTCTGCAAACCTTGGAGACTACTCCAGGGGACACGCTTTCCCCGAGGGTGGCAGCCTCACACCAGAGCACTTTCTCATGCTCACGTGGACTGGTGTGTTGACCACATTGTCATCTTTTTTTTTTTTTTTTTGAGGTATTGTCAGCACATCCAAAAATATGTATTTATACCAAATATGTATTTATAGCCAGGGTCTGTGAGTGTGAGAAGAAGGAAGGTCACCAGGCACAAGCCCACATGTCCCAGTGGCCGGTGTCGGTGCTCAGTCAGGAGCCCCTTGGGGCCTGACCTACGTTCCCGACAAGCCCAGGGAGGAGCAAGCAGCTCCTGGCGCGGACCCGATGTGACAAATCAGACGGCTGCCCCCATCACGGAGAGCACCCGGAGGTTCGCCCCCTCCGAAGCTTCTGGGCTTGCAGGTGCCACCATGACACCAGCCGGCCATGGCCGACAGGTTTGCCCCTGTGCCTCTGGGCACCGTCGAAATCCCTAGGTCTCTGCTCCTTTCCAGGCGGCCGTCTTTTCTTTTTTCTTTTTTCCAGAATAGAATGCTGATTCTTTAAACAAGTTTAAAAAAAAAAAAAAAAAAAAAAGCAGCCTCTGTAACAGAATGTGAATCACAAACCACTGTAAACGAACATGTCTGAGCATGAATGATATAACAAAATGTGAACGTATCCAAAGAAGACAAATAAAGTCTTTGCACAAGAATCTTTATTTTTCTCTGAAATGTGTAAAGAAGTTCTTGACCACTAAGCTTAATGTTGTATTCACATTGTCAATCAAAGCATCAAAAGAGCTTTTGAGTCCATCTTTAAAGATATATTTTCAATAGCTGCAGAAGATGTGGGATGCACACCCCAGACCCTCACTCCTGAGCCTTACTGTACTTGGTCCTAAAGCCAAGGCTGTGGCCATTTGCGTCTCTGTTCCCAACTCCAGATTAACCCAGGTTGTCTTTCTTCTTAAAATAAGGTAGCTTCTTAAGGGCTAGCAACGCTTGAAAGGGATCTATAAAGCAAACCATCATTTAAAAATCTAATGGTTACTTTCCTGACTTATCAGCAGACTTTTCCAATAAATGTTTACAACAGAAGCTAGAGCTGAGAAGACGCCACCAGGATTCTCTTGGTAATGGCGTCACAGAGAAGTCCGGTGACTCCGCATTGCTCTCAGTGGGAGCGCGTTGACATCTCTTTACGACTGTTTCAATGGCTACACTTTGTTCATGTCACAAGGAGGCCATGAACTGGAGTGGGACATTCTTGGAGAGCTCTCACACGTATGTGAGACAGGCAGAGACACGCTAAGCGCCCCTTGGTGCCAAACACCCCAGGAAATGCTCTGAGGAAATACAGGGTTTCTAGGAACAATGCCCCTGGCATTGACAGAGCAGAAAGGCAGCAGAAAATGTGGGTGAGTGGGCGTCTTCCCGTGTGAACTTGGGAGACAATACAACATCCAGTTAATGGGCCGTTACGAGGACTAAATGAATTCATTCACATTAAGCCCTTAGAACAGCGCCTCGCACGTAGCGAGCACTCAGTTGAGAGTTCCCCGTTCCTAATAAGTGAACAAGGCTGTGGAGCCCACGCAGCACTCACAAACTAATTGCAGATGCCAGGGGTGTGTGTTTGAGCGTGCATTCAGACTTACTGGTTCTATGGGAGAGGCAGGGGCCTGGTTCATGGCGCGTTTACGCATACTGGATTATCTTGGACACAGCGCCAGAAGCTTCCCTATAAAAGCGGGCTGCCAGCCGTGTTGGCAAGGCTCGACGGGACCAGAGCCAGCCGCTACTCGGGTCGTCCCTGGGATGTCGGTCGGAGTTGGGACTATGACTGGAAACGAGTAAGCACAGATGTGGAATGCTCGTTCGAAAGGAAACAGCAGGTGCGTGGAAAGTCAAGGTTGTCATCTGGGTGGGGTACGTGTCCCACCACCATCAATGGCCCCTTGCTGGGCCATCTCTGATACCATGGAGAGTCAGTTTTTAAAAGAAAACCCTATTTTCAAACAACATCGAGCCCGTCTTCAGTTACTTGCTGCGAATAAACTTGCCAACCACAACTATTTAAGATCTTTCACTGCAGTTTGAATAATTTTGCAAAAAAAAATAAATAAAAATAAAAAGGCAGGAGTGTCGTCTGGCGGGTCTGTTTGGCACAGAGGTTGCTGTCACTGCTTCAGGGAGACCGTGGTGGCCCTGATCTCATCCTCCGACGCGTGGGCTGGGAGAATCGACTTTGTCACTGAGTCAGGACTGACTCACCCTCAGCCAGCTCATAAGAGAACGAGGTGTCAGACCCAGCAGGTCCACTTACAACTTGCATGTACAGTGAGACACTCACCTCCTGACCTTGACATGTGATTGGCCGTCTGTCCGGAATCACGTCTTTATAACCCTCTCCTCCCCGTTTTGACTGTCCAGCCTCAGGTCTCCCCTTAATCAGCTCCGGAAACCCTTCTCTGACCATCCTGGTGCCCAGGGCCACACTGCTTCCCAGATGACAGCCGCATGCTGTTTGTCCCATCACCAACAACACCTCCAATTCTCTAGACACCGACCAGATGCCCCTCACGTCCGTTCATTTCTGACCCTGACTACCCAGGGAAAGGCTCAGACTCCACTGGGTAAGGGCTTGGTTTCACGAGACTGCCCTGACTTCAGACACTGGTCACAAGGCTCGGGTTGCCACCTGTACTTCTGACCAACTGGCTATAAATCAAGGGTTGCCATGAGCCCCTCCCCGGGCTCAATAATTCACTAGAATGGCTCACAAAACTCCAGAGAGTGCTTTACTTACTATTACCGGTTTACTATAAAGAGTTCGCACTCCAGAACAGCCAAACAGAAGAGCTGGGGAGGGCGGGTGTGGTATGGGGGCGGGGTGCAGAGCCTCTGGCCGACCCCAGGGTGGCGCCCTCCCAGTACCTCCGTGTGCTCACCAACTCGGAGGCTCTCTGAACCCAGTCGTTGAGGGTTTTTATGGAGGTTTCATTAAGTAGGCATGATTGACAGTGTCAGTGACCATTAGTAAATAATTTAATCTCCGGCCCTCCCCCTTCATCGAGGTCAGGGGTTGGGGCTTAAAGTCATGCCTTAGTTTTTCTGGCAAGCAGCCCCCTTCCTGAAGCCATCTAGGAAGCCACAGGCATCTCCCACACAAAAGACAATCTTCACCGCAGGCATTCCAAAGGTTTTAGGAGCTGGATGTCAGGAACTCAAGTATATTTCTTATACTCATTAATATTTATTATAATTTATTCATGTATTATATATCTACATCACCGTGGTATTTAATGTGTAAAATTTTAATCACTTATTTACTTACCTGTATCCCCTTAGGAGCAGATAAGAGGAACATAGCTATTATACTCACCGTCGATCCAGAATGCCCAGTGCCAGGCCTGCCATTTACCCGGCCTCGTGACTAGGGAATTGCATTTCTAACTTCCGAGCCAACCTACATGGAAAATCAAACTGCAGCAGAAAGCTTTCTCGTTGAGCCTAGACACAGAGCCACGTGACTCACCCACGTGATGCTGTTGACCACTTCCCCCGGGAAAGGCATCGACTTCCATTAAAATGGTACATCTGACTCAGGCCAGAACCCTGGTCTTAGGTCAGGTAGCCCCGCCTCCAAGAGGCCCTGAGACACATGGTCAAAGGGTCCTGCCCTTGAACTCCCCATGAGGACTGTACCACCCTTCTCCCCCAGTGGCCCAAGTGACCTCCCCTTTACATGGGGCATTCCTGAAAATTCTCCAACCACACAAGCAAAGGCAAACTCCTTTCTACAGGTAGCATGCTTTGTCCATGATTCTTGGGTTCTTAATTTCAAACACAGAGTGACTTCAAGAGTAATTTTGAGGGATGGCATTTACCATCAATTCTCCACTCAATATTTTTTTTCCCCTGTACAGTTTCCTTTTTGTTTTTCTCTTCATTACAAAATAATTATCCCATGATCACGTGCTCATTACAGAAAGTAAAAAAGGCAAAAGGAAGAAAATCACTACCTAGAAATAATTATTCTGCAAGTTGCTTATTTCCACTTAAAAACATATGAAGAGCATCTTGCCATGTCAATAGATTTCTAAAATGACAATTTTCAGGGCTTCATCGTGGTCTAGTGTCTGCTAATGACGTTAATTTTTTTTTTCTTTTTTGAAATTTCTAGATCTAATTTAAAAGTGTTTTTCAGGTAGTCACTAAACAAATTGGATATGAACACTGTCGTGCAACATGAAAGAATATTTATAATATAACAGTAAGTGAAAAGGAGTTTACCAAAATTGGATGTTCACTGGAATCACAATTATTTCTAAAAAATTAATTCTAAAAGAATGGTCAAAGAACATACATAAAAATGCAGTATGCTGTGGTGATAAAATTATATGTGAATTTGTGCTTGTCGCTACTTTCCACGTTTCTTGGCAATGTGAAAAATCACTTTCTAAGGAAAACGTTTTCCTTCAATCTCCATGACAGTTAAAGACACCCATGTTACACGCTCCCAAGGAGCGAAGACTTTCCAACCAATAAGCCTCTTCTTGAATTTTAACAATTCTGATCTTGAACTTTGCTGAAGTGATAACAAAATATAGCAAAGTCACTGCCCTGCTACTTTCGAAGGAATTTTGCCGGATGAGTTTGGAAAAGGCAGGGCGGGAGGGAGCGAGCTGGGCCGTCTGGGAAGATGCCATCTGCTCCCAGCCCTAGCGTGAACGTTTCTGCGTTTCTGCTGAGCACCCACCCGCTCAGCCTGTGGTGGGCGACTCACCTTCCCGCCTCCCCCAGGACGGAGCGGGTTCCCGGCACATGGAGAGAACGCGTCAGGAAATCGGTTAACGTGCCAAGGTAAGCAGCCTCTTCTGTCTTATCACTGTGAAAGAAAAGGTTTCTGTGTTTCTGATTTCTCCCTCAAAAAAGCATCTTTCTCGGTGTCAACCATCCATTTCAGGAAGCTGTGATAACCCAGCCACACCGAATGGAGCATGTGAGAAAGACGTGGATAAAATTCATCTGGGCGCGGTGCAGAGGGGGAGGACCTGTTTGGTGCACGGGTGACGGGACATAGGCTTCTCTCTGTGGTGCAGGCAATCAAATAAAGTGATTTTAAATTTTAAAAAAATAATAATAAGCGTTTTGAAAACAGTCTTGGGCAAAGAGGGCTGAGTTGTCCACCCTGCCCATGGGCCACACTCCGAGCAGCCAGGCTCCAAGCAGCAGCACCGGGGGACACGGTGACTCCGGCTGCTGTCGGCTTCCGCTCGCCAGTCCTGCTCCTCTTGCATCCGGCCTTCGTGAAGGTTCCCCTGAACCCCCTCAAGCCAAACGAATCAAGAGGCTGACATCTTCGATTCTGATGCCTCCCACTGGGAACGGGACCCACGGAAACCAGAGCAAGCCCAGATCCTCGCCAGGGACCCGCCGTCCTCGCCAGGGGCCCGTCGGCCGGCGTCGGCCTCTGAGATGCCCCCTGCAGTAGGTGGCCTGGCTGCAGGCCAGGTGCTGAGCACTGATGCCCCTTGGTCCGTCCAAGGGCAGAATTAAGAAAGAGCAAACAGGCATCCCCCAGGGGAATTACGTGTATGACTCATAAGGGGAAAAAAAATTAGGAGGTCGGGAAAGGAGGTGGGATGATGTGTGAGCGTTTCTCGGCTGGTTTCTTAAGGCGACTGATCCAGACGGCCTAACGTCAAAAAATGGCGAAAAACGGCGGAAAGAACAGAGTTGTGCCTCTCAGTGGTTATCGTAATTATCTTAACATTCGAGGCCACTTCTGAGAACGAATAGAGCTTCTGAGGAAATGTTTATATCAGCTTAGGAGTCCATTCGATTTCACTTCATTGTCTTTTTTCTTCTGCTGACTTCACCTGAGATGAAAATTAGTATCTCACAGGAAAAGAGCACAGCTAGTGTGAGTCCCCTTTCGTATGATGGAGCCACGCTTTCTTGCGTTTATTTCTGTCATCCGTCGCTCCTTCCGTCTGTACGCTTGGCAGATTGATGACAGGAAGCTATGCCAGCTTGTGGAGAGTGGTGAGGTTTGGGGTGCTTTTTCTTTTCTTTTTCGTGCTTTGCTTTAGTTCCTGAATTTTTTATAACAAGGAGGCATCATTTTCATACCAAAAAAAAAAAAAAAAAAGTCATTACTTAAAAGAGAGAAGGCCAACAGAAACCTGTAGACCAGAGACCAACTTCATTGGGAAAGGTGGTAAGGGGTCTTAGTGCGGCTGGTGGCGAGCATGTCCGCTGCGATGCCCACGTGAGTAGAGGCTACAGGTAGACAAGTCGACGGAGTTCAAGGGTGTTCAGGTGTTCTGTTAAAATTGGACATCCATTCGTTGCCTTGAATATGTCCAAATGGGTCTGATTAGTGAATTAACCATTGCCAGGACCTTACACACCCACGTAGGGGGGGAAGGGTGGCTGTGTAGACCAGGCAACCACACCTGAGGGCTCCCAGAGACCCTCCTTGACTGGACAATTCTTCATAGACTTTTAGGCCAGGAAACCTTCTCTAAATTCTGAATTTCCATTCCTGGCTGCCTAGCTACATTCTGCATTAATACTCATTAGCTGCACTTATGAGTGGCTTATCCTACTTATGTGCATGAGCTAAATTGTTCGTTAATTTAAAGAACTGAATTCAGAGAACTGAATTCCTACATATGTAATATGACTTAGATGTGGACATTTTAAATAGACATCTATAAGAACAGTTTTAACATCATATTCAGAGAACTGTCCACTACAACCAGGTAAGTTTTAATCCCATTAATTTAAAGATATAGTAATATTGAGAAATCTATTAAATGCAGCATTTCACAATATATCAAAATTTATAACATAAAATAATATCATCTGATGGCAAAACAGCATTGGGTAAAAGTAAACGTGCATTCTAATTGAAGAACAGACCTTTAAAAACTAGAGGTTGGAGAATGCTTTCTCAGCTGGGTGAAGAAAATGGCTCATTGCCAAAACCTGTAGGCTGCTTGTTAAATTCAACCCTCATTAAAATAAGAAACACCACGGTGACCGTGACTGGTTGTTCACCCAGCATCTACTCTCTTCTTTTCCTGACGAACCTTGACTTTGTTCAGTGATTGATCCCTCCCTGGGTCCAGCCTCACGCCTCAGGAGCGGGTGACCGACCTCAGCCCAGAGAAATAAAAAAAACACATATCCAGGCAAAATCTTATGCATGGACGTTCAAAGTAGCTTTATGCACGACAGCCAAAATGTAGAAGCGGCCCAGATGCCCATCGGCCGATGAATAAACAAACAACGTGTTATGTCCATAGAACAGAAGATTATTTGTCCACAAAAAGGAATAGAGTACTGATCCATGGTACAGTGTGGCTGAGCTGTGAGGACGTTATGCCAAGCAAAGAAGTCAGACACAAAGGACCCCATTATGTGGTTACTTTTATATGAGCTGTCCAGAACGGGCAAAGCCACAGGGACAGGGAGCGGGTCCGTGGTTGTCTAGGACCAAGCTGGGGGGCAATGGGATCCACTACTAGCGGGACAGAGTGTCTTTTGGGGGCGATGGAAATGTTCTGAAGTTGATTTTGGTGCTACGCTCTGATTGGTACGTTCTGGAATCACGAGGTTGCAGGAGAGAAGTTTGGCTCCCGCTCCCCTTCCCCCAGACGTGGACGGAACCGCCAGGAGGGGTCTGGCCATGGGGCCACCACCACTACGGGGTTCTCGTGGGGAGACCGCAAGGGGTCTGCCCCCACTGCCGCTCCGTGTGGGACAACCCCCTTCTTACCCTCTCTCAGGTGACAGTGGCCTGGACTCGCCACGGAGGTCAGGCGGGAGCAGCTCTCTGCGGCCACTGGCCACTTCGCAAAGCGATGATGCCCACATGCCCATGCGAACTCCTTGTCGGCACCTCCAGCCCGTGAAACGAAACTTCTCTGCTTTCTCTGACCCAGGGTTCCCGAGCCTCAGCATCACGGACATTGTTAGCTGGATCGTTCTCTGTGGCAGGGGCTTCCTGTGCTTACAGGGGTTCAGCC
>CM053502.1:170368712-170397343 GCA_028627145.1 Eidolon dupreanum | reverse complement strand
TGGTGACTCGCGGTGCGCCTCGGGTGACCACCGTTGCTCAGCCGAAAGCCGGGCGATGACGGCGACAGCGCGACAGACACACGGGGCCAGCGCCGCGCTCGCCTCGCTCTTCTTCGAGGTTTCTCTTCCGCTTTGGCTGTGCCTGTCTCCTCCGAAGAAGGTTCCCGCTCAGCCACCGTGCCAGGTCTGCCGTGGAGACTGGCGACGTCCCTCGCCATGGCCACCCAGGTCCTTCGGGAGATGTCTGGATGGCACATCTGTGTCCTGCAGCTTCGACTTGGAGGAGAGCTCACGTCCCCCAGACAGGAGGCCCTGGGCAGGGGACGTGGGTGGTGGCGTGGTGGGGTAGGGGACGCTCAGTCTTCCTCATTCCCCTGTCCCGTAGCCCGAGCCTTGTGGGTGGAGGGGGGTGGAATGCGTGCCCCCTCTCGGGAAAGGCCGCCCCCAACACTGGAAGACCAGTCTCCTCAGCCAGGGTCCTAAGCTATCTGTTTTCTCCAAAAGCCCAAACTCCTATGTCAGCACACTCAAAATGTAAAATAGTAATAATAATAATAATAGTAATAGTAATAATAATAAACGGAGCCACTTTAACAGAGTCAAAGCCGCCACGCCAGAAGAACTGCCTTCCACATCATATGCCTCGAACCTTCAAATGTTAAAACAGAGTAACCTTTGGACGGGGCCTAAAACAGCACCGTGTCCCAAAACACTCTTTGCAAAGATAACAAGAAAGCAGATATTATGACTGCGGGACCGAAAATTAAAAATATTGTTTAGAATTAGTGTCACTGTCTCAGCTTGTCTGCACTGATACAAACGCCTTCCTTCTGCGGTGTAATTGTTTCCCTTCCCTTTCTCATAAATACCTCTAGCCTTGTCTCCTGGTCAGAGCATTACCTGGGCTTCTGCCTGAATCAGAGCTTTCCAAATAGCTATTCCTGTTTTGATCTCACATAAATGCTTGTTGCCTCTCCCTTTGGCCTTTTATTTTTAAGTTAAAAAAAAAAAAGAATCACTTAATCAGTGGCATGAGAGGATGGCAATTCACGGATCACCTTAAACACCTTACACCATACACAAAAGATGACCTCAAAATAAGGAGTTAAACGTAGAATAAAAAGTGAGAGAAAAAAAAAGAATTGCACGTTGAAGCAGTTGAGATTATAAAGAAGCAGATGGATAAAGTTTATACACAAATGACAAACCCCAGGCCAAGGCATAAATAGTCAACGTGTAAGAAGAGGTCTCACACAAAATACCCAAAAATGACAAGCATGAGCAAAAACGAACACTTTGAAAGAACTTGAACTTCACATTGACTATACAAAAATTAAAATCGATTTTATTTACAATCATGAAACTTGCTAAACACGTTTAAGGTATTAACAGATGATGGAGCAGTGATGAGCTGTGACATCTTAGTGCGTCCAGCGATGCACAATGAGTCAAGATGCTCTTCTGGGGCTGTATCTCAACACGTCACCGGCAGGAGGAAGCCACATCCCCTGCGCTGGTCAGGAGGCAGTCGCGGGCCCGCCCGAGAGGGCACCCCTCTCTGCTCTTTGCCAGGTACGTAATCGTGAGGAAGTGATGGGCCCAGGTTGAGCTTCACGTTCCTCACCTGTAAAATGAAGGGAAAAAAACAGCGTCTGATTCAAAGTGCTTAGCTCTGGATAAATGGGCGTGAGTGAAACTGAGGAGTGAACCATAGCAGGTGAAGCAGGGGGCTGGCACCATCCAACAGGACAGTCATGGGCGTCACTGTGTAATAAGTAGACAGACTGTTCAGACATCATTAAGAAGCTAATTATGAAAAATCTGATACGAAAATCTGTTTAGGATGTGTGACATAAAAATGTAAGGAAATTTGCTACACTTCTGTGATCATAGCTAAAATAATGCACACCCACGAGCAAAGACTGGAGAAGAACATGCTAAGTGGAAATGGTGACTTTATGGACAGTTAAAACGTTTTATTAAATATATTTATAATAGATGAAAACCAGGATGAAGAAGATATCTGAAAAGAAACTTCTTTTGAGTTATAAAAGTCAAAATGGAGAGTTTCGCCCACCTGGAGAAAAAGGGGATTCAAATGAACGTGCCCGTTCATTCAGTTAGTGTTTATGAAGCCCTGTGACAGGTCAGATCTTTGAAAACAAAGATCCTGTCTTCGCAAGCCAGTAGGTAAACAGTCAGTGAAACACCATCATGGAAGGTGCATTAGCACAGGTAAGGCCCAGCCACTCTTCCCAATGAAGGAGTAGGGGACTGCCTGGAGGAGGTGGTAAGCAAGTCTAAAAGGTTGGGAGAGGTACGTCCGCAGGTGATTGGGACAAGCGTGGTCCTCAGAGAGTGTGGGAAGTGGCGAGGGCTGAGACTGGAGGGAGAGTGAGGGACAGATCATAGAGGGTCTTGCCCGTTACCCGAAGGAGTTTTGAGCTTTATGTGGAAGCGAAAAGTTGAAGGAGATGTTTTTTGCAGCCCCTCTGAGGGGACTCGGGCAGCAGCCGTGGCACTGAGAGGAGACGGCTGCTCGTGAACACCTCTGAGAAGAAAATTAACAGGATGACGTGGGGAGGAAGAGACGCCAGAGGAGCAGGGAAGAATCGAAGATATCTTCAAAGTCATCATTCAGCGAAACGGGGAATTGGAAACTCGTGAGACTGGACGCCAGAGCACAGAGCATCTGCACGGTGGAGGCCGAAAGGTGGGTTTTGGGACTTGTTCAGTTTGGACAGCTTCAGGGTCTCTCCAGAAACACTCACCGGGCTGACGGGTCTGAGCTTCGGGAGGGAGACGCCCGCGGAAACACAGATCTCAAAGTCACCTGCGTGTGAATGGCTGGGGTGAGGAGAGGAGAGCAGAACGACCTTTTTTCGAGATTCTACACTATTTCTGGTGCTTTGCATATGCTGTCTCGTGTGAACGTCTCAACCCATGAATTTCATGTCTGAGGAAGCTGAGGCTCCAAAACCCTACATAAAGACTCAGGACTCTGCCACCTCTCACGAATCAGTCGCAAAGGTGAGATTTATTGAACTAGGCTCAGCTTTGGCTTCAAACCAAGATAAAATGAATGATCCTGGAGAAAAGATGCCATATGCCTTTTTGCCAACTTTGGTCTGATAGTCGCCAAATTCCAAGGTTAGTTTTCTTTGGGGGTGAAACCAACTATGTATAAACTCAAATGCATGGCGTACAGATGAGCTTTTAATAACTACACTTAGAAAAATGAGTGTGAGTTTCAGTAGAAATTCTCTTTTTAACATTGTTCTGCCAGTAGATTTCTTTCAGACTTGTTTTTCATCTAAAAGCCTAGGGAAAGCCCTGGGAAGAATTCCGAGGTAGGAATGATCGAAAGGTGAGTCTTCGCTTCAGCTCCTGAAAGGTGAGAGACTTGGATTAGAATGAGCACATCTCAGACCTTACGTGTTTATGAATCTGTCACGGACGTTGTGAAACTTCTGAGCCACCAGCATCATGACCACGCTTAGATCAGATTACCTTCTAACGTGCTTTTGGGCCAAACGCTTAAATGGTCGCCAAATAAAGAAAAGCATTACGTCAACAACTGATAACAGTAACTATTTACTTTAAACATGAAAATGCTTTAGTTTTCTGTTGATAAACGTACTCATGCTTGTCAAAAAATTTTTTAAAAATCAAACGATAGTATAAACTTCAAGGGCAGAAAACCATCTGAAGTGAAATACCACTCAGAATACGTGACCTCGTCTTACTTGGCTATGAGGCACACAAGAGCTAATCCTCAGTATGCTTTTGTATTTCCTTGCCTTTTAAAATTAGATCGTGAAGCTGATAACTTTTCCGTGTGCTGCCCATCAGTTGGGCATTAATTGATTTCGGTTCGGTTCTTCCTCTTGCGGTAGACAGGCTCCTGTAGCTGTGGTTTCCAGTCTGGGTGCAGGAGGAGGACATGAATGAATCCAGGGTCACCCCTGCCACGCCAACACGGCCAGGAGCCATGGAGAAGGGGAAGGAGCTAAGTGAATAGTGAGAGCAACTTTTGAGAGGCTTAACAACAAAATCCCGAGTTAAGAGTCACTGAGAGCTGGCTGACGGAGGGTTCCGTGTGTGCACTAACGTCTAGGGAATGACTTGGGTCGCAATCGCTCATCGAGGAGGACACCCTGTCCAGCCCCGCCGCACTGACCCCTCGCTGACGGGCAGAGCTCTCCAAGCGTCCTCAGAATGATCACAGCAACACCACCACAGCCTGGAGAGCGTGTTGATCATGAGAAACACGCGCATGGCACATTTTTAAGGCTCAGTTAGAGTTGGTTGAAATACATAACTATCCAGTGTAAGATCCTAGATTCCAAATATCGGATTAACTTTATACTTTTTATGTTGTCTCTTCAAATCAGCCACAGTTCCTATTGCGTACCAATTTACTGTCAGCAGCGAGAGGGGAGCGAGCCAGTGCGTAGCATCCTGCTTCCCTTGTCCATTATAGTTTCGGAGCATCTAATAAGGGGATAGACAAAGAGAGGACAGCCCTTCCTGTCTCCTTGTATTGACATGTGAGGTTGCATCTCTATTGCTGTTGCTGTTTATTGGCTATTTGTGAGTCCTTTTTTCAAATTACCAGCTTATACCTCTTATCTCCTTTTAATATCTCTCCAGTTATCAGCACTTATTTTAGTCTCTCTAATGAATATACTGTTCACTCTCATCCCTTCTGCAGTTGCTGTGAGCTAAGAAACTGGGGTCATACTCCCCCACTTCCATTGCCCCATTCTTAGGACTGTCTCTGAAGCTTGTACAGCATTCAGTGGCTGCCTCCCCTACATTGTCCTTAATTGTTTTCAGATCTCTTCCTCTCCTAAGACGTTGAGCACCTCGGGCCAATGTTCATGTCTTACTCCTGTTTTTCTACCTTCGATGGCTAGCCCAGATTCTCAATAAATATCTGTTAAACTGAATTGTAAGATCGTGACCCTACAATATTCATGATTCTTTGTTTAAATAGAAATAGCCGAGTAAGGTTATCTAAAAGTAAGATAGATTCGAAATGGGACTCTGAATAAAGCTCATGGGACTTTTAATCCATGAATGTCGTACTTCCACTTAAAATTTTTAGAAGTAGTCGTATTTTTCTCCCATCTTTCTCAGCCACATTTCTGAGATACTTGAGACAGCGAGCAACATCATCTGGTCAAAGTGTTGCTGTAGCAATTGTAAGCACAATAATAATTATAATCACAATGGAATAGAGACACACTAAGGTATTGAGATTAGAATAAGATTTGCAGTTGTCAAAAATTTTAACTTCATATTGTTTCCTCTGGAATCATCAACTCTGCTTGTAATAAATATGGCACAAATGTATTCAATATGTAGATTTTGCAATAAATTTCATTCAGAATTCAAAACCTTTGCAAGTTCCATTAGAAACAAATGAATTTTAAACCATAATTTGAAAAGTTAGGAGAGCGGACTCTTAAAAAATTACAGGGGCTGCAAGAAACCTCTGCAAATATCTTTTACAAGCATTTCTGTACGGTCGAATTTATTTTTACACGGACATGAAAACAAGCCATTGCCACCAGCGGGCTTTCTGTGTGGACTGCTTTGTCTGTCTTAGACGCCTTCCTCCCATCGCCACCCATGCCCCGTCACTGATGATCAAAACGCCACATGCCTTAGCGGCCCCCGTCCAAATCCTGTTTCCCGAATGCTCGATGCCTTCCCCCGAAACCCAAACCGGCTCTTCCCACCCTCTTACTCTCCTGGCACAGTTGTCTTGTTTGTTTGTTTGTTTGTTTGTTTGTTTGTTTGTTCGTTTGGACTTTTGTCGTTCATCGTTAATTCTGCAGTGTGTTCCCGTTATTTGTGAACGTTTTTATTTTCCCCTGTAGACTGTAAACCTCTCACGCACGAGGGTGACCACAGAAGACAGACGTAAACATTCAAATATTATTTGTGACAATGGTTCTCACCGTGACCCTTCGAAGGGTATCGGGAGCGTGAGCTCCTTTTTTTTTAGGAAAATGTTAGAGATTTGGCATTTCTGGGGTTTCAACAGCCCGCTCTCTTTTCAAAGTCGCGAAGACACTCCTTTATTGCCAGCGTCTCTAACACGCTGCGGGAAGTGCCACGTGCGCGTGCTCGCGTGCCTGCCGTGTGTGTGCGGGGCTCATCGCCCCGGTGGCTGCTTTGAGGGGAGAAACTGCATGGACCCCCGAGCTTGCTTTTCCCGTTCTCAACCTCTCAGCTCTCCCGAGCTTTCAGTAGTATTTTGTCGGAGATGCTCTTCCGAGTGGAATGCAGTCCCCGCCCAGCCCAGGGTGGCCAGTGAGAGGTGATGGGGTTGCTGGGAGGGGTGGGTGGGGGGGGCATTTTACAAAACAAATCGATCGTATCCTGGCTGAATTAAATAGGAGCCAGTTTTAGGACATTTTCCAAGCCAGCGTCTGTCCACGCTGAGCTTGGAGGAGCCATTTCGGCCCAGGGATGCGACAGGATTTGGGAGAAGGAGGCAGGAAAATAAAGTCCACCTTCGCGGGCTTTGTCCCTGATTCTGGCTGATTCTCGAGCCAGAGATTTCAAACGTGGAGCCGACAGAAGCCCTTCCTACACTAATTGGAAGGGGCAGGGAGTGACTCATATTACACCACCTCTTATCTCCCCTCCCGTAACTGCTAAATTGTAGCTTTAAAAGGAAGTGACATGGAGTGGGGAGAGACGTCAGCCGAGGACCACTTTTTTCTCTCCCCGAAGGGTCCACCCCATGGGTGGAGTCTGCCTTCTCTTTCCAGTGTTGGCTGCCTCGCAGCGCCTACAAACTAGTGGCAGCTCCTGCGCCCCAGCTGCTCCCCTTCCGTGTCTGATCCCTAAGTCCATGTGTCCAGGGCATCCGGGAAGGAGGTATGTGCTGCTCCTGTGCTATTTCCAGGCGACTTCGCCTCTGGGCGTGGTGGATTTGTGTCCCTCTTTCTGTCATTGATTATTCTCTCCTTGGCTGGATTTCATGAAACCCTCTGGAAGGGGTAGGTACAGACAGAGGAAGCGCGGAGGGCGGAGGAGGAAGAAGCGAGGAGGGGGCTGTGGGGACGTGGAGGGCAGCCCCGGAAGGCAGGGGGGCTTCGCTGCTAAGGAAGGACCTCTCTCCTTTGTGCTGGGCTCGGGAGCCGTCCCCTCCCTGGGCGATGGAGCTGCTGCTCTCGGCTTAATTCGCCCCCAGCCCCCAGACCCCCCTTGGATTAAAGCTTTTTTTTTTTTTTTTTCCTGCAATAGATGAAGCCAGGAGAAAAGGTGCCTATTCCATATCGGTCTCTTTTGTGTCCTGCAACACGTTCTTCTCGCTCTGGCGTTTCTATGGCAACCACAAAAATACTACACAAAATGCAGCCCCAACAGAAATTGATTGATCCGGTTTTCGTTGGGAGGTGGTTGCTTTCACGCTGATTACCGCCTCGGCTGGCTGAGATCCAGCGTGGCTTCGTGCTACCCCCTCCTCGCTTTCAGTTTGGTTTTTCCCTAGCACAGGAGGGCTGGGGGAGGGGAGTTGTCAAGGAAACAGGCATTTGTAATTACCTCTTTCTCTTTACTTAATTTTCCGCCTGCGAATGTCTCCGTCATATCTAGGAAATTATAAAAGGAATGGTCTGATGTTTATGCAAGTCTTCGGTTTTTGGTCCTGTTTAGAAAACCTAAGGTTTCTCAAGACGCGATGTTAGCGCCGTGATCAGACTGAGGTGGGGGAGCGCGCACTGCTTTCGGGGAGGGGGGACCCTGGAACTCAGTGGTAGAGGGTATTTGAGAATCAGCACCGAGAGGAGAGGTGTGGTCCCCTCTGCTCAGGTTTGCCTCAAAGTGTGAATATTTAAAGCTGGAGTCTGAGGCCATCTAGCACCAGATCTAAGTCCAACGAGCATGAGGGAGTAACAAATGGTACCTGCTGCAGTGTCTGCCTGTCCTGCCTGCCTGGCGTGGGCCACCCGCCCCGTGGGCTCCCATCAGCATGAGGGCGCTCAGACCTCTTTCAAAACCAGGAAAGGGTTAAGCCGTCTGTGCCCGTTAGTCAAGCGTCCTCACTCGGAAAGTATCCAAGATGGGAGAGATAGGAGAGCGAGCGAGTGAGTGAGTGAGTGTATGTTCCTGTGTGTGTATGTAGGTGTGTATTTGTGTGTATGCAGGTGTGTGTAGGTGTGTAGGTGTGTGTTTCTCTGTGTGTATGTAGGTGTATGTAGGTGTGTGTTTGTGTGTATGCAGGTGTGTGTAGGTGTGGGTGTGTTTCTCTGTGCGTAGGTGTGTGTTTCTCGGTGTGTATGTAGGTGTGTGTAGGTGTGTGTTTGTGTGTATGCAGGTGTGTGTAGGTGTGGGTGTGTTTCTCTGTGTGTAGGTGTGTGTTTCTCGGTGTGTGTAGGTGTGTGTTCCTCTGTGTGTGTAGGTGTGTGTAGGTGTGTGTGTGCATTTCTCTGTAGGTGTGTGTGTTTCTCAGTGTGTATAGAGGTGTGTGTAGGCATGTGTATGTGTTCCTCTGTGTGTATGTGGGTGTGTATAGGTGTGTGTTCCTCTGTGTGTGTGTAGGTGTGTGTAGGTATGTGTGTGCGTTTCTCTGTGTGTAGGTGTGTGTGTAATTGGTAAGGACAACAGGGGTGAGTCAAGAGTCCTGAGTGAAAACTATGGAATCTTCTTAATATCCTCAACGGGGAGAAAAAGAATTGATTTTCAGGAAAAATATAAAATGTGAGAGAAAGGAATCACCTAGCTAGTAAAAAGCAGAGTTAAATAGGATTAGAATCGAATGACACATGCACTAGAAAGACACAGTCCAAATGAGCCTGTCGACAGGTGGGGTCAGACTGATGCTTTTACTCAGTACACCTGACGGAACGTTTGGTAGTAGCCAGCCTTCTTCCAATGGGCATACCAAACTGCCAAATTAGCCTTTGCAAGGCAGGTGAGTAGTCATCTCATCTTCTATTCTTAAACTTATCTGTAATTCTGGATCGAGATTTGTGAAGATCACTTAGCCCTCACATCGCCTTCCGGCTTGCTGTTAAAGCCGAAAGTGTCACTTGCGAACCTCCCAGTGACCCCACTTCGAGGAAGCAGGAAAAAGGGGTGGTTTTCATGAGGTTCTGTTTGCCAAGATCCTTATCTTAATATGCTATTATCTGTGACTTATAAAATGTGTTATAGAGTGCAAGAGGTCTGAAGTATTTCAGATGCAAAAGCTATCTGAAAATGGGCGCCAAATAGCATGGCACAAAACCGACTAGACCTAAATGGAGTCAAAGACAAGAACTCGTTAAAGGGCATAAAGCATAGAAGAGTGTCGTGAGAAAGAATATGACTCTTACTTTGAAAATCACGTTAGTGCATGAATAGTTGCATGGTAGGTTTTCAATGTTTGCAAAGAATCATGCAAAGCAGTCGTGCTAGTTACTGTTTTTCTATCCCGAGAATGGTCCTCGAGGATGTAGATTTGCCACATGACCCTCCAGAGCAGATGGACAGAATTTAAGTTGAAGTCTGAGATGTGGGCAGTCTTGGGTTTTCAGGCTCAGGAAATGCACAACAAAAAGCCCATGGGATGGAGTTCAAAAGAAAAGTAGCGAGAATCGTCTGGAAGCACAGCCAGAAATAAAAATACTATTTTATCATCAGACTCCAAGTAGAGGTTAAAAACATGATTAGTAGCCTTGACCGGGTGAAGGGCAGGGGGGCTACAGATGCAAAGCAAGTTCCGGTTCCATGAAAGAGGCTAAGTGGAGGTGCACCGAGGAAATCACTTCTGAAGTCATCGTTAGTCGCCGTCATGCTGGGGTCTCACTGTGTGCAAGGTTCTGAGCTGGGAGCTGTCAAGTTCGTGAAGCAAACAGAAGTTGTAGTCCGTGCTCTCAAGTTTAAGTCCACCAACCAGGGCGATGACACGTGTGGATGAGCACATATCTGGAAAGAAGGAGGCAAGGCAAGAGGACGATGAGAAAACAGGATGCAGTTCGTCTCAGAAGAGTATTCAGAGGATGGTGATGCTGAGGGTTTGAAGGAAAGGAGGCAGATAATTCAAGGGAAAGAAGGTATAGGTGTCCCAGGGGACAGAGATGGGTGCTGAGAGGTGGGTCATGGTTCAAGGTTCTTGTCCCGAACAGGGAGAAATCCATCTGCAGTGTGAAAACAGGGCATTTACACTCTATGCTGGTAGAAAGAACTAGTAGATATATAGGTCCAGGGACAATTTTGTTTAAGTCAGAGCCAGAAAGATTGGCAGAAGAAAGGCAATATGAGTAGGAGGCAAAATCCTTCCTAATCTAAGTTTTAATTCAGTTGAAGCTCAAGAAGTAAAGGCCAGACTTAAATCAGACTTGAAACAAGTAAGAAATCTGGGAGAGGGCACCCCACCTGCGCCTACAACATCCTTCTAATAATACCTACCATTGCCATCACACTAAATTATGGGATGCCCAGATGAGCGTTTGGAAAACTTGTTACATTTTGCATGATCTGCTATATTCTGGAAAGGAGGTAACCGGTATGGGGAGATTCCACATTCACAGTTCTTAACGGTTTTTGACACCTAACTGTTTAGAGAAACATATGTGATTGAGCTTGGCGTCATAATCATCTAACCTTACCCAGAGCCAGAGCACCTCACATTCAGTAGTCTGCCCCAGACAGAGCCGATTTGCAGAGCGAGTTTTGGAACTCGGAAATTTGGCTTCGTGTGCGGACCAGGGAAGATCACTGATAAAAAGGCCATGGGAAAGAGGAAGCTGAAATCATGAACTCGTTCTTCTAACAGTATTTATTGAGCATTTATGATGTGCCAAGTTCTGTAAGCAACTGTGAGCAAAACCAGATACAGTATAAATAGCTACTTTTTCAAATATCTTAGGGGTTTTAAAGGGAGATGCTGTGACTGGCTGATTTCCGTTTCCTTCTAATGACTAAATAAGAGGAAATGTCTTAAAATAAGAGCAATGTTGGTGAATGTTATCATGGAACAGTCTATCTAACCTGCCTTCCTCTATCTTGCAAGACGTACTCCTGCTCCATAAGGATTTTCTCCATGTATTTGCTTTTGTCTTCATTTTGTTATTCCAGTCTGATTTGCTTGACTTCTTCATTTGACCTTACCATTCAGTCACCATTCATTCATTCATGGACACATGCATACATACATACATACATACACTCATCATACATTCACCCATCCATTTATCATTCACTCAACAAACGGTATTGAGTGTCATGTGTCAGACACTATGTATTATGGATATAGCAATAAATAGGAAACTATTTCTTCACTAAAAAAGGCTCAGGAACTAGCAGGGAGACAGATGTAGAAGCAGCTCCTTAAACCAGAGAATATTATTTTTGATAGAGATGTTTTTGGCTTCTTTTACTATTGAACAATTCTGTGCATAGATTGTGCTGGGTAGAGAGGGAGACGGTGGTTAGCAGTTGGCTGTTGTCCATCTTATAATTTTCTTGCATCGTCCACATTGGTTGAGCCGAGGGCTGGTGTCAGTAGACATTTTTGATTAGCTAAATGGGAGAGGTGGGCTTTCTGACCCTGGAGACGTAGAGCAATGCCGTGGACAAGCCTTGTACATTCTGTTTCTGAAAAGCGCAGGCTGAGTGAATGAGCTCTCACAGCAAGTTACTTATAGGCTTCGGTGGGACTGCAGCTACCTCCAGATGGATCAAAGTACAGCAGCATATTTAAGAGAGAGACTCGCCTGCATTAAAGTACGTGGCCGAAGGATTCCTAGGTATCTGCTTGTCATTTAGAGCTAGATTTCCCATGACACGCTGCAAGTCCGTCTCATTCTGACAAAACCCAGTAGCTTTCAACACCTTAAATCTTTACTACCCAATGGAAAGAATGTTAATACCTTCCTGTTTGTTATTTCCTGATGTCGTGAAACTCCTCTTAGTAGAATTGCTTTTGCCTCACTTAATTTCTACCCTCACAGTGGAAATGATACGGGCAACATAGCCAAGTTCACCTGGAACACCACCCCCATCTGCTCCCCTGACCTTCCAAAAAAAAAAAAAAAACACCTGGCAAGTGCCCCTTCTTTGTTATTTTGATGAGGTCGGCTTCTCCCTGAGGCATGAAGCTGTTCCAGATAATTCAGTTGGCACAGATGTCTCCCCTCTGAACTGGGGTTGTACATAATCCCTCTTACCTGGTCATTTCTGCACGGGGCCCCGCAAGAGGAGAGGCCCCTTTTGGACTTCGTGGTAGTTCAGTGCTGGACCCAAATCCCTGCAGGAGGGTCTTCCTCTGTCTGGGCGATGAGCGGCAACCTGCAAATGCCATCAGAGACGCCGAGGTGACCACCGACCTGTAGGACATATGGGAATGATCCCAGCCCGCCTTTCCTGAGTGCTTCCTGGGTGCCAGTCGGTTACATTGATTAGTTCATTTCATCCTCATAGCAAACTGAGGAGGTGAAAACTTAGATCGCTTTCCATTTCACAGATCAAGAAAGTAAAGATTGGAGAGTGTAAGTTACTCACCTCGTATCGCAATAATATCAGAGCCGAGACTTGAACCTCGCCCATCGCCCACCTCCCAACCACGGTGCCGTGTCCTCCCATCTCGTCCGTGTCATATTCACCCACCATCTTGTGCACAGCGGACACGCAGTACACATTTCTGGAGTAATGAGCAACTATCTACCACGTAGATCTTCCTTGGCATGCCTCTCCATCCAGTTCTTAAACGTTGCAGAGATACTAAAAGAGAGGTTGGTATTTTAGAACTGGGGGAAAAGCTAACAGCAGTGCTTCTAAGACAAGCCTCTGGTTTTCAGGGAGCTTTGTTGTTTTTTGTGGCTTAGCGAGAGGTGAGATGGTGGGGGAAGGGAAAGGGCTCTGTGATTAAAATATCTGAGCAGCTTGAACACCAAAGTACTTCGGACTGTTTTCAAATCCAAGGCTTAACTAAGGACTGAACTTTGCTGAGAGGTTGCTCTTAAGACAGTGTGGTGGTGCCTCTCGGTGGGTCCCAAGGCCGCAGGTGGAGAATCACACACTTTCTTTTCTGTTGTTGATCATCAGCAACTCTGTTACCAAGTTTAAAGGCAGAGGACCATCTGAAAAGACGCCGTGGGCGCTTATCCTAGACAGACTCCGAAATGAGAACGGGAGGGATGAACTGACCCAGGAGAGAAAGCTTGTCTTTTTTCGCATCTCTGTCTGCTCCCTCGTCAGCTGTCACCTCTCTGTGGGCAGAGGTCAGCCCAGGCTGATGAAATTTTAAAGAGTCTGTGCTCTCCCCCAGCACACAATCCATGTGATCATCTGGAACTTCCCACCATCCCACCCCGCCTAAGTAATTCAGGCTCCTTCTTCCTCCTCCCTCCGTTTCCCACTGCGAGGGAGGAGGAGCCGAGGGAGAGGTGAGCAGCTTCCTGCCCCCAACCTGCGTGACCCTTCAGCATCCCCGGCCTCCTCCGCTGTTCTGATGTTCTCCCCCCATCCCGTCTACCCTCACAAGACTCTCCCTAGGTGCCGCGGTGTAGTGTGACAGTTCTCTCTACGGCTCCACCCCCACCACGGCCGGTGCACACTGATGGCGGAGGCTCCACCTGCCCTGCTTCTAGCCCAGAGCCGAGCACCTGGCACTGAATGGAGCGAGGAGTGAGGAGTCAGATTTGCCTGGTCTCCACCTCAGCCCCGCAGACATTTGGGGCCAGGGCGGTCTTTGCCGTGGGGGCTGTCCTGTGCATCTAGGCTATTTAGCTATTCAGCAGCATTCCTGGCCTAATCTCCGCAGATGCCAGGAGTGTTACCCCTCCCCCACGCCGCTCAGGTAACAACCAGAATTGTTCCACCCACTGCCAAACGTCCCCTGGAGGGGCAAGGTCCCCTGGCCGGGCAAAACCCACTGCTTTAGGGCACTTGTCTGACACTCACAGACCTGGTTAGTCCACTCCCATCCCAGCCTGAACTCTCAGGGGAAGGACCCCCGCCCCCGCCCTCCGGTGGAAGGGATTAACTAGCTAAAGGGAGGGGAGAGCCCCAGGCACACCTGCCTTCTCCCTAGGCCTTCACCCAGAACGCCTGCGCTCCACACCCAGGCCTCAGCACTCATCTGTTCGCCTCCGAGCACCCACCCTCCCTGTCTGTCTCCAGCCTTCTCCCTGAGGAGAGGGCCACCTCGCCTGCTCGTCCTGCACGGCACCATCCCCAGGTGAGGGCCCGTCCCCAGCCCCAGGGGTGCACGCCGTGGCCCTGCCCCTTTGTCTCCCGGCTGCGTGGGATCCGGGCGTGAGCCGGGGCAGGTCTGTCCCTGAAACTTCCCACAAGAGCCCGGGACCTCTGACAGCCTTTCAGCCCAGATCCTGGTGCCCAGCCTGCTGTCCCCCGAGCGCTGGGCACGTGCAAAGATGAGCCAGGTGGGTCTGCCTGGGCGGCGGCGCGGACGCCGGACTCGGGGTTCTGACCCGGTTTGGGGAGGAGGAGAGTGTGACGTCTTGGGAGCTTGGGACGGGTTAGCACGGACCGCCCGCCCAGTGTGGGGCTGCAGAAATGCTTTCTAGAGAAGGGTGCAGCCCTACCTGAGGAATGGGAGCCACGGCGCCCCTGTCGCCCTCTGTCACCTGAGGGCGAATGTGTCGGGGTGATCAGAGGGGAGAGGAATGTGGCCTGATGGGGAGGGGCCTGCACAGCCGGGAGGGGTTAGAGCATTCTGGAAGCTCTGATCTGGGCTGTCCTGGCCAGGCAGGCAGACCCCAGTTAGGCTGGCCACATGTCCAGGGGACAGAGGTCAAGGTCGAGGTCAGGCCTTCGAGGGGGAGGAGCCACAGACCTTGGTACCTGGCTGTGCAGAGGGCCTCTCTGACCCTCTGGGGCAGGAAATGCAGGGGACAAAAACACCACCCTGTTCCGTATGGCTCTTCCCCACGGGTCACTTAACTATGCTTTGTAACGTAGTCATTTATGGGCTCCCTACCGGCCAGCGCCCCTTACACCGTGTCGCGTGCTCTGCTGGCTCATCTCATTCCATCCCGACTCCATTGGGGCGGGAATGACCTTCTCTGGTCCCACGGGAAACCGAGGCAGGGACTGGCGAGCGGGCAGAGCTAGGAACACCTGCTCCCGGAGCGCAGCCCGGGGCCGTGCCCCGTGAAGGTCACGACAGCCTCGCGTGTTCCCATGCGACACGTTCTCTTCCTCAGTTTCCCCGCATCTTCTTTGTAAGGCGGAAGGACGTTTCGAGCTTCATTTTGTGCAGAAACTTACATTTTCGCACCTCCCTACCCGCCGACACACACACACACACACACAAATCGTGGAAATCTAAGAAGTTCCTTCAGACCAAAAGATAGAATGACAATTTCGTGGTGTCGCTAACATCCTCATTTATTTGGCCTCCATTTCTAGAGCAATCACGAGGTTAACACGTAAGCAGGGGGACCACGGAGGGGGGACCACGGAGGGGGGACCACGGAGGGAGGACCACGGAGGTATTTTAAATGTGCCCGGTGATTTCAGTCGTTTATACTGGTTCCGATGTCTGCCAGACTGAGATGTCCTTCTCCCTTTCTCCTGCCTCCGTCTCCTCAAACAGCCGAACCGCGATTCGTGTGCAGACGGCCTGGTGGCAGGCAGCTGCCCGCTGCCTTCCCTGCGCCGAGGAGCGAGGCCTCCCCAGGACGCCGGCTTCGTCCCCAAGGCTGGGCCCCAGCTGCGTCCTGGCGGTGCCGGGCCGGCCTTGAGCTGCAGCTTCCTGATAACGGTTGCACCGTGTGACACAGCCCTGCCTCTCCCCACCCCCGGCGGGGAGACCACTAGTAGCCCTGTGGCCAAGGTGTGCCACCTTTGTCAAAGGCCTAGAACGTTCCATCAAGGAGAAGCAGGAGGCTGCCCGGGCTCCTCCTCCAGACACACTGCTGGACTGTGTAGACTGGGGTCTTCTAGGGACCCCGAGAAGGGTCCCAGAGCCTGGCTTCAGCCACGGCCGCCTGCCTCTGTTCCGTGGGACCTTGGGCTGCTTCCACCCAGAGACCGTCCCTCAGCCTGGCACTGGGAAGCGGCCTGGCACATCCTCTGTCCCCATTTCCTGACCTGGTCCCGGAGGGCGGGGGGGGTGGGGTGTCCAGGGTTGATGCATATTTTCCAGCCACCATATCCAAGGCCTTTTTGGTGGCGTGGCAGCCAGTGGGCGGGACACATGTTTCCGGCTCACTCCAGCATCAGTTTCACCAAAGGATCCCAGGGAAAAGAACGTTTCGAAGTAAAACAAATGTGGATATGCCACGATTTAACAAAATCTACATGAACTTTTTAAGGCCAGCGGAAGACTTTCCATGCCTGGCGGTGTGGATGGCTTTAAGCCGTAGCTCCAAACCCTGCAGAGTTAGTTGCCTCTGCTGAAGGACTATTTCTGAGGAAAGTTCTGAGAAGAAAACCGAGCTGGATGATCTCTACGGGACTCCACTCGAAGGAGGAGGAGAGTTGTCGCCCTGCTCGCCCATGGCCTTCGCCTTTCCCACCGTCTCCAGACGGAGCCCCTTGGGGCTGGAGCAGAGCCGGCGTCACCCCTGGGGATCTGCCTGCCTCTTCGTTTCTCTGTTCCTGATGGTGTAATTGGTGGGGGTTGCTTGGGTCTCTGAGGTCACCCATGTTTTGGGGCCGTCCCTCCCTTCCACTGGAATAGCCCCCTCCCTAGGTTAGCCCAGGGCTGGTTCTGTTCTTTGTGGTCCACCTCCTCCCATGACCTTGACCGTCTCTCAGTTAGGGAAGTGCTTGAACTCCTACTGCTTGCTAATAGCTTTTATCTCACCCCCATTTTATGATAAGTCATCCTCCGGGTCTCATTCCGTGGGGTTGTCTTTTGAAATCTGAACGGAATAGTCAGCCATGTGAAATGTGCCCGAGGCAGAGCCTAACAAGCCGTGGGGAAGTTACCCGGCACTTTTGGGGGTCTCCTGCTCCTCCAGGGGGATTGAGCAATAACCTAACCCCAACTACCTGTGTGGGGTAAGAAGCTTGGATAGAGAACCCAATACCTAACTACTCCATCAAACTTTTTTTTTTCTTTATAATAAGATGTTGGAGGAGAAAAATCTGAGCTGTAGACTCTGCCCAGATACGAGCAAACCAAGTTTCGTGTAGTAGATTAGAGAATAATAAGGAAGAAGGGTGGGCCTCGTGTGTGTGTGTGTGTGTGTGTGTGTGTGTGTACGTGTGTACGCGTGCGTGCGTGCACGTCCATGCTCTTTCAAAACCAACTTGTTAAGCAGAAGTATGAAGCGTCACTCGGCCGAGTTTTCCACAGTAATCATTTGAAGATGGGAATAGTCCTGTCAAATCATTAAGGTGCTGTGGGGTCTGCTCCTAAGAAGTACTACCGTATGTTCCAGTAAAATTCCTGCTAGAATATTCCCGCGACGCAGGGCAGTCAGACTGGCATCATCGCGTGGGTTCTGTGGGAAGCAGAGAGAAGTGTCCTCTGATTGTGGAGTGTTTATTATCTAACGGAGATTAAACCAACGAGCGTGCTAAAACATATCCTGTTTCATATCCTGTTTTAAGAGATGCTAAATACTTAGTCGGGGACAGACTCAGCCATGTGGAACAACCCCAGATCTGAACTATAACGTGAGCACGTTTATTGTCACTGTGGACTTGATTAGGCTCAGTCCGATTTTACAGGGAACCTCCTTCGACGCAGCTTGTGTGAAGCAGAAATCACTGGTTCAATAGGCTCGGGGACCTGTGGAAAAGCAAAGACTGACAGCGAAGTAGGAGAAGAAAGGACAGCCGGCTAAAGAAGTCGTTAGTGGTCGGGACGCCCTTTGGCGCACAGCAGGACCACGGCCTGAGGCGTCGGTGTTAGGCCGATGTGCTGCGTCCAGGTGACACGGGGACAAGCGCCGTGCCAAACGGAAGTGCCGTCCACTTTCTCTCTCATCCATTGAAGCTACTGATTTGAACTTTCTAGAAAATTCTTTCATTCAGAGACCGTTGTCCTCCGGCTGACGTAGGTGAGGAAGGAGAGGGCTGGAGGTGGAGTCACCTGCTGCCCGTCCCCTCTGTCCGGGAGACGAGCCCCAAGCTGGCCTCCCCGCATGAGACGGAGCCCGCTGGAGCACCTGTCCCCGATTTCGTTCCTGGAGGAAGGAGTGGGAGGTTCATCAAAGGCAGGAAGAGCAATCCGGAAGGGATCTGCCTGCGGAAGGGCTGGGTGACCCGGCAGAGATAGGAGGCCCTCGGTGCGGAGCCGCGGGCTGCAGCCCAGAGCTGAAGGGGACGCCTGGCTGTGGCAAACGGAGCTGCCGCTCAGCGCCTCGCTCGGGTCTCGGCGGCAGAGCCCCGCCCCTCTCTCAGCCTTGCCTGTCCACTGCGGTCACCCGCCTTGGGCCACTGACTGGATGAAAAGAAAACCACAGTCAGGACAAAGGCAGTGGCGATGATGACGGCGGTGGTGACAGTCTCATCTCAGATTATCATGTACCAGGCAGGGTTCTAGAAACACCTGATGCTTAGCACAACCCCACCGAGCCGGAACTGTTATTATCTCCATTTTGCAGATGAGGAAACTGAGGTCGCATAATCTGTGACGGTCGCATAGCCATAGAGACGAAGCAGCTCCGAGGCCCCCGAGGCCCTGCTTGGGTGTTCAGGTCGGGACCCGAGGTCGGTGCCTCTGTGCTCAGTAGCCCGGGCTCCCCGTGTGGGAACGCATCACTGAAGACCAGAGGAAGAAAGTTGGTAAAACCAGCTGCAGGAAATCCCCTTACTTCTGATTGTGTTTGTTTTGTTTTTCCCAGCATCTCCCGGACATTACTTTCATGGCATGGTAGAAATTTATGGTAGAGAGTCTGGAAGTTGTCTCATCTCTGACCAACCTATATTCCTAGAAGAGATGGACTGTTAAGTTACCGCGCTTTCCCACCTCAGCTGTAGGCGGGCGACTTTATGTCATTAGCCGGGTTTATGGAAGGCGAGAGGTCCCAGCCGCCGGTCTGATCTCTGCTCCGTTAGTCGTGATGTCCAGGCGGGTGGCAGTGTAGCAGCTACATGCCGCTGACGCTGCGTTCCCCGCACGCCAGAGGCTGGGTGTGCCTCTGGCACAGGGTGGTGACCGCGACACGCGCAACAAGTCATTCGTGGTGGGAAGATGTCTTAAGCATCCGCTGTGGCCAGGTCCACACTGGGAACTGGGTAGCAGATGACAAACACGTTCGTCCTCCGACATCCAGGCTCGTGGGACGGCAGACGAGACGGCAAGGGAAGTGAGCGACGTGTGTCGACGTCGCGCGGCCTCGGCACTGTGCCGAGTGGATCTTTTACGCTGCTTCCTCACGCGGCAGGAAAGCTTTGTGGCACTGGGCTAAGGTCTGTAACGGTGACCTTTGCAGCGAATAGAGGGGCAAAGAAAGACGCGTCGAACGGTTCGGGGGAGGCGCGGGCGGGGCTCGGAAGGTCCACGACAGCGGGAGGAAGCGGCAGGGGACATCGGGCAGATGGGGCAGGAGACGCACGCGCTCAGAAGCACAAAAGGGAACCTGTGCAGGACGTTACAGGAGCTGGTCATGACAAGCTCGCCGCGGTGTGCCCGCGCCCTCCTCCTCCAGGAGGGCGGCCCTGACCGCCCTGCCCCGTGGGGCCAGGGGCCCTCACCTCGCTT
Organism: Eidolon dupreanum; assembly: GCA_028627145.1. Lineage (NCBI taxonomy): Eukaryota > Metazoa > Chordata > Mammalia > Chiroptera > Pteropodidae > Eidolon > Eidolon dupreanum. The sequence continues at coordinate 170,377,713 of CM053502.1, read as the reverse complement.
TTTATTCAAAAAATACCCTGCGCATTCCAGGAGGGTGGCTGTTTGCCTTTGACCTCAGAACCGGTTTTCTCGGTTTTCTCTCGTGGTTCTTCCCTGCAGTGTGGCGAGTCCCTTGAGGCCATGCCTGTCTCCACTCCCCAGGACTCGGTAAATATTTGTGGAAGGAAGGGGAGGCGCCCTCTGAGGAAGGGGCTGGGAGAAACGGGACGCTTACCGGGGCGTGGTTGTCACCCGAAATGCGATGCTAGCCGTGCGGCTGAAGCCCGAATGACATCTCGGTAACAAACTGCCGGGTCACATGGTGCCTTTGTAAAGAAGAGACTGAATCTCCTTCTCTGGATGAGTTTTCTGTTTGTTGCAGCGACATGCAGTTCTCTACAAGTCCTAGACACCTACGGTGCCAGGTGATGGTGGCTGTCTCACAGTGGGTCCGGACAGGTCAGAGAACAGACCAGAAACGAGGTATAACTGGCCGTCACACTCATGTAGTCAGCTCTGCGTGGCTCCAAGTGCGTTCTGTGGCACTAGCTACTGACATTTTATTTTTTAATGGACCCATTTCTTAGATACTTTTGCTTACTTTCTGGAAATTATTCAATGTCTGCCTGATTCGGAAGGATCTGAGGCGCCGCCCTTGGGGAAAATGAAGGGGTCACTGAGTGAGGGTGGCTTCGGGGCGTGTGAACTGTATGGTCACCCAGCACCCCACACTTGACGTGAGGCTTGCCTCTTGCTGTCTCGGAATTCTTGATTGTTTTTGAACAAAGGGCCCCACATTCTCATTTTGCACTGGGCCCCACATATTACGTAGTCCAGGCCCCGAGCCTAGGAAGGTGCACTATGCAATCATGAATGCCAGTTAGCGTGCGACACTCCAGCCCCTTCCTCATTTCCTCATGCTGTGTGAGGCGGGATGTGGCCGCCAGCCGCTCAGAGCCCGCGTGCTACTGACGGCCAGCGTCCTGTCATTGCGTCTCAGTCCGTGTAAGAAGCTACGCTGCTGATAAAGCTTGTGGTTAAATTGTTCCCAAGTCCTTCCCTCCAGCCACGTAAGTTTTCAACTGACTCTTAACTAGAACCCAGTTTGAAGAATGACTGGATGGTGCTTCCATGGGGGTGTTGTTTTTGTTTGTTTGTTTGTTTATTTTGGGGAGGGGATAAGAACTATCTCCAAACATTATAAAGGTGGCAAAGCCCAAGACTGACGTTGCATCAAATAAGAGGCACTCCTTGTGTGTGGTGATTACGAAAGATTGTCGCTGTCCTGTGTCAGTTGATGTGTGTGTGTGTGTGTGTGTGTGTGTGTGTGTTTTGTGTATTTCAGTTGCCTTTCTGAATCAAGACGTGAATAAAAATGTATGTTTCAAGTTTTCCACCAAGACCTTCAATTTTATATTCCGAGAAGATAACTTTTTAAAAAACAAAATTCTAAAAATGGTAGCTGAGCGCTTTCCGATATTTCGAGAATCTGCTAACTCTATTTGCAGGAAATTTGTTTTCAGACGGGAAGAGATAGAAATATGTAAAGATGGAATTGCTGCCGTTCTGAATTTGTTCAGTTTCTCCAGCCAAGACAAATCACTTTTTAACGAGTGGAACAAACTTACAGTTTTCCGTTCTGCACTACCTTTCTCAATCTTAGAGTTCTCATGGGAAATTGGAAACGTGTCGTGAAGTCTGGAGATGACCAATTCCCTGCTTCTAAACGCTGTAAAATGTACATGCTAGAACTTTTATTCTGGTGTGCAGGACTTTGTCCCCAGTATTTTCATTTAGGAGGTCATCACCTCATAGAGCCATCGTGCATACACGGAAGATAAGTCACGCTGTTTGACCTGACCTGACTTATTTCATTGGTACCATGAATGAATGAGTCAGCTAGGGAGATTGCTAGAAAGGGCGTTGTTTAATGTAAGTAACAGTTTGACAGAATATGCCATAGCATTGCCACATATGTGGCGGTGAAGCTGGGAGGTGGAAGGCCAGCTGGATTCGTAGCCGATGGGACAACAAAACAGGCTTGTTTTTGCTTCCACTGTAAGACAGAAGATGGAATTAACACTCTTTCCCTTATTCTATTTCACGCATCTTTCCCATTCATTCCTGCCCACATTCCTTTTTCATTTCCACGAAGAAAAATAAATGGCCTCCTAATATTCAAAAATCCAGCCGATTTGATGTTTTTACTATTGGGGTTTCAACAGCTTTTTTTTTTCTTCCATTCATTCATCTAATTTTTTGACCGCTTTATTGAGATATGCTTTGCATATCGTAAAATTCACCCGTTTTAAGTGTATGGTTCAATGAGTTTGGGTAGATTTATTCAGTTGTGCCACAATCCACCAAAATCCACTTTAGAACCCTCTGTCACCCCAACAAGTTTCCTCATTCCCGTTCTCTTAGCCCCAGCCCGCATGTCTAGCCTCAAGCAGCCTGTGTTCCATTTTCTGTCTGTACAGTTTTGTCATTTATGGGAACTGCGTATCAGTGGAGTAACTAACTCCATGTGTAGGGTTCTGTGTCTGGCTTCTTTCATTTAGCGTAGTTTTTTTTGAGGTCTGCTCACGTGTTTCCTGGGTCGGTGCTTTGTTTCTCTGTTTTGCTGAGCAGTATCCACTGTATGGATAAACCACATCTCGTTTAGTCATTCACCCAGTGATGGATATTTGGTTGGTTTTCAGTATTCTTCTAATTTTAAGTTTAGTACTTTTATTCCTGATCCAAAGTACATATCAGAAATAATAAGTCTCCTTTTCCTTGCTGGTTTCTCTCTCTCTCCAGATCCCATGTGGGGAACACAAATACCTGGGCCCTCAGACATGAGGACCACTGTCCCCACAGGGCTCCGTGAGAATAATGCAACAAATGTTTGGAATTTGATGCTGTAGGTTGATCAGATGAACAGCTCTGACTTGAGGGAAAAGAAAAAGTCTCCCAGACCTAACCCGGGAGAACAGGGGACATAAATTCGTGACATCTGTCCTGTTGGCTCATCTGTCTTCCACCCAGAAAATGTGAAAATCTGGACGTTGCCAAACCAATGAGCCCATTTCTTTCCCTTCAATTATTTAACTCCCCACTGATTTCATTAACTAAATGAAGCTCTTGGCAATTTACCAGGTTTCCTTCACGAACTCCTTCCGTAAGTGCCTGCCGTGTGCGGGCCCGTGTTCGTTCCTGGGGGACAGGGAAGCCACCAGACGCCACCCTGCCTCGTGGAGTTCCGATCAGAATCAGGACAGCTGTGACCGCTTCTGCTCTGCTTGGCCTTCCCAGGGCAGCTGACTCCATAGCTCCAATCCCATTGCTTTTGCACGTTTGAGCCCTGAAATTTCATCCGAAGTTAGTCACGGTGCATCTGCTGGGGCGGACGTGGTCTCCTCCGTGCTTTTGTGGGTAGCACTGAGAGTAATGAACATAAGCAGAGTAGTCAGGTATTCAAAACAGCCTATGCAAAGCGGGGAAACCTCTGATCCACTGAAAAGTTTCTCTGGATCTTAAGCATAAAGCCTTCGTCTCCTCAATGGCAGCATTCGCTGCGGCTGGCATGCATGCCAGGGGTGAGTTTCCTCTGCTCTTTGAGGCTGCCTGGAATGGTGCTTTTATTGCCTTTGCCCACAGGTTGTACTTAAGTTGCAAGGTGAGGTCCCCCCCTACCTTTATGGCTTAGTCTCACAGAGGTCACATCAGTTTAGAAGGACCAACTCTACCTTTCTACAGTGTTCGGGCAGGTGCCAACATCATCCCAGCAGACCTTGGTGCCAGCATCTTGCTCTCTTCCCTGGTGAGGGGTGAGGGGAGTGTGCCTTTTCCTGCAGGCTGACACTCCTTCCCAAACACCACGTGTGTAGTTATAGCATACACTGACGGTTTGGTCTTCTGCAGGACCAGGAGTTTGCTTTTTAAAACAACTTTATAAGATACAATTCACATACCCTAAAGCTCACCCATTTTAAGTGTAAAATTCCGTGGCTTGCAATACATTCGGAGTTGTGCAATCATCACCACTATCTACTTTTAGAACATTTTCTTCATCTCAAAAAGGAACGGCGTACCCTTGGGCAATCACCCCCCATCTCCTAGCCCCTCCAGCACTGGACAACTGCTAGTCTGCTTCCTATCGGTTCACCTATTCCGGATATTTCATACAAACACGATCATGCAACATATGGTTCTCCGTGACTGGTTCCTTTCACTTAGTGTAACGTTTTTGAGGTTCATCCATGCCACAGCATGTCTCAGTAATTCATTCTTTTCTTGTGGGTCAATAACATTCCATCATGAGGCTACACCAGATGTTGTTTATCTGTTTATCACTTAATGGTCATTGGGCTGTTACTATCTTTTAGCTACTGTGAATAATGCTGCTCTGAACATATGCGTACGAGGTGTTATGTGAACTTATGTTTTCATTGCTTTGGAGTCATTAATTTCTGGGCACGTGTTAACCCTGTTTAGCGTGTGAGAAGCTGAAGGTAGGTGTTTTTCATGCACTTCCCAAAATCTTCTCAGAGGCTAAGGAAGCAATGATGCTCTGCGTAGATGTCTTGAACTTTCAAATCCCAGCTCCTTTGCTGTTCAGACCTACATCAAAATGCTATTGTAGAATTAATGCAGGAGAATTTTATGTGTGAGATACCAAAGGAAAGGAATAAAGAAGTAGTTGGCAGAAGAGCCATCGGTTCGGCACACGTAGCAGTGATTTACATGCCGTTTCTATCACAGGGAGCCACGGTGTGTCGCATCCAACCTGGTTTATCCCGGGTTTAGAAGTGTCGTGTGAGCAGTAGTCGCTGGCTCTCAACCACCCTCAGGACCGTGGGAAATGATTGGCTGGGTGTGCTTCGCATTTTGTGCCTTTTAGTTAAGTTTTAGGGCATCAGCATTTTTGAGCCCAGGTATTGTGTTCCAGAGCTCTCCACTCTGCCAGGATTTGCTTTCTTGGAAACCAGGAAGTCCTGTGAAGAGTGTTATCTGACACCGAAAAGCAGTTGCTTTTAGAATTGGGTCCATTTTTTGTTCTCTGATTTGCGTCAGTATTTACTGAATTCTAAGAATTGAATTGCTCTTAAACTAAAGCTTAGATCAAGGATTAAAAGAGTTAATCTTCCAGTAGTAAATCATTTGCTAAACTATATACTTCTTTCCATGGGAGGGGCCAGCTGGTAATTGTACCTTGAGGTTTTGTAAGAATGTATTTTTTTTTCCATATTCCTCAATACTTAGTTACTTCTTACTGTATACAGAGATGTAAAGAACATAACCATGAGAAAAGCTAACCAATTACATATACATATAAATCACTTTAACGTGTTTTTTTTTTTTTTTTTAGTATTTCAAATCAATTGTTTTATTTTCACCTTCAATAGTTTTGTGAGGCAGGTTGATGGAAATGCTAGATACAGAAACTGAGGTTCAGAGAAGTTACAGGAGCAAACAGGTTAGTGACCAAACTAAACAAGCTGTAGAACTTCCCTAGGCCTTCATCTTTTTATCCCTAAAATAAGTTTACTAATAAATCAGGGAGCATTGTCAATATAAAGCAATATATGTCCACATACTTAAGTAATCTGAAAAATGCAGTGTAAAAGTTTGAGGCCCTTTTTTTTTTTTTAACTTAAATATATTACTCGTGTGATAAAAATTCTTGGAAGAATAGTTAGAAAATGCAGAAAAGCATAAAGAAGAAATTTATTATTTCCCATTATCTCACTAACCTGATACATCCTCAGCAATTTATTAATCTAGGAAAGCTAGCGGTGTGCGTGTCAGAATGACACAGCCATTTCAATTCCAGTGGTCACTAATGCATTGTCTATAACAGAGAAAAAACGAGAGATACCCTAACTGTCCATCAATATGGTAATACATTAATTTTTGTGTAGTTTTGCCAAAGAATACACTTCTGCAACTAAAGCAACTCAGGTAGATGCACTGAATTTCAAAGATATAGTGTGTAGAAAACGAAATCACAAAAGGATTTAAATATTTATATGTATCTTTACAAAACTGATATATTTTTGTATATACATATACATACACTAAAAGAATAAAAACATAGGAGGACACACACTAATTTCAACCTCAGATGGAAGAAATGACTTTAATATCTATAATATTTTATTTCTTGAAAAAAATGAAGCAAACATGACTAGGTAGAAACCTGATAAAATATTTTGTATGTTTTGTGTATTAAAAATATTTCAGAAATTTAAGAAAAGTTCGATGACTCATCATCTGGAATACTTCGTAAACATAGATATACATTTTTTGTCTTATAAAAGTTGTTATTGTTAACTTTGTTTATTGTAAACATCTGTTTACCACTAAATGTGCTTATTTATTGTTGGCCTTCTGGCTCTCCTAAGTCTCTCTCTTTCAGTTTAAATATTTATTCAGAGAAGAATTCTCAGAGGAACCAAAATTACTGAGACTTTTTCTTAATATTTTATAATTATTTTCTACTTATTTATTTATAATTATTTCTAGCTATTTCTATTTATGATATGTTTGGTTTCTTACACTGAAGGCAGAACCTAAAAGCAGAGGCAAAATTAAAGTCTGTTTTAGTCAAGACACAAAGAATCCATTGTGTAAAAGAATTCCTCGAAGTTTGGGAATTCACGGGCTGAACTTTTACTGACTGTTACCAAAAATACCCATAAAACATCTGAATTGGAAAGAGAGTCCCCATCCCCACTGCCAGAACTGAGTGTCTGGCTGCTGCCCATGGCTCCCTCAGTTTGCCCTGTGTCTCAGGCCTTCCATCCTTCGGCGGAAAATGGCCCAGGGCCTCCAGGGGCATTGTGTCCTCTCTCTTCCCACGGGCATTCCGTCCCTTGGTTCTTGAGAGGCACCAGTTAGGAAGACAACTAAAACTCGCTGTGATCCAGTTCCGTTTCCTAATCTCTGATACTAATGTGTCCCTTTTAAAAAATCTGAACTGCTTTTCCTCCCTGCTTTATGCTTTCACCCGCAGAAACCATCCCACAGCAAAACTAGTGGCACCCTCGTGAGTGTCGAGAGCACTTCTCCACTGAGAGGGATGAGTCAAGTTCAGGAGGTGGCTCCTGCATCCACCTGGCTTGCCCTCCTCCCCACTGAGGTCCTGTCAACATGAACGTGGTTCTCAGGTGAAGCCGCTGGCTTCCAGCTCCTTAAGCAGGATTGAGGAAGGCTGATCTGCAGTCCACAGAATCGTTTTACTTCCCCTGGGAGAGGAGACTGTCAGGTGGCAGGGCCAAGACAGCCAGGGAAGGGAAGAGAGAGCTCAGAGCGCTTTGGTGATTTACTCTGTCCCTAATCACCTGAGCCATGGGGTTGGTCACCTGATTCTCTAGATGCCAGATTTTTATTTATAAAATGAGCAGTTAGACTATTGATTCCTATGGTTCATTTCTTCACTGTTGATTGGTATTTAATGGATGAAATTATAGCATGAATGAATGGAGTAGGGAAGGATCTTTCAATAAATGCCTTGGAATACAGCTGGTAAAATATTTGGAAATAAATTAACTTAAATCCTCACAGAACATCATAGCCAAAAATAAATGTCAGATCAAATAAAACTATTTATGGAAAAACTAGATGAAATAAGTGAATGTTAACCAGTTTTCTGCAAAACAGAAAGGGTAGAAAGAAGATCTTTCTAAACCTAAACTTTATGAAAGACATCACAGTTCTTCACAATAATTCAAAACTCCAAAAAGCTGAAAATTAAAGCAAATCAACTGCAAAAGTTGGTCACTCTAAATGGAACAGGAAAGGTACGATTCTATTTAATATATAAAGAGCTCATGCAAATCAATAAGCAAGAGATAGTAGGTGATAGATAAAAAGATAAGCCTTTTTATAAATAAATAATAAATATAGATAGATACAGATATAGAGAGATAAAAAGATAAGGTAAAATAATAAGGAAAAAGCAATAATTAAATAAGGGTTTAAAAATATCCAGCTTCACTTATTACCCCCCAAAAATACAAATTAAAACTGTGTGATACAACTTTTAATGTATAAAGAGTTAATCTGGTTTTTGTTTATTTAAATGAGAATTCTTATTGCTACACACATGTGATGAAATGGGTATTTTTGTATATTGCTTGTTCAGAACATAAAGAGCTACAAATCTTATGGAAAGTAATTTGGCAATATTTACCAGATGCCTTAAAATGTTTGTTCCTTGAAGCCAGAAATCTTGTATTCAGGAATTTTTTCTAAATAAATGACCCAAAATTCAGGAGAAAAAAATAGCTTTATGCTTCAAATTGGTAATCATTTATTATTGAAAAGGCAAAAAAAAAAAAAAGCCTAAATATACAATGACACAGTAATATAATAATTACGATATGTCCAGTATAACTAATAGAATATTTATATTGTGATATGGGTGTTGAAAATGATCTCACTAAAGGTTAAGAAAAGGACATATAAAATTGATTTAACATAAGATCTTAACTATATTTAAAATTTTTTAAAAAGCTTCTGTAATGGCTTTTCTAGCAAGGGGAAAGAAAAAAGCCCATGCATTCACCAAAGACTGGGAAAAAATAAAAATAGACCAAAATGTTGGTGGCCATTACAGGTGCTATAATTTCTGTATTTTAGAGGATCCAAGTTTTATATAATGAATGTAAAATACTGTTACAATGGAGGGAAGTTACCTTTAAAAATATTCATGACTTTGGCTAAGTGACTTACACAGTGAGTATAATTTCCTTTACTTTTTCCACATTTCTTTATTTAAAAGAAAAAAAAAAGTCAACTCTGTCCCCCGGCCAACGTCTGAGCTCCCTGACTGGGTTTGAAGTGGGTGATTTGGTTTCATTTTAGTTATTTTCCTGTCGGTCGGTGTGTTGCCTCATGTACTTTCCGTGTTGGTCGGAGGATGATGTAACTGGTCACACGGTGTGAGGGTTGGAGAGAAGGTTGGAGAGAGGAAAAAAAAGGTGGGTCACCTGCCCTGTGCTTAATGTGATGAGAAAGCAACCTAGGATTTTGT
>CM053502.1:170344664-170368212 GCA_028627145.1 Eidolon dupreanum | reverse complement strand
GGAAGATTAATTTTCCTCATAGCATTTCAGTTTTTAATTTCATGATATTAGACTTTTATCAGGACTTAATAAGAAATTTTTGGAAACTTCCCCGGACTGAACATAATTTAAAAATATATTTCCCCTGAGTGTCAGCCGGCCCCTCAGGCTGCATAACGCTGTGAGGCGAGAGCCCCCGCACCCGGAGATTGTGGGGTGCTGGGTTGGGCTTTGGGTGGGTAACAGGTAGTCTTGGGAGGAGGGTGTGACAAACCTCTGTAGTACTCACCAGGAGGACAGTAGTTTGAGAACCCATGATCACCCCAACAGTCACAAAAGGGACCATGAATTGAACGAAATACAGGAGGGTCCCGTGAGGGCCCAAGTTCACGTGACGTCTCACTAACGCGGCTCCCTGTCTCATGAGCCGCAAAATAGTGTCAGGAGCACGAGCTTGGGCATCAGACGTTTCCTTACTATCTGATCGTTGTACGTTCCCTTGTCTAAGCCTCAGTATCCCCATCTACAAAATGGGGACAACGAGGCCTTTCACGTGGGCTTTGGGGACAGTTAAGGGGATAATGTATGTAAAACATTCAGCACTCCGGTCCTGGTACACAGCTTGCTGTTCAGGAAACCCGATGTTTACCTATTAATCCCATAGCTGTTAGGGCCATAAAGGCTTTAGAGAAAGCCTAATTTCATTTCCTTCCATCTTTGGTGTTTTTCTTAAGACAGAAGTTATCTAGGTTGTCTGTCTGTGTTTTCCTCTGAGTTTTGGTTTCCTTGGACTAGACATAAAAGCCCTTCAGAATTTGGTTTTCTCTTACAAGCTACTCAGAACCAACTATTAAACATAAGCTTAGACTCCTCGGCTTTCTACAGGCTTAAGTTTTTATCATCCTAAGATTAGACTTTGGAGAGAGGCTCAAGGTTATTTGTTAGAGGACGTAATGAAAAAGTTGAGCATGATTTATGAATTCTCTGGAGTTTGGCTTAACAGACATCGTATACTGTACACGTTGGACCAAGGACAGTTCCATAAAATTTTTAAGGAAGCTAATTTTATAGAGGCTTCTGCCAAACTATTAGACAATGATGATTTTTTAATCGAGGAATATTTTAGTTAGAGACGGTCCCAGAGACAGTTCATTTCAGTCTGGAACTCTCTCTCTCCTGTTCTGCCTTGGGCCTTGGGCCAGTCTGACTCTCAAGAATCCCAAAAGGAAATGAATCCTCTTTGTCAGGACTAGGTAGGTATAAGCAGCTGCCTCAGGCTCCCACAAGTGAGCTGCCGCCCTTGTCAGAAAAAGAAATTCTAACCCTAAAGAAAAGTTTAAAGAGTTTATTATGAGCCAAAGCCTTGGGGGCCAGTCCTGGAAGCAGAATCTCAACAGACTGAGAATAGCAATTTTGCAGTTTATTTTATACTTTAGAGTGGAAGGAGGAGACAGACGTCAGGAGGGTCACATGAAACACACCGGTGGCAGATTAAGGGGGCGGGAGAAGGTAAAGCGAGAAGTCCCTAGGACTGGGTAAAACGCAGAACAGAGCCATGGACTTCTTCTCCGTTGGTGGGTGCAGGAAAGTTCAGCTCTCGCCGTCGACGGGGAATGTGGGGTTCCTGCCTGGTACCGGGGTCCGGAGGAGAAATCATTGGGACATTTTAAGTGTGTTATTCTAGATGCAAAAAAAGCAACAGACGGGGCTTGTTCAAAGTAGAGCTTCGTCAATCATGCACACCTTCAGACGGGACTTCCTGCGATTACCTGCTCCCTTAGGGTTTTTATTTTCCTAAGACGGAAGGCCCCGTGTGGTTACTTTTAGTACTGAGCTTGTCCGGCTTGCCAAGGTAGCTTCTTCGTGTTCACGCCCTCTCAGAGAGTTTTTTCTAAATTCATTCAACCTAATGTGGAACCTGAGCACCAAATGTTCCCCCAGCCAGGACCCCACGTGACTCGTTTTGCCCAGGGCTGCATCTCTGTCCCTTTCTCCTACACACACCGTTGTCCTTGGGCATGCTCCACGCTCCAGACCACAAACACTGGTCCCGGGATAACACTCGCCACCGGCCCTGCTTCGTGCTGCCCGCTTTGCCAAACCCCGCCGAGCTTTTGTGCTCTGCGCCTGCTTAACCTCGGCCCTTTGGGAGGCTTCCCTGTCGACGGGAGCTGAGGAAGAGGGTGGAGCTGGATCCCCTCATCGCTGAGGAGGAACCCCTGGAAATAAGGGACAAGCCGGGCGTGCGAGGGCATCAGTTTTCTAACCTGGAAGGCGAGAGCCTTCCGTTCGCAGAGGGTCTGGAGCTCACCTGCTCGCTTACCTCCTGAGGGCGACGATGCTGAGGTGCTGGGCGGGCTGAGCCCAGACTCCAGGTTGGCCGACAGTGCGTGTGTGCGTGCGTCTGTGTGTGCGTGCAGGTGTGTGTAACGGCTCTTTGTGTTTTTGGTAAGGCTTTCTTTTCTTCCAGTATTTGTTCTATACTTGATTTTACAGTTGTGATACACACACACACACACACACACACACACACAAATATATATATATATATATATATATATAAAAATCTGTGTCCTTTACCTCTTAATATCTTTATGAAAATTTGTCTGTTTTATCACAAACTTATTATAGTGTGACTTTATTCATTTGACTTATCCACTCAGTTGTGTGGGTTTCTCAGAATTTGCTTTATGGCTTCATGTCGGAAATACAACCTGTTTCTAATTTTAGGTGCTTATAAATAACGCTTATTGACTATCTTTGTGCAGAGAGAATTTTCCAAAAGCTAAATTTACCCTCAAGAGGGACTGTCGGAAGTTGGTGTACGAAACAGTCGTGTGGAGTTGTCAGAGGTGTGTTGAGCAGGTCAAATCGCTTTCTAGGAAGCTGAAGCAAGGCCAACCCCATTCTTCATCTCGCTCAGTGTGGATGGTTATCGTTTTAAGTTTGGAATGTAAAAAATAGTGTTATTTCGATTTGCATCTTTTGTTATGCCTTTCATCTTTTGTGATATGTTTTGTGACTAAATAAGGGGTCGTTTTCATTTCAGCGATGATACTATATTAGTCACGGGTAGTGTTTTAGCAGTTACGCTTGGATTGATCTCTCTGGAAGAAAGCTTATGCTTCTTCTAAAACCCTGATCTGGTTTAAGCGCTTGTAATGCGAATGTAAAAACCCAACCTACGGCCCAAGGAAACCTTGAAAAGCCGGCTCGTGGGAGGGTTCATCCCGTCCCAGGGTTTCAGTCCCTCTTCAGGGAACGGGACCGGAGCCCATGCTCCTTTAATACCTTCAGAACGCTGACGCGGGCACAGCGTGTCCGTCTGAACGAGCGACCTGCATGTCGCCTAACGCTGCGCTTTCTGTCGAAGCGCCAGCGTCTGCTTGGAGCAGGATGCAGTTTGCATCCTCCGGGGGGCAGATCGTGAGCTTTCTCTTACGCGTTCCCGTTTTCACGGCCCGGGGCTTTGCAGCACCGGGCGCCTTCTGCCGGACCGCACGGGCTCCTGCGCCGCGGATCCGCTGGCGTGTGCGCGTCCGTGCGGTTCCACGCTGGCGCGTGCGCGCCCGTGCGGTTTCACGCTGGCGCGTGCGCGCCCGTGCGGTTTCACGCTGGCGCGTGCGCGTCCGTGCGGTTTCACGCTGGCGTGTGCGCGCCCGTGCGGTTTCACGCTGGCGTGTGCGCGCCCGTGCAACGCGCGCGGCCGGGGCGCCGCTCCCGGACGCGTCCCGCCGCCTTCTGTTGTCACGCGCTCTGAAGTCCCCGTCATCGTCGCCACGCTTTGGAAAGGTCATCACATGGTTAAGAAGGTGTTTTTGTGAACGCACCGTTTCCTATTTCTGAGTCACTAGCAGGAAAGTATTGGATAGAATGAAAACACACGGGGGAGGAAATGTTTTAACACGCTCGGAGGTAAATTACGGAAGATGTCAGGCTCCGGAGAGGTAGCGAGAAGGAAAACTGAGTCAGTTTGCATCTCGTCGGCTTTCCCAGAAACGACAACGTATTGTGTCTTAGCTGCTCCTTCTCTGCCTCTCATGTGATCGAAAATTCCGTCGTTAATTTGCACGCTCCCCGTGTGCAAGGTGTCGTGTTAAGCGCTTCAGAGCTTTCTTATACTTGATCCTCTCAGCAGCCTCCTGTTGAAGATGTTGTTTTGATTGCACAGACGAAGAAGCCGAGGACTGTGGAAGTTAAGTGACATCCCTGCTGTAAGGTGGCCAAGCCTGGGTCTCTAGCCAGAGATGTGTGACTCAAAACCTCCGTCAATCATTCCTATCCTCTGACAGCTGTGCTCGATCTCCCCTCACAGATGACAGTGCTTGGAATCAAGGTGGCCTCAGATTACCCTCACATTTTAGAATTTCTCTCGTCTGTTGCTGACGGGCTGGATTATCACCTTTCCGCTCTCTCAACAGGGCGTGCCAAGCCTGCTTTCTCATCAGGTTTGCAAGCAGCATATTCCTTCTTCATCACATGGGCTCCATCATCTGACCTCGCCGCACCGCAAGGGAGGCTGGGAATGGTCCATCCAGTTCTGTGCCGAGGGGGGCGATCTCATTCTCATTATGGAAGAGAATAATGAAACAAAAGAAGGAAAGAGAAACCACCATACTCCTCACCACCAAAAAGTAGCCACTATGAATCGATAGCAATGAAAAGAAATGGCCATGGGTGTGAATGCTCTCAATGCACGTTGTTTTACGACCCCTTAGCCCTGTGTCTGTGTTAACGTTTCTCACTAATATTCTTCAAAGGCCTATGCTTGCTGTATCAACGCCTTATTAACATGGTCATTCAGTGTCCCCTGTGTGTGTGTGACCCCTAGGTATCTCCCATCGTTGTACAAACAACTTATTTTTACATCCAAATGGTACACAGGGAGACTCCTTCTGCTGAGTAATTAATGCCTCCAACATTCATGAAATATTTTTTTAAACAGCTGTGAATCAGTTTAAGGTAGACTCATAGCCAACAGTGTGCCCTAGACCGGCAGACACTTTGTCAAACAATTGGTGAAATTCAAAATCTACTAAACTATCAGTACCTAGCAAATAAAAGGCATCTAGAGGGCATTATTCCTCTCAGACCTATCATGGTCTCTGCTAAACAGTTGCTTTTTGTTCACGTTTACAATGTTGGTTTAATTTTCGGATGATGTATATACTGAGCTCATTGGATCAGATCGTACCTTTTGAAAAATTCAGGTAATGTATCTAAGTTGGGTTTTCTGGCATTTTTTCTTGTTCTCTCTGATTTGAGGAAGTGAGTGCAGGAGAAAATCAACAAAGGCCTGCCTGGGATCCCCCAAGCCTGGTCTGTGAACCCCCCTTAAGCATCACCAGTGTTACGCGAGACCCCTCGTTCACGCAGCTCTAGGAAGAATGTCACCAGCAGGCGTGGCGGCCCTTCGTCTTTTTGCAAGGAAAAGAAAACTTCCCTTTTCCTCGTAATGCCCTGCTGCCGGCTGGACACTGTGGAAGGGAGCGTTTGATCCGTGCACTCATTGTCAGCTGACCTCCATTTTTCAGTGTTAAGCCAGCATGGCAAAGGATTCGTCAAATACTTTACAAACACTAGATCTCAGACACGTGGCAAAGACTCAGATTTCTTTTGGCCAGGTTGTCTGGAAGCATGTAGTGGCTAGTCCAGGGACCACGAATAAAGTGCATGAATATTCAGCATCGTACTGTAACGGCTCCCACACTGCAGAGCGGGGTGCATTGCTCCTGTGAGGCTCCTGTGAGTCCAGTGCGCTGAGGGCGAGCTGCCAGTTCTAATGCTTGTTCCTTCGACAGAGTCCGGTTGTGTGGAAACTGGATGTGTTGTAACGAGTCTGACAACTGGGAGGTGTCTGCAGGAAATGCGTCCGGGAAAGGTCAGGGCCCAGGGACGCGGTGCTTCAGCCCGGCAGAGTCCTGGCTCCATGCCGGGGACCATGGCCTCTAGGGAGGATGGATGTGTCAGCTGGGATGAGCAGACTTCAGAGGAATCAGGCCAAAGGTTACCTTCCGCTCCGCTCCCGTCACAAATGCATAGAAGTCCGGCAGAGGTCCAGCGTGCCTTCCAGGCGGCCTAAGCAAGTGTGAACCTTCTAGAAGGACTCACCTGGGGACTGTCTGAGTGCCCAAGACTATCCTCAAAGGCCACCCAGGTGGTGCAGGAGCCAGCCCCACTCCTTGCCCTGCACACGGTTTGTAATGATGAACAGCCCTGAGGCTGCACTAGGTGTTGCCCTGGGGGTCGTTTCTGGGCTGCTCTATGGAAGGGGGAGGTCTGAGCCCCGCTCCTCACACCCCGGGAGCAACGCGACCCACACACAGCTACAGGAGGAAGAGCTCCCATCACGCCTGAGTCCTAGGACCAGTCATGTGCTGTGGCAACCTGAGGCAGACCACCCAGCCTGTGGCTCGCCTCCGTTTCTTATTCTGAAAAATGGGATAATAACAATACTCATCTCGTGGGGTTCCTGGGATGATATATGCGAAACTGTTTTACAGATTTCTTAGGGTGTTATTAATAAAGATTGTAACCGAGTCTAGGATCTCTCACCTGCCGCCGTGAGGAAGTTCGTAGAGAGCCTGAGCTCCCCTGGGCTGCTGCGCAATGACCTTGTGCTTCCGGGACACACTGGTCTGCTGTGTGTCCTCCCCTCGGCTTTGTTCCTTTTCCCATCAGAGTATTCGGACCTCGTGCATTTATGCTTTTCTTCAAAGGCTTTGTTTGCCAGACTATAAAATCATGCCGTTATTTCGTTTTGGGTTTGGAGACTGCTTATAGGATGTGAGTCTGCTTGCTACGTGTGTTTCGAATTTCCGATTTCAGAACTCGTGTGTGTGTGCACACGCACACGTGTGTAGTGGGTCAGGGTGTAGTGGGGGTGGTTCTCTCGCCTTCGTAGGTGGTTATCTGTGTTTTCTGATATCAGAGTTCATCCCTGGTCTACCTTCATTAAATCATTCCACAAACTTTTTTTTTTGAAATTAAGTCCCAGCTGTGTGCCAACGACTGTGCCAAGTGTTGAGGAAACACTGGGGACCTTCCAGATAATCGTGTGCCCTGGAAAGGTGACCGTCCGGTGGGGGAAGGCAAAGGATTGAACAAGTCACAGCAGAGGGTACCAAGTGGCACACTAGCACAGGACCCCTCCCTTCCCCCTCCCCTCCCGCATCCTGCCCGAGCCAGGTTTGAGCTCAGGGAAGTCTTGTCAGAAGTGGCTTTGAGCTGAGATCTGGAGGATGAGACTGGGGAGCGGTGGGGGGCGGCATCGGTGAGGCCGTGTTGGCCGCAGGAGGAGGACCCAGAAATAACGGGCTCTCCTGTGAGCGCCCCCGGGGAGAGGAGCCGGCGAGACCGTGAGCATGGGGACGGGCACGGGGACGGCAGCCGGCGGGGCCACGTCTGAGTGCTGGAAGCTGCGATGCCCCAGCAAGGTGCTTGGCCTCCCGGGGTCTCAGTTCCTCCTCTGCGGTGATGTAGTTCCTCCCTCCCAGGGTGTTAGGACAGTTTACAGGGCTGAAACTGTGCCCAGCACTAAGTAAGCACCGTATAAATCAACTAACGTACGACTCGTTTAACCTCAAGGGTATATATATATTTTTTTTTTTTAAGAGGTTTTTTTTTTTCCCCCTGACCATCAAAGCACATACTGTTTTTCCTCACGTCTAGCATCGGTTTGTGTTTCAGACGCGTTCCTGAGTCCTGGATCTTTTTCCCTCTGGAAATACTCGACCGTGGGCCTTCGCGGGTTAGAACACGAGCAGCCGCCCACCATGGACCCGGCCGGGTTTCTGAAGTCTCAGTTCCTGTGCCATCTCGTCTTCTGCTACGTGTTCATCGCCTCGGGGCTCATCATAAACACCATCCAGCTCTTCACGCTCGTTCTCTGGCCAATTAACAAGCAGCTTTTCAGGAAGATCAACTGCCGGCTGTCCTATTGCATCTCCAGCCGTAAGAAACTGACTTACAGTTCTCTCTCTGCGTCCTCACGGTTGTGCTGTGTCAGAATTGGGCTTTTAGGCAGTTCGCTAGGCTTGCAGTGTGTGCGAAGCTCTATGTTTTTTTTTTTTTGGTTTCTGTTCGTTTGGTTTGGGTTGGAAGTGTCTATTTGTCCTCACTCTAGAAAAAACTGTGTTTTTTTTGAATGAGTAATGCCGGTAGCACAAAATTTACCAGGCACAGAGGGTATCCTATGAAAAGTAAGCATGCATTCAGTCTTTTTTTTTAGTTTCTCTCCTCAGAAGCAATCAGTGTGAATGATTTCTCAGTTATTCTTACAGAAACAGCTCATATATGGAAACACATGTCTATATGGCTCTTATGTGTGTACATGGATGCACGTGAGTCTCTCTGTGAAACATATAGACACGTAATACATACGCACATTTTAAAAACTAAATGGCAATATAAAATGTTTTCCTTTTTTGTCCTTAAACTTTTTTATTTTGCGGTAATCGTAGAATCAGATGCAGTTGTTCCAAACAGCATAGAAATATCCTGTACGCCCTTTAGCCAATGGTAACCTCTTGCATAACCACGGTATAATATCCCAACAAGAAAATTGACACTGATACAATCCACCAACCTTATTCAGATTTCCCCGGTTTCATATCACTCATCCGTGTGTGTGAGTGTGTGTGTGTGTGTGTGTGTGTGTAATTATACTATTTTAAATGTGATCAATTCAACTGGCCTGAATTTCAAAAATGAAAATGAAAAAGACAAATCAGAATAACAAGATGTCCACAGATGAGTTTTGTTTTTCATTGATCTTAAATCTATACCTCTCTTAACAGTAGAAAATGCAGTGCGTCATTAGCAATTATGTGTGCTGTGAGTATATTTTTAAATGTGAACTCTTTCAAATTAAGCAATTTAAAAATCTCAGCTCTCTTAGATTATGCCAAGAGCCCAAAATTATTGCTGTCTTTCTGAAACCCTTTAAATGAAGCAATCAAATTTGAATTTGAATCAAAACAATACAAGCTGCATACTGTTCTAATGATTACTATTGATCCAATCTGTTATTTTTTAAACCTCCAAATACTAACTTGTGAGGAGAAAAAAATGATAGAAACATCCTTATTCTCGATTTCTTTCACCAACTCAGAACTTACAAATGTCTGCTACTATTTCTGATTCGATTTGAGTGCTGTCTTGTATTAACATGCTTTATATAAACACATCTTGCAAATGTTAATAAGATTATAAAAACCAAGTTATAATGGCAAAAATATATCTTTAGTCCATGCGCCTATGGCCTCTTGGGTGCAGTCACCCATTCAATGCGATAGCTTGTCGTGTAAGTTTCCTTGTCACATTTTATTCTAACCTTGGCCTCTGGTACTTAGGCATCTACCACGGTGTTGAAAAGGGACAATTTGTCGGAGGCCTAGGACATGGCCTGAACCTGAATTGTCGCCGAAGACAGAAGAGTTGGCACAATCGAGGGAAGGCGATGGTTGTCTTTTACAGTGATGGTTACTGTGAACATGTTTTGTTTTAATACTCGAGCAATAGGCATCCATTTAAACCAAACGTAAATTTAACAAAGCAGAGCTGAGTGCACTTTTCGTTGAAACCCAGTGCGTTTATATCACATGCACGCACCTGGGAAGAGTCCAAACTGTGTCAGTTTGGACCTCACGGTGATCTGTATTTGCGCTGTCGTACCCCTTATCCACATTGGAAACAGATGGTTAAACACTGGCTTTCTCATCCGGAGTCAAGACATGAGAGATCAGGTCAGGACGGGGCTTCCTGAGAGCACCCCGTTTTGCTTTGGGGAGGTGGCGAGGACATACGGAGGTCACAGTGGGATTACATCAAGGTCCTTCTGAGGGCGCTCTCGCCCCCTCGCTTCTGGTGGAAATTAAGATGGGTGACAAATCTGGAAAGCAAGGTAGACTTTTACCCATCACAGATTCATTAGATTATTTGGAATAATTCCAAATGACACTCAAGAACTCGCCATCCAAGACCACTGGCATTTCCCAGGCAGAGTACGGGGAAGGGCTGGCAGACTAATTTTATTGAAAGGCCCAGAAGCACAGCCGTCCAGGGTCGTCCTGTCCAGGTACATCCCACAGCGTTCTGCCTCTTGTCCCAGAGCAAGGCTTCCGCGGGTTCAGAGCCATTTTCCAGCCGTCTGAAGAGGGGAGGGAAAGTTGCTCGCTAGCCCAGGCTCCCAGGAACAGAGCCTGTGGCAGAAGGGGAGAGCGAGGCATCCTGGGCTTGGCTCTTGGTCCCTCGTTGTCACCAGCCCATCAGATTAGGAGAGCTCACCCACACCTCCCCGACTCCCCGTTCCCGGGGCCCCAGCTCCCTCTCCCTCTCCCTCTCCCCTCGTCCTCCGCGGCCGATGGATTTCCTCACGCCCTGCGTGTCTCACAGGGAGAAAGACGATGGTTTGGGCGGCGTCGCCGGGCGTCGGGGGCTCGGGTTCCGGTTCGTGGGCTGTCCGACAGCTCGGGGTCAGAGATGACCAGGCGCCTTCTGTTTGCTTCCACCCTCTTCCTCTTTCCTCTAACTGACGGTAAAAACCGTTTGTGGGGTTTCGCTGTGTCTTCTGGCCTACGAATCGCTCGAAATCTTAGAAAATCAACAGCGTTCGTCATTTGCAGCTGATTATTTTTTAAAAGAAAAAACACACAATAGGTTGTTTTCTAGAGACACAGATTCCGTCCATCACCCTTTTTCCCAATAGAGCTATGTCATCATCCTTTCCCTTGAAATGTTTGATGACCTGGTGTTGCACCAGATAAGTCGAAAGCAGTCGCCAGCCCTGGCGGGTTGAAGCGCATGTCAAATGATGTAAATGACAAGTGGAGACAAAACGCGGCGAAGATCGCGTGGTCGCTAGCACAGAGGATTTTAGTTGAAAGGCGAGGACCCCCCTGACGAATAACGACCTGAATGCGGACTTCATCTAGGTGGCTGAGATTTGGAGAGTCGTTTTATTTCATTGTTTCCTGGATTTGCAGGTGGGAAAAGCTAGGACAGGCTAGCTTAGCGCGTGAACGAGGACGGGAGGGCAGAGCGAGCTCCTGCAAGGTGAGAGGAAGGACGACAGTCACACGAAGCGGGGTGAGGGGTCGAATTCTATCACCCTTCCATGGTGCAGGATGTGCCTTTTAATCTCTAGGGAAAGGTGGCCGAGACTGGCTGGTTTTTGGTCCCCTCTGACAAGGGGGCGGGGGGGCGGAGAAAGGAAAGATTAGCAGAACCTATCAGTGGCAGAAATTTTAAAAGCGGGAGTGGGGACGACTCCAGGTAGCCTTAATGCTCCTGAAAGGACTGGTGACCCACGACGTAGTGCTCCCCGCCCTGGGTCCCCAGCCCCCGTGCCTGGCCTCCGAGCTCTGTGCAGTTTCCAGCTGGTTCCGACGTCTCAGCCTGCCACCTGCTTTTCCAGGGCTGTGTGGCTCGCGGTTTCCATGGCCGTCAGCCGTGCGGGTCGGCACTGCGTCTCGAACGGACCAGGCTGGTCTCTCGCGCAGTCTCGCTGGTCAGGATTCAACGCAGGGTCATCTCCCAAAGCGCTGACTGATTTGACTGTTCCCACGTATTTCCTTCCTTCTTTCCTCTCTCACTTGAAATTGAAGATCCCGCCTCCCTCCCAGCCCCCCCAAAGCAGAGTGAAAATATAAAAAATAACAATAAAAGTCCCCGCTCTGAGTCCCGGAGGCTCAGGCACAGTAGCAGTCTCTTTCCATGGAGATCGGTGAGTGCAGGATGGCAGGTGCAGGCAAGGGCCAGGGAGAGTCCTGTTGGGAGGCCGAGGGACAGGGACCAGGAGCCTTGGAGTAGGACAGGGAGGGGCGCAGAGGGAGGGGTGCAGAGCACCAGTTGTTCCAAGTGTGGCCACTGCTCCTATCTACCCAGCAGTGGTTCCCAGACCACAGTCGGTCCCCGGACAGCGGGGACAGCAGCAGGGTGCCTCAGGTGGAGGCAGAGAGGAAGGCGGCCTCCCTGGGGCTAGGAGGGAGCTTCAGACGAGCAAAGAGCACCCTGGGAGCCGCCCAGGACCTGGTCCTGGACGTCCCCTCGACTTCTGTGTCTGCCCTCCATGGGGAAGTTGCTTATTGATCCGCTTGGCAGAGGATGTCACTTAATTGTCATTAAGCGGCAGGGACGCAGGGCTGCCCCGGGCTCAGTCCCTGCCGAGGCTGGCCTCTCTGTGTACCCCGTCCCTGCAGAGGACAGAGGGGAGCATGGCTGCCATGTCCTGGGGGCCCCAAGGGACGTGAAATCCGTCTCTGAGCAGGACTAGGAGAAGCAGGGCTTATAAGCATTGCTGTGTCGTCACGACGTAAAGCTACAATTGGGTGTCCCCTATTAAACGAAAACACGAGGCAGGTTGAGGGTGTCCTTGGTAAGAAAGTGATCATCGGAGGTTGATCCATCAGCGGGGGGTCGCTGTGGCCTTTTTCAGCATGACCTCGAGGGAAACTACCTCCTGCTGCATGAGCTGTGCCTCGCCTCGCAGGGTGGTTAATGGCAGGGCTGCTTTTTGTCATTTCGATCCAAGCAGATTATTTTCAGTCCTGAGCTGGGTTGCCTCCTTCATTTATCATGATGGTTGTCACCTCCAAGATGTTAGACAGGGTCTTTGTTTAATTGTCCGCAAAGCCCTTAGTGGACCCTGGATCCTGCTGAAATATGAAGCTGTAGGGCCCACGAGTCCCTGCACTGGGGTGACACGGCCCAGAATCTGGGCACTCGTCCTCTTCAAAGGTCTACAGGGTCATCCTCATCAGCACCCCCGCTGGTGACCAGAGCAGGGTGGGGTCAGACATGAGCAGAAACACGCGCGGTCCGCACCCTCTCCTTCACTGCAGCCGGGCGACCAGACGGTGGCTTCGGCCAGTAGAGTCACATTGAAAGGGGTCTGAAAGGCCCATGACCCGTTCCTCAGGACACCCTACGGACGGTTTCACCCTAAGGTGAAGCCTTGCCACTGGGCAGACCAATTTCTCTCTTGAGACACTTCCTCTTGTCACTTGTCACCTGCTGGTGCCTTTGACATCTCCTGAGGTGTGTTGGTCCCCACGCCTGGCGGCTTTAACAAGCAAACGCCGCCGGCCTCCCCTGAGTTACAGCTCCACTGCGCCACTCAGAGGTCACAGCCTCCCGGGCCACGCTGAGTCGGGCACTTTCGGGAGCTCGCAAAGAGCATCTTTCTCCTTATTCCCTGGTTCTGAGGTCTGTGCTCCGTGTCGACGGCAGCCGGTGACAGCAGAACCCGTAAGGAGATCCATGCGATGAGGAGACCACACTGAATGAAGCAGCAGACCTTCCTATAAGTAGTTTTATCATTATTATTATTATTATTATTATTATTAGGTGACTTAGTCAACAAGTGCTGAGCACCTCCTGTATGCCAGCCCATGTGTTTGGTGCTGAGAAACCAGCGGTGACTAAGGCAGCTTCTGCCCTGTCCCCAGGGGCTCAGTCAGGGTCTGCCTTCCCAAAGATTTCAGGATAATCGCGTACGAAAGCACCTTCGCCGGTCCTCCTGCCATGTGCTGTGCGGGTCCTGAATATCCGACCAGACTGTCCCATTTGTCCCATGTTTGGGTAAAATTAGACCTTGTTCTATTTCCTCCTCACTTCGTTAGGCCTTTTGGATCACATGAAAAACAAACAAACAAACAAACAAACAAACATATCAGGTTAGCAACTCAGCATTCCAAATGGAACATAGCAGATGTGATCCAGAAATTGATTTAGGTTAGGTTTTATTTAAAATTCCTTAGAGAGTCAAAGAACTCGCGTGGCTGCTTTTAAATGCTACCAGAATGACAGCCAGGAGGAAAATACGAGAATAGCACAAGCCAGGAGGAACCAGGCTCCTTATCTGCCCCGTTCTGCTTCAAACCTGTCCCTGGCTAATGCTTACAAGCCCTTACCGTCCCAGGCTCTGGTTTTGAATACTTAGGCACAGAGGGGTTGAGCGACTCGCCCCGGTCACACAGGAAGCAGAGGGGCTGAGACTGGATCAGAAACTGTGTGCCGAGCTTCTCTCTGGAGCTCTGGCCAGCTCGACCTGGTGGTGAAGGAACCGGGCTCCTGAGCTGAGGCCAAACGTCCCGCGGGCAACCGCAGTAGGTGGCGTGCCACAGGGCTACAGAGAAAGGAAGAGAAATGTAATTACAGTAGGTAGCCATGTGCATTTCTCATTTGTAAATCTCTTCAATCGGTCGTGTTGGTAACGTATTAGGCATCACGCCACATGGTCGTGTTGGTGATGTATTAGGCATCGCACTTGTTGAAGCACGTGACTACTCTGGACAGGCGATTTCCATTTTGTGGGTCAGTTAACTGAGGCTCAGAGAGGCCGGATGACTTGTCTAAGGTCGCACTAGGTAGGCGAGCTGGGATCCCTGAGTCCATGTTTCCTACTGTAGTTTGAAGCAAACACATAGAGCGTGCGATAAGGGTTTTTATCTTACACCCGCGGGTGGTGCTCGGTCGCTGCCTGCTGGGATCAAGCCCACGCCTGTCAGTCCTCGCTCCCAGTCCCGGGCGTCCTGCGGGAGGCCTGTCGCTGTCAGCGTGCATTAACAGACGTGCCTTTGTGTTCATCCTGGGTCCTGACACAGGGCCAGCACTAGGAGCGCAGAGAAAGGGACTGGCCGCCCCGCGAAGGGGCAGAGCCACGTGCCACGGAAGCAAGGTGTTCATTGTGACGTGTCAGCAGGAAGAGGGGCAGGTGGTCCAGTCAGAGGAAAACGCATATTCCGGCATCACGGGGGGCTAAGCCGGTTATTCAGGGCGCCAGGCATCAGAAGGAGACGGAGCTGCCAGTTGTCCCAAATGTCGTCACGCCGCGCTGTGTCTGGGCAGGAGCATGAATGAAGGAATTGTAGACTAGATGTAAATCTATCAGAGTGCTATTTTTAGGAGTTGTAATTAGAGATGGTTTTTTAAAAAAATTACCTTTATATTTTCTGAATGTCTATATTTTATAGATTGGTGGGTGGGAGTGGGGGGAGACAAAAACCCAAACACCGAAAAGAACGAAATAGAGATGGCTATGGAAGGAAGCAGAAAGAAGGGACACTGGAGTGAGGCTTCCGTGCGATCAAGCGGGTAAAGTCATTCCAACCCTCCTTTTTTTTCTTTTTTCTTTTTTTTTTTTGGTGAAAACTCTGCCAAGCTGGGGGCGGTGACCAGGGTGATGAGCTTCGACAGGGTTATATAGGCTGAATTGTGTCCCCCTCTCCCCAGAAGATGTTGAAGTCAGAACCCCCCACCCCACTCCGTGCCTGTGAGTGTGGCTTTATTTAGAACAGGGACTTTGAAGATCATCAAATTAGGATGAGGCCATTAGGACGGACCCTGACACAGCGAGAACGTGTCTTCACAAAGGGGAGATTCGGACACAGAGACAGACACGCTCAGAGGAAGGTGACGTGGGCCGGCAGACGGGATCCATGCCGGACACTGGGGGGTGAGGCCTGGAGCAGATTCTCCCTCCCGGCCTCAGAGGAGCCGACGCCGCCGCAGCTGGACCCCCGGCCTCCGGCCTCCAGGACTGCGAGGTGGTATTCCCGTTCTTAACCCCGCAGTTTGTAGTGCCGCGTTCTGGCAGCCCCCCAAAACCGATGCACTCTGCTTTCTAAGTCTTTTTCTTCCCGTGTGGCAGTGAAGTGTGAAGGAAAGCCCCATGGACTGGCACGACACGTGCCTGCCCAGGGGTCAGGCCCCCCCTGGGGGTCAGGTCCCTGCCCCGCCCCTCGCCCGCTCCTGCTCCCCCAGAGCCAGCGCCGTCTCGCTGGGGTGAGGGAATGACAGCGTATGCAGATGGAAGGCCTTGCTTTCATTCATGGACCACGCCAGGGAATTTCTCTTCCTACCTCTTACTTAGGTCAGGGAACTCAGACGAGTGAAGTGGGGCTGGTGACACCAGTGGGGAGGAAGGTGACAAACTACATGGAGACCTCACCTAGAGGCGGCTGTGACAGGCAGGTGGCACAGCTGATGCCTCCTGATGCCTGGAGACGAAGGCTCACGGGGGTCTTTCACCCCGTAGCCCTTGCGTTTTCAACTCGCACTTTATTTTCATCTCTTTAAGTGCACAATCCAAGCCCAGAACTGCTTTGGCTCACCCCCGAAGCAGCCCGCCTAGGAACACTAGAATTAAGCTGCCCTTCAGACCCGGAGGACGGTCTCAGAGGTGATACGGGAAGGAAGCAGGGGAGTGAATCAGGTCCCAGTTTTGCCTGCATGTGACATCGTCCCCGGGTCTCAGTCGGAACCTCTCCGGCCACAGAGGGGGGCAGTGAACCTTTTCTGCCTCTACTTGCTTTGCACGCAGAAGTAGGGGAAACATGGCCCTCTCGCTGAGACAGTCTGGGCCAGCTCACATCCCCCCGCGGCATGCAGATCCAGCATCCTCTCTTCATCGTCAGTGATCCACTCCTGTCCAGATCCCCCGGAAACGGTTTTATTTAGAACTGGGCTTTCGTTTGGCTGGCCTTTTCCACGCGAAGCTTGTTACAAAAATAGCCCTTTGTGCCAGCACCTTGTTGTTTATTTAGAGGCAAAGAAAGTGCTGGGGTTGAGATCTAATGACATCAGTGTGCGATTAGCTCAATTCATCACAAAATCTTGCAATTATGCGGGTGATACCCTGGAAATGGGAAGCATATTTATATCCAGATGGTTTCATCTTAATGCAGCTGATTCAGTAAAAGGAGAGTGATAGGTGAGGATTCTGGACTCTTAAAAGGTTGTTAAAAAGAGTAATATAACCATGGTAGAGCATGCCTTGTTTGTTTTGAGTAACAGTCCATTTCTGTATCTTAAATATATGTGTGTGCATATACATGTATAAATGTAAATGTTTTGCTCATAGTAGAAGAATATACATGTGATCCTGGGTATAAGAAATGACCTTCTATTTTAACGAGGGAGCAATTAAGCACCACTCTAAATTTCAAAAAGGTCTATTAAAGAAACAGCAGATCTAGGAAGAGGAGTGTGAGGCTGAATCGTGTGAGCAGATGCTTGCCACTCAGCGAGGTGTCTTAGCTGTTGCTGTGGCTTATAAATAAGTTAATTCTCAGCCAAGGGGCCTGTTTGGTTTAACAAGCATTAGATTTCACTTGCGACTTAAGTTACGGCTTTCCAGTTAGGTTCTAAATTTGACTTTGGTGTCTTGTAACTTCTTAAGACAACTGTGTGTGGTCTTCAAAGGGAGTGGGCGTGGCCAAGGAGGTAAACACAGTAAGCCGTTAGCATATAAGAAGAAAACCTTAGAGCTTCTCATGTAGGTTTCTTTTATCATATAGATGGATAAAAGAAAATTTTAGATTTTATAAATTATATCAAACGAATTTTTATGCGTGTAAAATTTGCATGTGGTAAGGGTGTGTATTTCATTTTTTTTTTTTATTTAAATGG
The DNA here is from genome assembly GCA_028627145.1 of Eidolon dupreanum. NCBI lineage: Eukaryota > Metazoa > Chordata > Mammalia > Chiroptera > Pteropodidae > Eidolon > Eidolon dupreanum. Next base: position 170,350,821 of record CM053502.1, on the reverse strand, counting down.
TCAAAAGCATCCAAAGACCACTGCCTTAGCCTAGGGTTTGGGGTTAGGATACTGGAGATAGAATTCAAATAGTACAGTTTAAGGCAAGGGGGAACTAGATTGCACAGAACCAAGCTCCAAAGCAAAGGGACTATTAACAGCAAAAAGCATCTCCATCTTTTCCTCCGTTTCAGTTTATCTTGGGTCTAGAGGGAACTGCTGTGAGGCATTCCTGCTCTGGTCTCATCCCAGGTCTCCAGAAGGATTAAAAGTATTCCCCACCTGCACATTGCTGTTTGGAGAAAAATGTCCTGGAAATGCTTTGGCGTTTTATCTCAAGTTCTGTGGCTCCACCCCCGGAGACCCCTGAGCGGAGGGGTCTTCTGCAGCCTCCCACAGCTCCCGCACCCGTTCTGGGTAGAGCTGACAGGGGCACCCTGTGTCTGGGGCCCTGGAAGGGGACCCGCTCTGGTGTTCCCGTGAGCAAACTGCGTCTGGAGCCCGGAGGCCTGCCTGCCTGGGGCTGGCTAACCCCCCGGCTGCCTGGGGCTTTGGTTTTTCAATCAGAGAACAAGGGAAATAGATTTGAATGTGCTATGAAAGTGTGAGGTATTCTTGCCGTTGTTCTGCGCTGTGTCAGGCAAGTGTGGGACAGCTGGGGTGGAGCGTGTCGGACAGGGAGCTCTGGTAACCTGGCATAAGTGAGGGGGACGCGATGGGAGGTGACACCCGGGGAACGGGACGGGTGGGGGATGGGCCAGAGAGACACCCTTGCGGTGTCGGGACTTGACGGGCGTCCCGTGGGTGAGGAACTAGGTGTGCCTCACGACCTCAGAAGGAAGGAGCTGGGCATCTGGAGAAAAATAGCACAGAAACATGAGCATGGACCGCAGGTGATGGCCCAGACCACAGAGATGCTCAGTGACCGCTGAGCCCCTCCTCTGAACTCCGGGGGTGGGGGCCGACGGACCACTCAGGGGAGTGTTTGCCGAGTGACCTCCAAATGACCGATCTGGGCCGGAGCTGTCCCCATGACCCTGAGAATCCCTCCTAGCCCCTCCTAGCCTTGAGAATCTGCCAGGAAAGGTCTCCGGGGAGGTAGGACGGCAGGCTGCCTGCCACCCTGGGTGCTGAGGACAGCGTGTTGGGGGCTTCATGATGAGGGGACTAACCCTCAGCATATAGCAGGAGAATACAGAGGCTTATTTCGGAAAAAGAGTGTAGACTAGATAAGGCGATGGTAGCGGTACAAGGCGTGCTTACAGATGGAGGGAGAGGCCGCGATGGCACTGGTTACGCAGACAGAGGGAGAAACGTAACAAAGGACGTTTAAAACAACAGAAGTCAAAACTTTTGGCAAGAAAAATAACATTTCGAACTGGCCAGAAGGTTAGGAAACGTGAGTTAGGAACGAGGCCTCCTTGGTGACCACTTTGCCTGACAATGTTTTCAGGGCAAGGAGAGGGGACAGACGCATCTGGCAGAGGGTGACAGGCGGGGCGGGGGAGAGGGCTCACAGCGTTGATGAGACTCTCCCCGTCCGCCTCCTCCTCCTGTGTGGCTCCTGTTTGCACCAGGGTGACTCGGAGGTGACATGCCTTCCCAGTGTGCCTCAGGCTGATGGGCTTCCCCCGGCGCCGGGCTCCAGTTTTAAAATCGGGACAGCCCCAGGCAAACCAACACGGAGGTCTCCGTAACCCGCAGCCGAGGCCCAAGGGCAGAGGGCCAGGCCCAGCCTGTCTCCAGAACGAGGAGAACGAGCCAGTGTTTTCTCCTCCGCTCGTTGTGGCCGATCTTAAGCCAACGGCCGCATGTGACATGGTAGACACACTCCTGGGTGGTCGTCTTATGATTAGCCTGCTTTTCATCCTCGGAACTCACCCCTCCTCGTTTCCAAAGGAGTGTCTTTTGACAGACACGCTGATGTGACGTTTTAGTGTGAAGGTCCTCTGAGCAAACACCACAGCTAAAACTTCCTGCGTTTTGTGAGTGTGGCCTTCACTTCCGCTGGTAATTCCTTCTGAGTGGAAAGAAGGGAGCTGTATAAACTCAACGACCACACATTGTCAGTGAGGATTGTGCTTAGCGGGCGGACGTGCCCGGCTGGCGTTGCACGGTGAGGTCGTTCCCATGCTGCACGCGCGATCGTTCAGGCCGCGGCCTGACCGGATGTGGGAATTACTGGCAGAGAGGCGAACATGGAAACCTCTACTTCCTGTCATTTGCCTCAGACTAATGTGTGTGTGATGCTTATGGTTATTTTCTTGGAATTAAAAGAGGGGACCATCACACTCACGGGATGAAGTGACGCCCTCCACAGGCACTTGCTGGGTGCCACTGATGAGCACTTTCCTAAAACACCTGACTCCCGTGACCACGTGGCCGTTCATAAAGCCCATGCTTGCGTTTCCCGTCAAACGCTGGAGAGCGATGTCACTCCCTCCCTGTGCGTCCCTGGCATTTGTGTCCATTGCGGGACCTGCCCCACTGCTGTCAGGAATGTGGACTCCCCCAGGAGAGTGACGTTGGATCAGGGGTCAGCGTCTTGCAGCCAGCAGCCAGCCCTGCCCTGGCCGAATGGACGAATGAGGTGGCCATTCTAAGCCGGGTGTGAGCCCTCGTACCCCACGGACTATCCAGCTGGACCCTGAAGATAATGCGATGAGACCTGCAGGATGTGGGTGATCACGAGGTGGACTCAGGGTATTTTGCTGTTTCCAAGTCATATTTGTTTAATGAGCCCAAACCTGTTTAGTGAATCTAATTTCAGCTCTGAAACCAAGAGTCACACGTAGGAGAGAAACGTAAGACTGTAATGCATTCTTAAGTAACACAGAAGAGACCTAAGTGTGGTAGGACTTCAGAGGGGCGCAAGTTATTACGGGCTAGACTAGCCGGGGGGCTACGACATCAGCCAGAGTTCAGGGAGCAGGACATCCTGGGGGAGGGGGGAGAGAGGAGGGCAAGTTTGCCAGGTCTCTCGGCTGCAGCCCAGACAGCTTAAGCACAGATCGGGACTTTCTTAGCTTAACAGCCAGCCACGGGGAGGGTGGCGAGGGCCGGCATCCACTGGCACAGGGAGCTGGGATGCTGGCAGACACTCACGACCTCGCTGCGCTTCCCTGTGCTGATGACCCTGAGTCTGTGCCGCTGCAGGTGGGCTTTCCTCGCCAAGGATGGCCACCAGCAGCCTCGGACTCCGCTCCCCATCACTTCTGCCTCCAGGAGGGAAAGGGCGTCCCCCCGCCCTGGCTCCAGCCCCTGGCACAATCTGAGTCATAAACTTGTGTCTATAGCCAGTAGTGCCACCAGACCGAGCAGCTGAAATATCAGCAATTTTCCAAGTCAGTTATTAAACACAGCCGTTATAAACTTAAGTATGTTACATTATAAAACAAAGTTACTAAAGACTCAAAACTTGCTACTTGCTAGTTGGTTTATTGCATTTTACTGCTATCTCCGCCCCAGAGGTTACTTGGGTGGACCTGTGGGTGTCATGGGAATGCTGTGTAACTCTGTATTTAGCACTTGCAATTACACCTTGGCATTGACTGCGGAATCCACAGGACCGTGGAGGTGGCAGAGCTGTCAATCAGGGCTTCTTCCCTCCCCCTGGAGAGCTGATTGTGAAACAGTGCCCAGCTCACCACTAGCTGCATTGTCACTCAGGACAGGAGAGTGTCCTGTAGTGACTTTGTCCCAGTCACATGCACACCCTGAGTGTGTGGGCCCAGCTGGTCAGACGAAGACAGGGCGTGCAGAGGGCGTCCGGCCGCCGGCGAGCGGGCAGGCCGAGGGCCTTTGCAGGTGTCAGCAGGGCACAGGCTCTGCGACAGAGGAGCTGGGAGGGGGGACCGGACGGCTCAGAGACCCGTTCTCGACCCCAGCTGCAGTCTGGTGGGAGAGGGGCCTGTGCTGGTGACAGCAGGGAGCGCGGGCCCGGGGGCGGGCAGTGCCCACGTGCCCTGGCCGAGGCGCCGGCCCAGGGGGGCGGCTTCCGGCGGGACTCGTCCTCTCCCAGGGCCGCGAGCCGCTCGCTTCCACCAGGATCATGAGGGCGCTCAGAGATGCGATTATTCATGTACCGTTTGTACCTCAGCCGCCCACTTCTTTAAGCCGAAAAGGAACAGGTTATATTCCCAGATCTCCAGCTAGAGGCAGGGTTGGCGAGAGAATGTCGGGGTGCAGCCAGGCGGCTTCGTGCGGGTGCGCATGCGCATGGCTGGGCCTCCGGGGGAGGGGGTGCCCTTCCGGTCAACTCAGGACACATTTACTGAGCAGCTGCTGTCATCACAGCCCAGCACGGTGCTCTCGTGGCTGGGCACCCAGAGGTGGCTGGAACCCCGCTTCCCAGCCCAGGTACTAGGTCCCCCCCGTGTCGCCCTTCAGCTGCCTGTCCCACCCGTGGCTCCCCAGGGGATGACCGCGTCCTCCTGGGGTGCGCCCCTGCTTTCGCGTCTCCCCAGTGCATCTTTCACGGCTGACACGCTGCGTCAGGCCAGAGCCACGAGGAGCCCAAAAGGAAAGCGACGGAGAAGCCTGGGTGACGAGCAAGTGCCGCGTGAGAACCGGGTCGGCAGGGGGGAGGAGACGCAGGAGGGGAGCGCGGAGGAAGTTAGGGCAGGGGGCGGGATCCCGGAGGAAAATTACTTTGAAAGAGAGAGTCGGGACCAGTCCAGAGCCTTGCTGGAGCTTCCACACGCGGAGCCAAGGGAGTGAGCTAGGAGGCCATGCAGGGCGCCGGTGACAATTCTAGAAGGCCGCTGTGGGGTCGTCTGCCTCCGGGTGCAGGTGGGTGCGTGTTGCAGAGTTTGCCTGAGGACAGAGGGCCGGGCTCTGGTCTCCTCTCAGCTTTCCTCCGGAGCCTGCCAGCGCCACCTCCTTCCGCGGTCCTTCCTACCCAAGCGCCGGACCCCAGCGTGGGCCCAGAGCTCCTTTTGCGACAGAGGCGTCACTGATTGGCATTTGGGTCTAACCGAGTGGCAACCTCCTTTTCCGACTACGAAGGCGCCTCGTCACATCGAGGGGGACACGCGCTCTTGGCGGCCTCGTGGATTCGATGTCAGTCGAATGTCATCTCTGGTGTGTTTTCTGTCACCCCGTCGGCAAGACACAGAGCAAGAGAGAGGCATGCCCATCTGCACTGCGCAGCGGCCGGCTCTGTGGGCAGGGAGAGGCGGGCAGCCCTTCCCTGCAGGATGCGTGCCAAAACGTCCTCCCCGCGCACGGAGGGACCCGAGCTCGTCTGCTCCATCCGATTCGATGCGTGTTGAGTAGCGACGCTGTAGTAATAATAAAGGAATGAGCACATCTACCGGAAAAGCAGAGCTGTCCTGGGTCAGTGCCCGCACGTTGGGCTGTTAGACTCGGAGGCAGCAGCCGGAACCTGGGGAACGGTGGGCTTTCGTTTCTTCTTTGAGGTGAGAAGGTCACTCTGCCTGGTGGTTTGAGTGAGCAGACTCGGCCCCGGCAAGCACCTCTGTGCTTCACGTGTGTGCTTGGCCCCCGGACGTGAAGACTAGGATGTTTGAGGACCAGAAAGAAGTGACTGTGGGTTTAAAGTCCGGCGTTGCCTTTCCTGCATGTGAGAGACATAGACCCCAGAGAGGCGTCCTCTCTGGAGAACCAAGCTGATTGCATGCAGTCCCCAGGGGCGGCTCAGGCTTAGCCACTGCCACCGTGGATGTGAACTCTGCAACTTCCGGTGTGTGCACAGAGTCGGAGGAAGAAGGAAGGAGCCCCAAGCTCCAGGAGCTCGAGGCTGGCACGGATATGCCCATTGGCTTGTGCAAACGTCTCAACGTGCAGACATGTGGAACCCCAGATCTGTGGTGACATTTGCAAACTAAGCAATAGATTAGAAATGCAATGCTCTGGAGAACAGAGGGGTAGGACCATACATTAAATAGGACCATTAGTGTATGATGCCAAATTACGAAGATTTATTTAACATTAAGAAAATTGTACTTGGGGCTGTAGAAATGAGAAGTGTCTGGATATTCCCTTTGGGGATTTAAATCATTCTTCGAAATATTATGTAAAGGGCATAGTTGTAGCCTCGCCAAAGAAATGATGGTTAGCTAGTATCAAGCTGGAATGTGAACTGATTTTTCAAAACGGTAGTCAGCAGGCCTGGTTGCCTTTAATTCACTCTATCTAAAGAGAGCTAACAGAACAG
>CM053502.1:170326105-170344164 GCA_028627145.1 Eidolon dupreanum | reverse complement strand
GCAAAACAGAGACCAACTCAGCCTAAAAAAAATTTGTGGAAACACAAGTCTCGTAAATTCACATCTGCATTGGGAATAGTGACTAGATAACAGCTTTCTATTTTCTGGGAACCCAGGAATCCCTTGGAATATTCCACTGAGAGACTAGAAAGTCCACCTTCCAGCACCTTCTCTCTCTTCCTCGGACTGGCTGATTTCTCTGGTTCTTTGACTCGCTTATTGCTTCCTCTGTCTTCTCTATCCGCCCAGCCCATCCACTGAGTTTCTTACTTAGGTTATTGCTTTTTTCCGTTTTAAAATTTCCATTCGACTCTCCTTCATCTCTTCTGCTTCCTCGCCGAGACTTTCCACTTTTCCCTTCCTTGGAGGGCGTTTGTTCGTCATCGCTCGTTGAAGCGTTTTGATGGTGGCCACTTTAAAATTCTTGTTAGATAATTGCGACATCTGTGTCCTCTTGGTGTTGGCATGTGTCACTGGTCTTTTCTCATCAAAGTCGAGACTCTCCTGGTTCTTCGTACGCACAGTGATCTTCACTCACGCCTGCGCGTTGCAGGTATTGCGTCCGGAGACTGGCTGCTATCCAAATCCGTTTCAGCAGATTTCCAGGGACACTGAATGGGCAGGAAGAAGGGGTGGGCATTCAGGTTACCCGGTGTGCCCTTGCTGACACCCTGGAGGGAGGGAGGGTACCTGGTTCTGTAGGGCAAAGGTGGGCGTCCAGACTCACCACTCTGGCTGGGGGGAGGGGGGCCGGTCACGTCCGGTAGGGTGGGCTCGTTACCGCTGGAGGATGGTGAAAGTTCCCGCTCCCTAATCAGCCTTCTTGGACAGCGCCCAGCAGGAGGGAGAGTTGGAGGTAGAGGCCTCATTACAACTTGAAAGCGGTTCCCCAGGCAGTCACCGTCACCGATGATTGGGTAGGGCCACATTTTCTTCCATGGGGTAGGGCAGTTAGCGTCTGAAGGTTCTGTGTCTTGTAGAACTGCCCTCTCCCTGGTCCTTGACCTGGAGAGAGTAAGCGTTTCTCCACCCCACCGGCCTCCTCAGGTTGCCAGCACCTACACACCCCTCATCTGGGGTGTAGGAAAGAATATGTGTGAGCACCAGGGACCCCGCCACCTGCCTCTCCAGATCCTGGGGTGGCCCTGCCGCCTTCCTTCCCCTTTTCAGAATCTTCTTATGTTCCCTCTGTGTATACTGTCCTGTAGTTAACGGAACAAGAAGTGTGTCATCTGCCTCGTCCCAGAACTGCAGGTCCGAAAGGGCTGTTTTAATGTCCTTTTTCGACGAGGAGGCCTGGGAGGAACGGGAATTTCACATCGGGACATGCGGTGTTACTGTCGTTGCAATTTTAACTCTTGCAACGGCTTTTACCCTCTATGTCTCAAAACTGATTTATCTTCAATTTGTTTTTATTTTTTTGTCTTCTGCCGATAGGACATTTCGTGTCACCTTTTTTTTTTTATTTCCCCCTCCTGAAAATGCTATTGCTTCTGGCTTTAAAATCAGGTATTTTTCCAGTTCATCTTCCTTCCACGCCTGTTGGAGACGTCTCGAGTAGAAATAAGCTGAATGCAATTTTAATTGCCCGATGTGATGAGCCGTGCTTCGGCACCTCTGCCCTCCCTGGTCCTCAGCTGGAGAGTGATGCTCTTTCGTACGTTTGCCCTTAAGGCGTCCCTGTGGTGGTTGTTGATGGCGCCTGAGTTATCGCCAAAGTTAGCACAGGAAGCGGGTGAAAGGTGACGCCCCTCCTGCCCCTTGGTTGGTCCTGGACATTCGGCTCCATGGCCTGAGGTCCTGGGGCCTGGCCGGAAGGGTGGCTTGGTAGGGGACACAAGCCAGCCGGACGTGCACACCTGCTCCGTGCGGTGTGGCCGCCTGGAAGGGGCGGGGTGGACAGGGGCGGAAGGGGCGGCGTGCCAGGGACCCTGGACAAGTTGCCACCGCGTAGAGTGTCCACGAGTAGAGCCTCGAACTGGCCTGTCCAGCCGCACCATGGGCCCGAGGCCGCCTGCCGTGTCTCCCCAGCGCTTTTTAACCAATGATGTCACACAAGTGTGTTGTTAAACTTCGTAATCTTTCAAATGTGGGGCACGATTCTGTTTTCTTTCTTTTCTTGTTTTTTTTTTTTTTTTTTTAAACCACAGCAGAAATTATTCTTACATGAGGTAATGCAATAGGGGGAAAAGACAGGAATGAAAAATTATCAAAGCTTAAGGTCACTGCAAATCTGTGTTTAATTCTGGAAATAAAACCCTGCCTTTTATCAACCATATCTGAGTATACATCTACTATGCTTGACACCATAGCACATAAAAATATTTTGAATTTGAGAGAACGGTTTCTTAACAGCTGCTGATGACAAGCAACTATAGATCAGCTTTGATTGGCATTTTGCTTGCTTTTTTAGATTTAATTAGCATCCGTAAAATTGGGGAAAGTGAAACTTAATCATGAGATAATGAGAGAATGAGAACTGAGTGCTGTTTCTAGATAATTGTCTTTGCAGGTAAATATAGAAGGAAAGAGAGGATTTGGTGGGGGGATTAAGAAGTGACCAAAGTACTTGCAAGGCTGGAGCAAGCTATAAAACTGGATATTAAATATTCACATCACTTAATTAATATTCATATCAAAATATGAATATTTCATTGTAGGCATTCGTTGTTATTAAATCCATTAAAATGACAAGTAGATGTCCTGTAACAACTGAAGGACATTTTGAGAATGCAAAGTTTGAAACTTTTACCCAGACCAACTTAAGAGTCCATTTTCTCAAATTTCAGACATGTTTAAAATATATTCTACATTTATGTAAAAAGATGAACAAAATGTTAATAAATACACCTTTGTATACATTTATTAAGATGAAGATGAAATGCATTCACATCCTCTGAATGCAACGGAGAAAAATTTTAATTTTAAAACACATCTTCCAGCCTATGTATTTAGAATGGAGAAAGTAAAACCATCTCAAGAGTGTAAACTTGTTTTCCAATCATTTAACAACTGGAATCAAAGTTAAACATAAATATCTCTTGGCTTTGAGGGCACACCCACCTATGTGATCATGATTACTGTTTATGTATGTTAACGGTATGCAAGTCTTTGCATAGCAGCAGAAAGAGTTCCTGATTAAATGTTTTCACGGCAAATTTAAGTCAAAAGAAGGACAGGATGAAAATTCAACAACCCTATGAGGGGAAAGGGGATGTATGGCTGAGCTGGACAGGTAGATAAAGGTGACTTCGCTACAGGACTTCAAACCAGAGAGCTTTGTGAATTCCAGACAAGGGGAACTGTGCCAGCAAAATTCCTCAAACTCTTATTCATTCATTATTTATCTAACAAATATTTATTGAATGCATATTACATGCTGGGCACTTTGCTTGGTGCCAGCTTTATAAAAAGGAATTAAGATACAGCCCTATGCCCTAGAGGAGTTTAAAGTCTAACGATCTAATGGGAGAGAAAAAGAGAGAAAGAGGGAACGTAAATAGACGATTGTAACACAATATGTGTTCCAGTTACTAAATGCCATGTAACAGATTACCCCAAAACTCAGTGGCTTAGAACAACCATTCATTATGCTTATGGATTTTCTGGGTCACGAATCGGAACAGGGCCCAGTGGGAAGGGCTAGACTCTGCTCCAGGATGTCTGGTTCTCAGCGGAAAGTCTCCAGAGCTGGAGGCTAGAGTCAGCGGGAGGCGTCTTCGCTCACCGGTCTAGCAGTTTATGTTGGCTGCTGACTGGGACCTCAGCTGAGGCTGTCAGCGGAGTACCCTGCATGTAGCCTGGGCTTGCTCGTGGCATGGCAGCCTCAGGCAGGAGGATTTCTTAGCAGGTTGTGCAGGGCTTCAGAAGCACCCCCAGAATCAGAGGGAGGGGGATTTGATTCTTTCTCCCGATGGGGGAATGACTACATTCTAGAAGAACTTGGGGGATAGGGGATATTGTTACAGCGGGCTTGGAAAGTACAATCTATTGCAGGGTGGTAATTTTAAATATGTCTTTGGCAAATCATCCCTGCAAAAAAATAGACCCTAACAGCTCTCGCTTTCGAACGCGGGCAGGACTTAGTGATTCTCTTCCAGTAAACCGAGCGGTGGAGATGATGCTATATGCCTTCTGAGACGAGGCCATAGGACGTGCAGTTTCTGCTGCTTCCTCCCCTATTTCCTCCTCGCCTCTCTCGTCCCTAGAAAAGCCAGTCCACATCATGAGGACATTCAGACTGCCTGAGAGAGGCCTGTGAGAAGGGGACCTGGGGTCTGCAGCCGACAGCTGACACTTGCTGGCCAGCCACATGAGTGGCCACCATGGAAGAAGAGCCTCCAGCCCTAGCTGACACCTTGACTCCAACCTCCCAAGGGACGCCAAGCCAGAACCTCTCAGTCTCATCAGTCCTGAATTCCCAACTCCAGCAACTGTCAGAGATTATAAATGTTTCTTGTTGTTCTGAGCCATTAAGTTTTGGGGTGTACTTGTCACAAAGCAATAGACAGCCAATGCACCTACTGGTTATCTATTAGGTATAGTATATAGGAGTGTGTATTGGGTGTCTGTATATAGGAGAGCCACCTGTCCAGGCTTGCTGGGCCAGGAGAGCTTCCTGGAGGAGAAAACACATGTGGTGAGTCTTCAAAGGCTCAGACTGGGGACGGCAGGCTAAGGCACGCGAACCTAGATAGGTCACGTAAGGACAGCGGACATAGGGGAAGAATTATGGGTGAATAGTGACCAAGTGTAACTGATTGTCGGATGGGGCCTTCCGGTTGGACCATTTGCAGCCGATATATTTAAAGAGCTGAGAACAGCAGCACGTGGCCCAAGCTGGCGGCAGTTAATCCACCTGCCCTCTCCTCTAGGTTGGCCTCCAGTCACCCCAGAAGTGTGAAAATGCATGAAAAATGCAGATCCGACCCCTGCCAGCACCCAGACCTGAGAATCCCCACTGTAACACCATCTCTAGGTGGTGGCGAGGCCCCCTGAAGTTCGAGAAGCCCTGCTACAGAGGACAGAGGCTGGGTACCGGCCATCACGTTCCTGACCCCTCATGGGTAGAGCAGGGACATTTAGATGACAACCTGGGAAACCAGAGTGACTAAGAAAAGAAACAGAAACCCATCTTTCCTGGTTGTTACAAATGACTTTCTTACTTCTGTGTTCTATTTTTAACCCGAAGTGCTCTTTGAATAAAAATAAGTCTGAAAAAAAAAGAAAAAAAGTAAATTAGTTCCTGTAATTTCCTTTTCTTTCGGTACTTTGACATCTCTCTTGGGGCTGTGGCGCTTGTTAATCTAGTCCCAGGGGAAATTAGTCGTGTTTCATTCATGGCTTCTTCACCTTCGCCTCATCTGATTAGGTGCAGGTTCCCGTCTCTCTCGAAAAGCCTCCGGTGCCCGTGTCCCTGCCAGCTCGTCTTCTTCAGGAGGGACCAGGAAGATCCGCGTCGCAGAGGAAGCTGCGCTGGTCAATGGGACAGCTTTTCCCTTGTAAAATCGCTCGATTTATCGTGACTTCGTCAGCTCGGCTCCGATCGCAGCGGGTGGTCCGGGCGCACGCAGCCGCCTCTGCGGGAGCAGTCCTGCGTCTGCTCGCGACAGGAGTCCCCGGGGGCCTGGATCCTGCCCTCACCAGGCCCCCGGGCTGGAAGGGGTTGTTTCAGTGAGAGCAGTCACCTGAACTGTGACAGGGACCAGTATTCTGAAATGAGGTGGGAGAAGATCTCTCAGCTAGTGACTTTGGATAGAGCAGGCCGCCTGGCCGATGAGAACACCTTCTTAGAGGCTCCAGCCAGGCGATGGCAGCACCGCAGATGACCCGGGAACAGATGGATCCTCCTATTGAATTCGAACATGTCACTCGTTTGTCCCTGATTCTTTTACGAAGGGAAAAGGAGGGCCCGCTGGTGTAGGCATGTAGTCAGCATGATAGACGTGATTGCTGAAGCGGACAAGAGGCACAGTAATTCTGAGCAATTGAAGAATCAGGTTTTGCTGCCCGGTGACGTGTGCTGACAAGCACACACTTTCTTCGTCTCCTTGTCCAGTCCAGCTTCGACTGGACACTGGGCAGAGACGGAAGGAGAGGGAGAGAGGGCAGGTTCTCCTGGATACTTAGGATTTTACTAAAGTTATTTGGGGACGAAATGGCCTATTACTGATGATCAACGTCTCGATCAGACAGCCCGGTCCACTATTTACTGGCCTGTAAATGCCTTGCTATAGCACTTGGCACATAGAGCTTCATTAAAAATATTAATAACGCTCATGGAAGCCCTTCTATGTGAGTAGTAAATGTACGAATGTTAATGCCCATATTCACATCATTCTACTGTGGGGTCCTCGGCAGTGATGCACAAACCCACATTTCCCTCACTGGGGTCTGAGTAAAGGGCTAGTACAGAACTTCTCAGATTTTTCCTTTTCCCTTCTTTCCTTATTTCTTCCTTCCCCCTGTACCCAGATTCATTCCGATTCAGGGCTGGCTTCCCTAGAAACGCTCTTTAGAACCTTTTCCTTTGTCTTTGTCTCCGCCCCATGTCACTCGGGTAGTGTTCGAAGGAGTTTGTGGCTCTGAGAGATTTTAAGGGACAAGGCGGTGTTCTCCGAGGTCAAGAGGCATTTGTTCTTTATGCAAGAATCCTCATAGCCTCAGGCGACTCCTCCAGCGGTGGTGATGAATGTGCACCATCTTCTTGCCCTTGGTCAGTCACGGTCTTCAAACCAGGCCTGGTGTGGCCAGCCCTGTCAGCCAGGTTCTCCAAAGAACACTTCACATATATATGTATATCTACAAAGAACCTTCACAGCAACACCTAGTTCAATAACTCGGTGCTATAGTGGTGGCCAAGTTAACACATAAAACTAACCATCATGCCGGCCACGGCTGGAGCCAGGCCAACGTGCCCACTTGTGGTCTGAACTCTTACCTTTGACCTCATTATCCCTGTGTTTTGAACAGTGAACGGTATGAGGGGCGAGCAGGGCCCAATGCATGGAAGAAATGGCAAAGAAATGCCTGCTGGAAGGGTTTGCAGTCCTGTAGAGAAGTTTCTGTGTTTCTGCAAGTCTGATGCGTGGTGTCGTAATGTGTTATGTATGCAGAAGAGACTAAGAGGCTAATTAACGGTTTTTGTAATTTCTCTGTAATTACCAAACTTGAATCTTTTAAAAACCTGCATCGTGAGGCACATCATATCCAGATGTTTTGTACTAGGACAGTGGAAAATGTTTAGAATGTAGATAATCTGTCCCAAAGGCTCCCTGCACCATGGATTTCAAAAACAAGTCTTCAGAGAATGAATCAATATCACCGGTAACTCTGGAATATGTTGGCTTGAGGATTTTCTAGAACTTAAAATAGAGAATATTGAATAATATAAGCAAGGCATTTTTCCCTTAAGAAGCATCATCATCTTGTATTCTTTGAAAACACACGAAGTTCCAGGTCAGTTCCACCGTTAACATTTACACACTCTGACAAAGTAAAGGAAAAAAAAAGCAATAATGCATAAAATGTTCCAGGTATCATCCCAGGTCCTTTAGATGTGTTAGTCTCTTTAAATCTGGGAACTGTTACAGATGAAACGAAGGCAGAGCGAGGTCAGATAACTCGTCCAAAGCCTCGCAGCTGGGACGTGAAGGAGTCAGGACTGGGCAGGTGTGGACCCGACACCACCCGGACACTGTGTGCAGATGGGCTTGTCTGTTCTCACTGTCGACACTGTGAAGCTGGTTTCTCAGCCTCCACGCTATTGACATTTGGGGCTGGGTAGGTCTTTGTCGTAGGGTGTACTGTGCATCATCAGATGATTAGTCACACCCCTGGCCCCCACTTGTGATGCTGGTAGCATCTGACACCCCGCCCCCAAGTTGTGACAACCAAAACAGTCTCCAGATATGGCCAGATGTCCTGAGGAAGGGCACAAAGTCACCTAGCTGAGACACTGCCACAGAGGGAAGAATCATCTGAAGACGACACTTAGTAAACACGGTGACTTACTAGGTTTTTATTATATTTTGGAAGGGATATGTAAATCATTCTACTCATCCGCTTTTAACATTAAGAATAAGTAACATAAAACGCTTCTCTAAGCATATCAGTAAGTTCAATAGAAATGTATTCTAGTTCTTTATTATAGAATGGTTTAAAGGAAAGACATAAAAATATAAACATAAAGATGGGGGAAGAAAGAAATGTGGGGACCGTTCCGTGGCTCTTGGTAAAGGCATGCCACCATGTGTCCGCACTGACGGGCCACAGAACAGGCCGCTGCGTTGGCAGTCCCCGGCCTCCGCCTGGCCATCCTTCCCTTCCCCCCAGCCCCCGGCACTTCCAAACACACGGCCACGTTTCAGGTACAGTGCCTCTAAATGACATCGGTTTGCTGAGGTTACCCCCTTTTTTCTTTTAATGTCTGTATTTCGTAGACTCTAAGCTACCATGGATTGCAAGGTGCATCGCTGTGCTATGTATCTCTAAGAAAAAAAAGAAAGAAATGATGCAGTTAAACTAAGGCACACCGTGGCTAATAAGATGCCCCCATTTCAAACGTGTTAAGACGAGAACACATGCGCATCTCAGAACTGCTAAGATGTCGCACAGAGCCGGGCCTGCCCAAGTGCAGTGCTTAATTGACACGGAAAAAAAAAAAAAGAAAAGAAAAACACAGAAGAACAGCACCATGGTTCTTGTGAGGCCTCCACGGCGGGGCAGCAGTGAGGGGCTTGGGCGTCGTAGGTGGGGAAGGGGTGATGGAGACTGTAAGGCAGCTGGAAGTTGAGGGAGGAAGCCTGGGGCCGTGCCCCCAGGCGGCCTGGGTGCCGGAGACCCCGGGCACGTCGCTACACCTGTGTGAGCTTCAGTGTCTGCATGTGCGTGGAGTCAGACTCACCCCGTCGGCCTGTGCGACCAAGTAAATGCGTTGTGTGTGACCAGCCTAGCTCACTGCCTGCACACAGTAGGTGCTCC
Source organism: Eidolon dupreanum (assembly GCA_028627145.1). NCBI lineage: Eukaryota > Metazoa > Chordata > Mammalia > Chiroptera > Pteropodidae > Eidolon > Eidolon dupreanum. The sequence goes on along the minus strand of CM053502.1, from coordinate 170,335,182 downwards.
ATAAATGCTGGTTCTCCCTCCTTCCCTGACTGCCCCCTAACCCGCTTCTCCATCCGTCTTCGTGTCCTTCCCCTGGCCCCTCCTCCGGCCTGGGAGAGGTCACCTCGCCCTCACCAGGGCACAGGCTCTGGAGGCTGGAGCTCCTGCCTCGCCTTGGACCCCGCACTAATCGGCCTCCACAGCCGGAGCTGCATGGGGACCCCGAGGCCACGTCACAGATGACGCCAGCGCCTCTGCTTTCCCGGCCTTGGTGTTGCCAGGGCTGGCCACTGTCGTGCCCACTCACGGCGTCGCCACCTGATTAGGTGGAGCTCAGACAAACCCCAGGAAAATGACTTCTCAGGGGGCGTCTGAAAGAGGCGCAGATTCAGGCTCGTTCTCTGACGGTTGCGAGGGTTTAAGGGGCATGGCTCTGCGTGTCCCTGAGGCCAGCAGGGTGCGGGGCCACCGGGGCCAGGAATTCCAGGCGGCGGCAGCCGGGCCGGCGATCCTGCTCCTGCCAATCTGTGTGACCTGGGGAAAGCCGCTGGCTTTCATCTGGTCATCTGTAGAACGGGGAGTAAACGTCCGTCTCGCCAGACGGCTGTCAGGGTTTCGTGGGGTGACGTGGACAGCGGCCCACGGAACCGCCGGTGGCCGTTCGCGTCCAGCTCTTCGGAGCCGCCTCCCTAGAGCCTCATGGATGCCTGTTGCCATGGTGACGGCTGGGTTGATAAAGACTCGGGCTGCCAGGTTTCGCGAATGAAAATTCAGGGCTCCGGGTTCAATCAGAGTTTCACAGAAATGACAAATAAATTTCTAGTGTGAGTGAAGTCCCAGAAACTGCACGGTTCGTGCTTTAGGATAACTCCGTCTTTCATTTAGTGTCGCATGAGACGTACTTATGCTAAAAAATAATTTGCGGTTTATCTTACAATCACATTTCCACTCTGTATTCTTGTCTGGCAGCATAATAGGGACAGTACATTACCTTCTCGAAAACACTAGTGAGAAGTTTCACTGGAACCTACTGATGTAGGATAGTTAGGACCTCTCTGGTGACCTTGTTGCTTATCACGAGTTCGAGAGAGGTTTAATGAACAATTTACACATTGCCCTCCACAATTAAAAGTCACTCTAGCAAGGAAGTTGGTCCTGTTTTGGAAAAGACAAAGATAAGTGTCCTGTGGGCCCCTTGGCTGACAGAAAGAAGCAATGTCTAGTGTGAAAAAAAAGTCGGTTTGTTTTTTAAATTCTAGGATGGTTTCTCGTTCACATTTCTGTCTCTAAAAACTATTTTGGGAAGTGAGTTTTAGCATCTTAATGCTTTTGTCTTTTTAGAAGTCACAATATATATATTTATCTGTGGGTAATGAATCTGAATTATGAAAGTAAGCCTAATTATATTTCAATGAGGGGAAGGTAGGAGAAGACATTAGGTAGTTGAAGATTTAGAATAGGTATTTATCTTAAGTGGATTTTAAACTTTGCTTTAAACGTTCCTAAGGAGATTGGTGATTTCTTAATGTTGCTTTTAGATTTTTTTTTTTTTTTTAAACACAACGGGCTTGAGGACTCAACCATTCTTAACCGATTTCTGACGTGAGAGGGATCTTCGCGTATGTTCTCTTAGCAAAAACTCGTGGTGTCTCCCGGACTGTGGAATGACAGACATTTGCTGATCCTTGTTCTGCGGGCTGTGGGCAGCATGACGACTTTCTGGGACCGAGAGACCAAAGAAAGAGGCTGACGGCTCCATCGTGACATCGAGACTTTGTTAAAGGAGCTTACTTAAGAAGCACGTCCCGGGCGGCAGCCAGGCGACACGGATGTCCTCCGAACCACGTGGCACACACAAAGGGGTCGTACAGCACAGGGCCGGGGTGCTGGGGCGTGACCCGCCCCCAGATGACGGGGAAGCGCCTTACGCGCTTGCCCGGGGCTGGGCAAAGGTCTCTGCCAGGAGCCAGTGCATCTGGGCATGGGGCAGGTCACTCAGACAGTCTCCGAGGGGATTTATGGGAGGTGGTCTCTGTTCTGGCCCGGGTCTGGCTGGGTCTCACTTGAGGGTCAGCAATGGTCACATCACAGAATAGTCTCTCCTCCACACATGCACACACACACACACACACACACACACACACACACAAGAAAAGGGACAAAAGAAGCAATCCAAGTATTTGTGTCCATTTCTTCCACCGTATTCCCCAGGACCCTGTCAACGTAAGACCATCTAAACTTGTAGAGTTTTTATAAAAATTTATTCGAGCCGAAGAGAGGCTACCCCTGGAAGTGTGGTGGGATGGGAGCTCAAACCCGGTCTGTGTGACTATCGGTACAGTGTCCCCAGTGGAAGAGAGAAAAATTACTTCTAATGGAGATGACAAAGAGAAAAACTTCAAGAAAAATTTCACAGACGCCACCTTATTTGAGCTGAGACGTGGAAGACAGATAAGGTTTGGACAGAAAGGAAGGCCTTTGGGGTCAAGACAGCATAGCAGGAAGCTAAAGCTTGGGGTCCTTATGGAGAGCTCTGGGCAGTTTCAGGAACAGGATGAAGTTCCACTTGACCTTGGCTTGAGGTACGTAGTGGAAAGCAGCGGATGAGGGTGGGCTGGGCAGTAGGGCCTGGTTCAGGAATTTCTTGTCCTCTGTGGATGGTGAGCCAGTGAGGAGGGTGTTGACAGGGTTAATTGAAGCTGGTGTCAGACACGGCTGGACGAGGGGAGCAGGTGGCCAGGCAGCAGAGGGGCCAGGGAGAAAGTTATCAAGGGGTGACGATCGCAACACTGAAAATGGAAAAGAGGATGGAGAGCGGGGGACACGGACAAGGTGGGCTGATGGGGGGGACACAGACGAGGTGGGCTGATGGGAGCGGGACGATGGGCAGTGGGCGGCAGGGCAGACCGGAGTCGTGTGTGCAGACGGCCCGTGAGTTTGCCGTGAGTTGCAGTTCCTGCCAACACGCACGTGGCTGTTTGTGGGAAGCTCCAGGAGGTGGCGGGATGGAGGTCCCGAAGGCCGGCCGTTCCTTGGGGAGTTTCCACATTCCAGAGCCCGATCCTCAGTTTTTTAGGTCAAGACATTTGAGTTATTGTTTTGATCAAGCTCCAGTGAACTCACACGAAGCCATCTTATGAAATGCTTGTGTCTAAAAAATTTGAATGCAGTTAATCGTCTAGTTCTCAGGAGAAGCGGAAGGATGGAGCGGACGCCCCGTCTGCCGGCCACCACGTTCGCGCTCTCAAGGCTGGTCTGCCTGTGATCCGGGGGACGTTCAGGCGGGCAACGGGTGCCTTTGCCGTCTCAGCACAAGGCGGCGGGATGGGTGCGGGCTGCGGCCCCAGGGGGGCCGGGTGCTGACGGGAGCCAGCAGCGTGTCTGCCATGCAGGTGGGACGCTCGGGACGGTGTCCGGCCTCTCGCTCCTGGGAGTGAGCACAGCCATTCCTCCTGGGTGACCCATGTGCTCTCCAGCTGAATTGTTTTTTTTCTCTATAATCGTGTCCATTTCTTTAAATGAAGTCGGTTTCTGAGTCTTGGCCTGGAAATCGTTTCTTCGCGCTAAGTGACCTCGCGCACCCCTACACGGTCCTTCTAATTCGCTTTTACAGTTTGAGAGGACCACCTGACGCCCTGTTTCCAGGTCGACCGCACGTTCCACCCGCACAGGTGGAGAGCATCCGCTCAGGGGTGTACGGGGGGGCCTTCCGTCTTCGAGGAGAGCACGGGGACCCGAGGCGTCACAAGGCGATGGCATCTTTGTGCACATGGGACAGAAAACGTGCAGAATGTGACCATGGCCTTCGTACCTCTTGGCTCTAAGAATCTTTCTTTCCTTAAAGAAACTTGGCAAATAATTCTGGAAGGAACACCCGGCACCTTAGGAGGGGGCAGGAGACGGCTAAGCTTCCAGAAGCCTCTGAGCATTCGAATAGCACGTTTCGGTCACATAGCTCAAGAGCAGGAAGCAGCCCCAAAACACGTGCACCGGCCGTTCGCTAAGCAGGAGGCACAGGCAAGGGCAGTTCAGGGACAAGGCGCCCTCAGAAACTGGGGTCTGGGGCAGCTTTCCACAGGAGGGGATTATATCCGTGTCTCGAGAGGTACGGGGATTTGGATCAGATAGGAAAGAGAGAGGTCAGCGTCCCCTGGGCGTCACTGATCTCGGATCTGAGAGGCCCGGACGCGCGGAGCCCGCCCGCCCGCCCGCCGTCCCCCGCGGGGCGCCGGGCCTGGCGGAGAAGGCGTGCGGTGCTCGCCCTGTTGGCGAGGGTCAGAAGCCTCCCTGGAAGCTGACAGCTGTTAAACAGTCGTCACCTGGCTTTATTTACCACCGGCCCGGCACCACGGTCCCTGTGCTGGGGTCGTCTCCAATGCAGACGTCAGGAGACGGGCAGGGGGACACGCAGCTCCCCAAGGTCACTCTGCCAGGAAGGGGTGATGTGGGTGGGGTCCAGCCTCCGTGGCCAGACTGAGGCATGAGAACACGACTTGGTGACACCGAGAACATGGAGAAACCTGAGCATTTCTTAATTCTCCATCTTCGAGCAAAGGGAGGGTAGAGAGGTGAATGCTTTCACACTCTGGGAACTTGAGACTTTTTAATCACGTGATGGAGTGACAATGAAAGGCAGAGTGTTTTCAAACAGGAGTTTAATCTTCATCTCCCTCAGAAATTTTTAAAATGGAAACCATATGTGACCTTGGTATCCACGTTTTCCTGAGGTTCTCATCTATGTCTGGAGAAGTCAGCAGATGCCTAAGGACGGAGGTCCTTGGGGAGTGCCCTTGACTTTGGACTCATTCTCTGTGGAAGGGCGAGGCTGTTTCCTTTCACTTTTTATTATGAAACACTTAAGAACATATAAGAGCAGAGAGAATAGCGTAAAGATTCCCTGTGTCCATGGCACCTAGATTTAACTTTAAATCTTTTATCAGACTGGCAGTTACTGGATTATTATTGATTGATGGCTGAAAACTTATCAAGTGAGGCCAGGCATTGTTGGTCACGAAATATCATCTCAAATTGTCATGAGGTGTGTTTTATAAAGACTGAGGTGTGTTTTATAAAGGACATCTTAAAAACATAATCACCATAGCATTGCCACAACTATCAAAATTCGTATTTTCTTAGTGTCATGTGATACCATCTAGATTCAGATTTCTACAACTGTTTCAAAATGTTTTTTCCCACATTTGAGGTGTTTAAATCAGGATTTAGAGTCCAGACAGACCCCCACCCTCCCATCCTGCGTGCCCCCCGAGAGGAGTTTAGACTGCACCCCTCCCATCCTGGATGGTGAGCTGGAGGTTAGACAGAAACGCTCAGTGGACCCAGCTTTGTCGTCATCCTGAAGAACATCTCACGGTGTCGCTGCTTTGCTTCGTGGGGGTAGCGGGCCTCCTGGCGGGACGCACACCGGGGAGGTGGCGTTCAGGGAGCGAAGTCTGGGTGCCAAGGGTGCTTGCCAGTCCCGAGCACTGCCGCGCCCAGGCCCAGGGAAGTCCGATTCTCGTCTTTCCAGGAACCTGGCCGGGGTGGGGACAGGCCAGGAAGCTCTCGTGGTGACCGAGTGGGAAAGCATGAGGAGAATGACAGGCAGGGTCTGGCAGAGATGAGACGGGAAGGAGGCGGGTAGAGTGGTGGGGGTGGCCAAAGGCCGGGGCAGAGCGAGGCCAGGGCGAGGTGGGACCGTTCCGTCACCGCCTCCTGTGAGCCGGGACTGCTGGTCCCCACCCCAGACGGACGTGCTCGAACCCAAGACCCTGGTTCCTCTACCGCCCGCCCCTCCCCGCAGCTTCCCAACTCACTTGACAGCAAGTGCACCCCCAGCCACTCAGAGTCGCCCCTCAGCCTTCCAGTTCCCCGCCCACCCCGGCTCCAGCAGAACCCTGAGCCCGACTCCTCACCCGTCCCCCCCCGCCCGGAGCCTGCTGCACCTTGCTCTCTGCACAGCAGCAACGCCGCCGCCCACAGGGGCTCCTGGCTCTGGACAGCAGCCGCCCACCGTGCACAGAGCGAGGAGAGGCTACGTCCTCGCAGTCACGTTCAGGGAGGTCACGTCCGCTTCACAATGAACTCGCGGTGCCTCCGGAGAGGTCCGTCTCCGGGCCCTCTGAGAAAGGCCAGCCTGGCCCCCCAGGGCCCCCCAGGATCCCCCTCTCTTGGCCCCCCTCTCTTGGCCCCCCAGCACTTACAGCCATCTGCCATGCCGTGTGTGTAAGGGACTGCTTGTTTCCTGCCGTCCCCTCTGCAGGATTTGTGTGCTCACTGCCACATTCAGTGAGCAAACACCTGCGACAGAGCTGGGTGCACACACAGGCTCTGTTAGTACTGGGTGGGTGAATGAGAATTGTGACTTACCTGGGGCGGGAGAGGCAGGTGGCACAGGTGGCACAGGTGGCCCGGCTCAGCGAGCTGCTTCCTTGGAAGGGAGTTCTGAGAAGCCAGAATGTCAGGGCCACCACGGTGGAGGGCTGGTGAGGTCCTGTCCCTTCCTGTCCCTGCCCCTACCCGAGCGTTTTGATGGACGGCTTCTCCCTGGCTTTTATACCCAACACTCAAGACGGTCGCATTTCTTGATGTTTTCCCTCTTCCTGAAAGCTCGACCCGACACTTAGCAGTGGAGTGGTGACGTCGCCTGATAAACAGCTGCTTTTCCGCTCCTAACGCTTCTCCCGCCAGGTCACCTCTGTCCGTGCCTGCAGCTCCCGTGCTGCCCGTCAGACCACCTCTGTCCCAAGCTGCCCATCAGACCACCTCTGTCCCAAGCTCAGCGCCCGAGCCCCGCCCCCCGTTTGCGAGGTGTCAGTGGGAAGTGGGAGCACCCCACTCCTTCCCCGCACGTGTTCCCATGGCGCCTCGTGGCCCGGACCTGCCATCTCACGGCTTCGGGGGGAGGCCACCCCCTGGCAGCCTCAGGTCTGGAAGTCTGAGAGCCAAGAACATTCCAGGTCAAGTCCAGTCCACAGAGAAACAGGCGCTTTGGGGGCTGGGCGGGGACCGTGATGGAGGGCGCCGTGTCGTCCAGGGGAACCGGCGCACGCGATGCCAGCCGCAGCAGGTCCGCCTCCATCGGGGACGTCCTGGAGGGCTTCTCACACGCGTGCGTCCTCGCCCCCTCCGCGGAGCCCTCCTGGACCGACACGCGGCGTCTCCGTTCGTGGGCTTCTGGCCTCGGCGCCGTTCCAGGACCCGGGCCCGCGCGTGGGAGCGGCTTGGAGGACGCGGGTGGGGACTGAAATGCTGCGGGCTCCGCGCGGCGCCCGGCGGGGCGGCAGAGAGGGGACGCGTGACACCCGGCTGCGCCGAAAGGCACGCGCACGCTGCCGGACAGGCGAGAAGGCGTCCAGGCCCGGATGCGGACCGCGCCCCGCACGCGGAGAGCCCTCGAGGGGCGAGGAAGGCCGCGCCTGCGTCCTCGGACCTGGGACTGCGCGGCCGCGGGGCGCGCGCTGTGCCCGGAGCGCGCGGGGCGCGCGGGGCGCGGGCAGGAAGCGAGGAGCGCGGCTGGGCAGGGGGGGCCCGGCTCTCGCCGGGTGCGGAGCTGGGTGGGGGCGGCTGTGCGTGGGGGCGGGGGACTGCCTGCCTGGCTTCGCAGTGGACCCTCGAGGCGCACGGGGACCAGGAGGCAGCTGCCTCCATCAGGAGCCCCAGACTCTGCACCTCGCGCTGCAAGGGGGAGGGTGCATTGGGTGAGCTCCACGCCCCTCACGGCATCTCCCTGGCTCACTTGGGCACAGCCCTGGCTCCTGTGTGTGCCCAACACCTGCTGGAGGCCAGAGATGGGACGAAACCTTTCCATTTACTCGGCTCCCACGAGTTGTTGAACTTCATATTTTCATTCCAATTTCTGTCCAGGGCCCAGAGTGCTGGGCAAGGTCTTATAACTGTTAAATGACCTTCAGGTGAAGGGCGCAGGTCAGGTGCCAGGCCAGGGGTCAGGTGCAAGGCCGGGGAGAGGCACGCCCCGCCACCCTCGGCACAGGACGGAGACAGAATCGTTTCCGCACCAGAAACTTCAGAGCTTCGTTTGTGCGTTTTGGAGTGTCGCAAGGACGAGAGGCTTAATTGTTCGCCTGAAAAATCATCAGCGAAAAGTTAAATTATGAACAGCTATTATAAATACATAATTACATATACTTATGTTAGAGATTACATATAATTACGCGTGTAATTATATGATTATTAAAATTAGGTAAAGTTAATTATAAAAGTAGCCACGTTCCCTCGCCGCATCTCTCCCGTCTCCGCGGGTGCGGGGAGGCGGCTGCCGACACGTGTTCGTGCGACGGACTCGGGAGTCGAGCTCACAAGGTCATTTCTGCGGGAACTTTGCCTCCCCGTCTTGCTGGACTTCTCCTGGGCACGCAGACGGGAGGAGGTGGCATCCTGTCGCGCTGTGACGGCAGACACTCGAGTGACGGTTTGGTGGGGGACCCTTCACGCCCTCCGTCGGCGGGAGCCACGGAGGGATCTCGGCTGTGGTTCGAGACGTTGCCAGGGAGCCCGTGGGCTCCTGGGGCTCAGGCCGGAGTGGGGCCCGGTCTTGCTCAGCACGGTCTGCGGCTCCAGGCGTCAGGGCTGAGGGCAGGCAGGTCCAGGGGTGACAGGCGCAGGGGCTGCCCGAGGCGGACATGCAGCCTGGGAGCGCCCCTCGTTTCTCTCCCGGCTGTTTTCGTCCGTTCCTTAGTTATTTCCTGTGTGGTCACTGCTGTGTTGCGAGTAGTAACGGTCCAGTCAGGGGAGAAGCCCTGGTTTGACGCCCCGCGTGTGTGTTGAACGCTTTCAATGCTTTAGCATGATCGAATCGTCACCAGGAGCCTTCGAGGTGGGTGCCTCATCTCGCAGGAGAGGGGCTGCCCACAGGTCTACCTGCGCGCCTCCCCCATCTCCCCACCCTCTCAAAACGCGCCCCCGCCCCATACTATCACGGCTTTTAGTGTCTCTGCGACCTTGGGCAGCCGGCTCGGGTGCCCCGTCTGGGTTTAACCGCCGCACAGCCGCCACCTCGCTTCGGTGTTCCCGCGTCCTCGCCGGTGAAGCGGGGACAGTGATACTGGTTCTGCCACGGTGCCGTCAGCTAGCGCGGAAAG
>CM053502.1:170242626-170325605 GCA_028627145.1 Eidolon dupreanum | reverse complement strand
TGTGATTACAATCAATCAGATTTGCAATTGATTCATAATGCTTATAAGTAAGTTATAAAGCAATTGCTAAGTGGTACTATTTTTCCTCTCATTTTGTACCCACCTCAAACCCAAAATTGTACCCCTGAATCATAGCTTCGCGGTAGTACTGCTGCAACGTGACAGACTCAGACTCGTCAACTTCCGCGTCGAATTCTGAGGTGAATATGTGGTCCACGCGGTCGATGGCGTCGCTGATTCTGCTGCAAAGCTCTAAGGCATCATTCTAAAGAGTCCCAAACCATAATCAATCCAGAACGAAGCAGATCACATAACACTTACTGTATTTTAGAGGAAGATTTCTTTCATCGTCACACAGATATAAACCACTACAATATTTTTTTGGTCATATTTATTTCTGTTATTCAAAAGGAATGACCAAAATTAGAAGAAATAATATCGTCTTCATTTTTATTTTTATTAGGTATTCTTTAACATCTCATGAAATACAAAAGGAAAAAATTCCATTTAGAAGGACAATGCCTGATCACCATGTGGTCTTTGAATCAATGCTTACAGCTTCAATATTTTTACATATCAACCACCAGTTGTTCCCGCCCTCCGCCCCCCCACCTCCGTCGTTGCTCAAGTTTAAGTTGGTTTCGATGCCTCACAGTGAAGTAACAACGTATTTCTAAATGACCTCCACAATATCACCACGTCATACTATCCTTCTTATCCCTCCGCCAGCTCCTAGTTCCGGGGTTCTCGACTTGGGCAGATTTTACCTCACACCCCCCCAGGGACACCAGCAATATCTGGAGGTATTTTCGGTTGTCAAAACGTGGAAGGGGGATGGATGGGTAGAGGCCAGGATGCTGCTAAACATCCTATAATACAGCAGTCCTCAACTGTGTGGCACCAGGGACCAGTGCTCCTAGGAGAATCTCATGCCTGATGATCTGAAGTGGAGCTGAGGCGGTGATGCTAGTGCTGGGGAGCAGCTGTAAATATGGGTGAAGCTGCACTCGTTCACTTCCTGCTGTGCAGCCCAGTTCCTAACAGGCCACAGACAGCTACAGGTCTGCGGCCAGGGGTTGGGGACCCCTGCTGTAATACACAGGACAGCTAGCTCCCCAAAACAAAGAATTACTGACCCCAAATGTCAGTGGTGTGGAGGTTGAGAAACCCTGCCTCATGCAACCTTTGCTGTTTCCCTAAGTAATATGACAACAGTTCCAAATTGGACTCCCTTTCTGCTCACCCTTACACACACACATACGCACACATGGTCTCCATCAGGCACTCTCCCTACACGTTGTTCCGTAATACTCTTCCTCAATATTCAACAACTCCCCAAGGTTTAGAAAATAAAATTCAAAATCTCTCAACAATATGATCTTTGCTCACCTGATCCTACCTGCCTATCTCTCACTGACCTCCACTGTACGCACCAAGGTCTGGCCCAATCAGACTATCTGATACCCAGTGAGCATTCCCAAAACCTGATCCAACTGGCATCTTTTGAAATCCTCCCAAACTAAAACGCCTCCATGTTGACAATTCTCAGATGTTACTAAAGTGTCTAATCTCTCCCTTCTCTGTTGTTCAGTGTGAGGGTTCACATTCTCAAGGTTATAAATTTCTTAAGCTAAAAAAGAATGTCTTAAAAATTTTGCACTCTCCAGAGTTCACTGACTCAAACTAAAAGACAAAAACCCCTGCCCTGGGATTAGAATAGGATGACAATCTATAAGAGGGAACGTTGATAAATGAATAAGACAAATCAGATTGACAGAAAAAAAACAAGCTTATCAAACTTCTTATAATTTGTTAAGTGCTTTTTCCTCAAGAAATCAAGTCTTAAAGTGACTGAGAAGACATAACTGGTGACTTGTGGGAAAGTTTGGATGAAATCAAGACTGATAAATAGAAAGTGGTGAAAATAAAGAATAATGGGAAGAGAAGGAGAACCTCTGGCCTGCCATGGATGCTGAAGGCCTCTGTGCCGGTCTACAACTGGCCCTCTCTATTACAACTGACTGAACTGTTAAACAAAATAATAAATAAATCTTTTAATTAGACAATGTTGACTTGGAAACTACTCTAGTAAATACTGAAAACTGCTAAAGAATAAGAAAAAGTGGATTAGAAATGAAGACACCTAAATTCCAGTATCAACTTTACTACTAAACAGCCATGTGACTATTATAAATCACGTAACTGTTCAAATTTCTATCCTCTCCAACTCTAACGTTCTACAATTCCAGGAAAGAACCGGAACTTTTCATTTCCATGTGGGGAAATGTGTACTGGGAAGACAGGCCATCTAAGAGCTCAAACCCCTTGAACGACATTACATCATGACGCATTCACTCCCCTGTTGCGTCACATCCAAAAGCAAATAAACGAGCTAAGGCAGAGCTGACGGTGAACTACCTTGAGCTGCTGCAGAGCCTTGGCGATGACCGGCTGGCTGGACGTCTGCTCCTGGCGTAGAGTCATGAGTCCCTCGATGGACTGCTGGAAAGCTTTCCTCTGGATGATGAGATGAGCAGACTGCGTGACAACTAGTAAAAGATTATCCACCTGGGAGGAAAATCAAGCTTCGGGCTTAAAAACAGACCAGTCACTGCTTCCCCGTTCTAGTTCAATCCCCCGTCGAAAATCAGCGCCAACCTCAGGGTTACCAGGCCAGCAGCCATCTGATCAGAGAGCAGCTGGCAAGCAAAGCCGCGCCCACAGAGCAAGGCGATGCGGTGGCCACCCACGTCTGGGACCTTCAGCACGTGAAGAGCCCCACGGGACCGTGTGGGCACAATGTGTGAAATATCCTAGGGCTTCAGGTAACTCGACACTCCTGGTGCAGTGTGTCTCTGTGCTGGAGCAGCACGTGCAGACGGGGAACTGAAGACTGAGTGGGCTGAGATGAGGGGCCTCGTGTGAAACAGTAAAACACCGAGATTTTATTAGTTTTACTCTTTCGGTGACAGTCCCTGCGATATGTTCAGGCGACCTGTGATGTGATCAGATGCGTGTATGATAACGATCGTGCCGGAAGTACCAGACACAGACACAAACACGGAAGTGGAGGGGGCCGGGGGTGGGGCTGAGCAGGAAAGCTGGAAGCGGGACATGCGGCAGTCCTGGAAGGGGGGAAGCAGCCTGACCACGGGAGTGGCTTTGGGGACACTGAGGAAGCGTCAGTGACAAAATGGTTGGGGCTCACAAGGGCTAGCGATCAACCGGGAGGGTACGAGGAGCGGCTCTGTCAAGTGGAGGGGACAGGAGCCTGGCGTGTGCCGCTCCAGTCCCGGGGAGTCTGAGGTACACAGGTGCACTCAACATCACTGTCCCCTCACTGAACAGAGGCCATGAGAAAGCTTCTGATAATTTTAATTACTGAGTTACATAAACTGTCATGGGATCCTGCTAGGTGGGTAGGTGACAGCCTTTACTACAAAAATGAAAACTAAGAAGCCAAAAAAACAGAGTTCATAGAGAACTGGAATTTCTAGACGACAAATTAAGTTACATAATTAATTCTTTTTAGATCATGGACATATAGACCTAACTACGTGATGGAACTAAGAAAAGCTATAAATAAAATAGTTCAAATAATCCAGTATAATTTAACATACCTATAGACTTTGAAAGAATATTTTAGTGTAAGTAATGCTACAAAATTTTCTATTAAAACATCAAGGCATATTTTTGGGATGTGTGTATTTGAGACTACTACAGTAGTTAAACGAATCATTCGTGAACTGCTAATAATTCATTTTTCCTAAAAGTATTTTAAGTAAGAAATACTACTTCGAGTTAGGGGTGTGGAATGGCAGGTGTGGGAACTGGGAGTAAGACACACCTGCATGCTTCTCAGTGTATCGACAGTCTCCACCTGAGGCACAATTTTGACAGGTGGTGCCTCCCATGTGGCCCAGCTGTCATCCGAATCCCGAGTGCGGTCACTGTGCTTGGTCAGAAGTAAATAGGCGTCAATCAGTACGTCATCTGAATCTTTGGAGCAGTCCTTGCCTGCGGCTGCATTGAGTAACTGCAAAATAATAGTCTTCTCCTCAGCAAGAAAGTCTGGAACAAATACTTGCAAGTTTTCTAAGCCAGGAATTTGGACCTGGAAAAGAAACAATCCAAAATCTGGAATTAAGGAATGTCAGTATTATAGAAATGTTACTTAAAAAAAAGAACTAGAAAAAGACAAGCAGGTTTGGGGAAGGAGATGTGGGAAGGGCGTTAGATCAGAGCAGTGAGGGGAAGGGCAAGAAATCCAGCTCGGTGTGACCCGGTGTGACCTGGTGTGACTGTGACTGAGTGCGGACAGGCCGCTGGAGGAGCCCTGGAACATTCCTCCACTCACAGGACACCCTCCAGTTTCTTTATTTCCAACAACAAAGAAAATATTCTTCAGGGAGGAAGGTCAGCCTGAAAAAACGTCAGTCAGTGCAAGTCTGCGGAACAGCTTTCAAGCAAAGCTGCTCCCAGACAGCAAAGGCCTGACATGGGCACTGAGAGCCAAGGTCTTCCGTACAACGATGAAGGACAGACCCGTGAGACTGGGCAGACACTGACTCATTACAAAGGCAAAAAATGTTAATACAGATTTGCTAATTATTTTTGGTGGGGGCATCATAAAAAGCCTTTGAAGATCATTTTAACAAGGCATACATATGCAAATACGTTATACAAGTCACACATTAACAGGGGTAGGATATAATGGTGGCTTTGGGTAAAATTTCCAATAATGTCATCACAGCTAGATGCTAAAAGTACTAAATCTCAAACAACTGAAATGGGGGCAAAGGTGATGACTTAAGAAGCGAAGCGGCTCCTGTGACGTCCAGGACACCGATACCAAAAACTCACATAAAAAGTTTGAATTGTTTCAGGAAACGTGAGAGTGGAAAACAAACAATTACTTAAAATCAACATGTTATTTTACATACATTAAATATACATGTGTAACTAATAAAACATATGAGTAAATATTTGATTATTTTATCTGCATTTTTAAAACAAGTTAAGTCAAAGTATGAAAAACTTTGTTTTTCTAATTATTTCATTGGGAAATTGTGGGATAGTCCCATAACTGGGGTCAATGTATGGCCTGCAAAGCCTAAAATATTTACTATCTGGACCTGCTTTAGGTCTGCCTGCTTTAGAGTGAAGGAAGAAAGGCAAAATGTTCAACTACACTACCTCAAATACTGACCTTAATGTACTGCTTTGATTTCAGAACATCCAGAAGGTCTCTAACCGGAGCGGAAAGTATGAACTCGGCAGCTATTTCCAGGTCCTAGGAATACAGTGACAAAGAAACGTCTTTAGGGTTGGCTTCGTAAAAAGTAAGAAAAAAGAAAAGCAAGAAGCCAGTAATAATAATTTGGATCACTGACTCACCTTTCTCAGCATCTTGGCAAAGCCGAGTGCTTTGGAGGCCCTCTCTCTGGCTTCGTGAAAGAGCTCCTTCAGGGCCCGGCTGATCTCTATAACGGACCTCCTGCAGGGTGATGGCCAGCCAGTTAGAGCACGCCAGGGTGTACGAAGACGAAGACGGACGGAACAATGAGACAACGCAAAGCACAAACCACGTGAACAAAGACTGAAGATTTTATACATGGGAACAAGTAATTATCAAGAACGTGTTCAAAATATTCAGAAGCTTGCTCTCCTGTCTTCCAGAAAATACTCGTATTCTAAACAAACAGGGCACATTTAATCACCTTTAAATGACAGTAAGCTCAATTTTCTAAGGATTTTATTATGATAATTCCCTGGAGTTTGAGATAAGTTCTTGACTCCCAGCTCATAAGCTAACTAAGAAGGTATACCTCCAGCGGTGCCCAGGTAAATGTTTAACAGCTGGCTCCGCCCAAACTATTGTCTTATGTGGGGTTTGGTGACTTTCATGGAGCAAATACTCCCACTGTAGCCGATTTCAAGCTGCCAGTGTGACACTGAGCGATGACTTGGGAAGAGATATGTGGCCCTCGGGAGCCAGGACAAGCCAGCGCCCGCACGCTACTGCACTTGAGCCCACTTTCCAGACCCCTCCCTAATAAGCCACCCGAGCGTCAGAAGAGCCATTCTCCAGTCACCATCCTAGCTCCTGAATCCCCATTTTTATTTTGAATCCACTACATTAGCTCTCAAAACTGCAAGACCTCCTACAAACCAATTTATTCCATTTCTCAGGTATTCGGTACTTTCCCAGGTGAGAATCTATGTGGTTAACTACCTTTTCTTAACTGACACAAAGACATCTCAGGTACTCTGAAATCCAAAATGTATTTTTATCTAACTGTGGATGGCGAGAGAAAACATTCCAGGCCTGGAGAAGTCAGTGTGACCTGAGCATTGCCTGACACTACTGGTGACTGGCCACAAAATGGCTCTATGACTGATATACATGCCATAGAAAGAGCAATTTCACATGGTTCGAGCTAAATATTACTGCACGGAATTTGGAGAAATGCAACAGATGAGTAAGCTATGGTTTCGTGTGCGTAAGCTTAAAGTTCAACAGAAGGGGTAGGCTGAGCATAAAACAGTAAAACATAGCAAATGTCACTTAAAGCTGTGAATGAACTGCCACGGGGTTAAAGGACAGACGCGATTACCTGGAGACATTCCAGCACATGCGGATTATTCTGCTCTACTCTACTCTTTTTCAGGCAGCTGAAACTGTCTCCCCTTCCTCTGAGGACACTAATGTTTATGAGGCTACATGAATTCTAAGTTCACCTTCAAGGAAAATTTCACATAAAACCGTAAGAGACCACATGAAAAGACAACATAGAAATAAATCCCTTTACATCTACCGCCCAAGTTCAAGTTCACAAAGTCCAGCACAATTCGCCTGGAACGCGGCTATTTCAGGCGCGTCGCCACAAGCAGAACTGAGTGAGACAATTGAGAGGAGAGGAAAGAACACGCAGCCCCGACCTTATTTCGTCGGAAGCACTGTCGTCGGCACTGGCCCAAAGCTCGGCGCAGCGCTCCTGCAGGCCGGACTCCAGGAAGCTTCCCGTGGACTTGAGCAGCATTCCCGCAATGTCACTATGGGGACAAGAACAAAGTCACCCCGGGGAGGAATCCTCGCGCATCCTCACTGGTGAACGAGAAACTAAAAGGTGCGGCTATTATTTCAATGGTTAAAAATGACTGAGTAGTTTTTCTCTTAATATAAAATCAAGATGAATGTGAAAAAGTGGAAATCTCCATCGTGACAGGTATCTTACCTTTGTTCTATTACCAGTTTTTCATTATAAACTTAACACCTTAAATAAC
Source organism: Eidolon dupreanum (assembly GCA_028627145.1). Classification (NCBI taxonomy): domain Eukaryota; kingdom Metazoa; phylum Chordata; class Mammalia; order Chiroptera; family Pteropodidae; genus Eidolon; species Eidolon dupreanum. Next base: position 170,318,318 of record CM053502.1, on the reverse strand, counting down.
ATTCATAGTAACTATGTAAATATTATGCACTGTTATTTCATCTTAAACAAATGTCCAAAATGATATAAAATGCCTTAAATACATACCTATAAGATTTTTAAAAAACTTAAAAAACTAAATGATAACATAAGAAAACAAAGTGAATTTCTTAAATGCAACTTTTTACAAATTTGCTTCACAATTAGCTTTTCATAGTCGATAAACACAAAACGCTCTGTACAGCTGATGCTTCTCACCGAACACGCAGTCTAAGAGCCAGGATAAAACCCGAGCACGTAAAATAAGTCTAAACAGGTCCTGCAAAATGTCAACAGTGGCTGGACCCCTACGCTATCCAAGGAGAGGGATGGTGACAGTGGAAAAAAGTGGGCCAGACAGCGCCGAGGGCAGCCAGGGCAGGAGGGACAGGCTGCCCGCGGGAGCCCAGTGGCAGGCGTGGTCTCCACGGGCCTTGTGGGCCCTGCGGAATTTTAAGTAGAACGACAGTGGCAAGAGCGGCTCTGTTAGGAAGAGGATGGCAGAGGGGGAGGGAAGTCTGGGAAGAGCGACGAGGACGCTCGGAGGGCGTGACGAAGTGCTGACAAGGGGCCGGGCTGCGCCCAGCGACTGTCTGACCTGAAAGGGCGGAGGGCGGGAGCGGAGGCGGGAAGCAGACGGCCACGCCGAGGAGGCCGAGGACACCACTCAGAAGCACAAGCTTCTGAGACACTGAGCACGGGACAGAGGTGGGTGCAGAGGACAACGGGTCCCTGGAGTGAGAAGCCGTGTCCGAAAGCAGCCACCAACAATGGGACACGAGCTGGGCAGGAGACTCGCAGAGGAGATGCAGGTAAAACGCTGGTCAGGCCGTGGGGGGAGCGGCACCAGCAGGCGGCAGCAGCGTCCAGAGCCAACGGGACCGCCCCGTCAGTCAACCGGGCGGTGGCCCAGCACCGGCCACTGAAATGCGCCCGATTCCACACCAGGTCCCTGAACCCCAGAGACACTCACTCTCCAGAACAAACAGACCAGTGACCACGCTCCCTGTCCACGGCTTTCCTGCTTATGTTTCTCACCTTTCACCACCTACGTGCCCTGAGACAGTGACCCCGTAAGCAGTGTTAACAGCCCCAAAGCAGCATCGCTGAAAATACCTACTTCGGGGCTCCGAGTGTCCCCGAGACCGATGCGCGTAGGCCTACAGGTCTACTCTGCTCTCCGGAGGCCCGGATTCTCTTCCTTCTCGTGTGCAACCAAGAGCGTTTACGCTAAGGCAGGATTTCTCGACTTCGAACTTGACGCCTGGTGTGGGTGACCTTTTGTGGGGGGCAGCCCTGTGCATTGCGGGGTGCTCTGCAGCGGCCCTGGCGCCCCTCGGTAGTGGCACCTCCCAGTCAGCACAATCAAACTGTGTGCAGACACTGCCCGGCGGCCCCAGGGGCCAGGGGGCCTGGCTGAGAACCACTGCTCTAAGGGAACCGACACCTTGTGGAGGGGCACGCGACAGGCGTGAATGACTGCCGTGTCACGGGACGACACTCCAGCACGGGCAAGACACTGCCGAGCGGACCGGGGCCGGGAGCGGGGCAGGCGGCGGGCGCACGGGGTTCCTACCAGAAGAGCTTTCCAGCCTGAGCTTCTCCTCCCCGGATGTAATGGGTTATCTCTTTGGTGAAATTCCATTCTTCTTCTAACAGATTTTTTAAACTATGAGATGCTTGAGGTAACTGCTGTAGCATTTGGATCCAGCTTCTCATGTAATCAAAATATACCTTAAAATGAAAAAAAAATGCAAAAGGAGATATTAGAGAATAAAATTCAGCAACTCACAAGGTTCACGTCTGTCAACATGAAAGCTCTGAATCAGGGGACAGGGGAGCGTGGACGAGGGTCCGCAACACCGCTGTCCTGAACCGACGTCTCAGTGAGGATTTTTATTAAATCATAGAGGTCGGCATCTCAGCAATTTAACGCATTATTCACAATCCCTTCAAATGACTAAAAAAATAACAAAAATGTTCACAATGTATAGAAAGTATAATAGCTTTTAAAAAATCAAAATGATAGCACCCAGAAGTGTTTGCTATTAACATACTGCAAGCATTACTCCCTTAAGAGGTTGGAATCTTTACTTCTTTAATTACTTATTTTAACATTAGACGGCACCTTACGTGTTGAGAGGAGGATATGATCACACTTCGCAACATCCCCTCCCGACATCCAGATCCTTGTGATAGGATTTTTCAAGGTTCATGACACATACATCATAACCAAAATACCTGACTTCTCTGAAGTGGGGCTGGTGACCACCAGCCGTATCACGACAGCCTTCTCGCTGCTAAGCTCTCACTTTGATTTCTCTGTTGCTTTAGTCGCATTTTACTCTCAAGCAGTTTCTCTCATGACAGGTTCACAATTGCTATAGTACAAAATATCACCGTCTCCGGACTATTTTACTGAAAAGATAAGTGGACCTGGTGCACAGCATCTGAGCCACGCATTCCCTCCCCCTGAACTTGGGAGGCATAATTGTGGTGCCTCCTAGTGCTGTGCGCTAGGCCGGCATGAAGACCTCTGGGGCTAGCCTAACCTCCCCGCTGTCACCACTCTCCCCAAGCACGCCCTGACGGTGACTGGTCCTCTCTGCTGAGGTGCTCACGGGGTTCTTCCTCTAGTCGTGGGGTTCAGTTCCTTCATCAGGTGACAGCTTCAGGGTCACTGGAATGGATGTTTTCTGAGACTCAGTAACAACTCTCAGGAGTCAAATGTCGGGCCTTTTCTTCATTTCAAGAAAACTGTCTTCTGTTCTCTCTGGGTGCTTCTGGGCCCTCCACCGGGCTGTGCATAGCACTCTCCAACCCTGGGTCCACCAAGAATGCAGCTGTGTGTGTGCAACTTGCAATTTATGGGTCTACCAGCACCCTATCCAAACAGGTAAGAATAATGCATACACACCCAGGACTTCCCTTGCGCTTCCTGGGGTGCTCCTGCACCTCCACGGCTCCCCTGAAACCAGGCTGTCTCCTGAGGCCTGCGCTTTCCCTCACAGCCCTCTTGGGGGGCAAGTGTCTCACTTTGTACCTTGAGAGCTCAACAGTCGGCACCCTCATGCTCCCACTGCTATTTCCAAACCACTGCTCTTAAAGTCTTATTTACAAATAAAAGAGAGGCCTGCCCCTTTAAGATTTATGTTATCAGATAGGTCATCAACGCTCCCTCCCTCCCTCCACTGCTCATCACCCTTCATCGCACTCCGGTGCTGGACTTAGTCCCTCTCCACCCCAGGCCCCGCGGCCAAGCTGTGTGACTCCACACCACGGGACCTCAGTCCCTCCCTCAGGGCCTCCTGTTCCCACCACCTCTTCCTTGCTCTGATGTTTCATCTCAGCTCTTGTCTTCACCAGAACTGCTCAAAGCCCCAAACTGCCAATTCAAATACACCGATGCCCGCAGGGCCTCTCCTCCTCCCAGCTTATTTGTTCCACCAGCAGCACCACGTTCTCGTCGCCCTACCTGGAACCCCGGTCACTGGCCCCTCTTCTTTCTCCTCTTCGTTTTCTTCCTCTGTTCACTCTCTCCTTACCGTTTAGAGCCCGTGGTCATCCTTCCAACAGCCCAGCTGCCAGTACACGCAGGCCCCTGCCAGCAGCCTGCGCCTGCCAGCCCTCGCGGCCTTTCCATCTCAGCTGCCTGTCAAAACCCCAAAGCTTCCGGAGCCCACTCGGAAGCGGAGGCCAGGGGTCCACAAGCAGAAGCGCCAGCCACGTGACTCACCTGTCTGGTAGTGCCTCTGGTTCTGCTCAAATCATCTTCCTCCTCTCGACAAGCATGAGTCTTCCTCAAACTGCCGAGACCCACCTTAACCCACTCTCAGGTGATGGCACCTCTACACACACACACACACACACGCACACACACGCGCACACGTACACATACACCCACCCACCACCACCACCACCACCCCCATCAGATATAAACTCTCTCATCCTCCTGACACCAAGAATGCAAATGTGCCCACTGTCCCCTGCTGCCCTGCCCTTCCTCCTCCACAGCAGGGGGGCGAGGCTTCCCCCGAGCCCGGCATCCGTGTTTTGAGACCAGCTCCTCGCGGGAGCTGAGGAACCAACCCCACGCTACCGATTTTTCCGTTCTTCTTTTCCAATCTCTTTTCCTTAACGAACTCGACCCCAAAGGCTTTCAGCTACACCCAGAAGCTCCGCTGCTCACGCGCTGCTCGGGCCGGATGCTCGCGGCCTCCCCGCACCCATCCCCTCTGGTCCCGCTGGCCCGGCGCCGGCTTCTCCTGAACCCTCGCGCCTCTCCCCGCGGACGTGTCGCACTGCCTGACCCACGGAGCGGCAGCTGCACCCCAAGAGCCTCTGCCTGGTCCCTGCGTCTGCCCGAGGCCACGACGACCCCTGCGCCATGCTTCCGTGGAACCCCGCGTTCCAAAGCCGCTTCCCACCGCAGAGCCCGCGCCTGCGGCCTTTCCTGCCTGAAGTCTTTCAGTCTCTCCCTCTCTCTCTTAATTAAAAACTTAGGGGCTTAAAAACACTCACCGATGTCAGAATGAACAAAGATTAGTACTCTGTCATCTTTGCTTTGGCCACTTTTCAATAAAAAGTACCACCAAGGTAACTTCTCTCTGCTCTCCCTTCAGAGCCCTCAGCGATCAATAACTATGTCACCCGGTGTGTGTGCTTTCTCAACAACCTGTCACCACATAAGCTACGTGTATCGTATCGTCCTGTGTGACTTTTCAATGTCTCACATAAACTGCGTTATGACACACCTACGGCCTTTCAAAGCAACTCCAAGCGTCCCTCCCTCAGAGAAGCCTCCCTAACTCCACACGGCCTCGAGTCACACTGTTCGAGCCCAGGAAGGACCCAGGCCTCTCCGCCTCCCCTCTGCTGCGGTGTTGCGGTCACACGATTACTTACCCACCATCCCCACCGTTCTTAAACTCCAAGCGGGAGCCTACACTCCTCGCTGACTCCTCAGTAGCTGGTGTGACGCCTGCCCAGCACGGCACGCAGCGGACACCCGGAAATGCCACGCCCGGGAACATCTGTCGGGTGGCAAACCGAACCTTTTCTGCTCCTTTGTGCTTTCTGCCTCTACAGGAACGCCAGCTGTGCCCGTCTGCGTTCCCCCGTGTCTTCTACGAATACCACAGCTCGTTCCGCATGTTCGCATTTTCCTCCTTTTAAATTCTTTTTATTTGGGCCCTTAAATCTGTCTACTACGTGTTCCTACATCATATGTTTATTGTTTTGGTGATTTCTAAGGCTAGGGCCAAGGAAATGGGCTAAGATGGTTCACAGCTTCAATCTGGATTTGCTGCCTCAAACACATGCTGACCAAGTTACTGCCTTGGGCTGGCACACATCTGTTCCACCGTTTTCAGGTCAGAAGGATGATGGGGCGCAGACCCCTGGTCACCTCTGCTGTGCATCGTAACTTGCTAATCAGTGCTTGCCCTCAGCCTGGGCCCCCACTCTCATCTGGCAGTCTCCAGCCAACAGGACAAGCTGTGGACAACAGAAGTATCTCCACCTCTGCTCCTTCTGTCCTGCAGATGTGCCACCTACAGCAGGCCCCTGAGATGACACCCTCTGCTCTTCTCCAGACCAGTCACATCCCTACATGTCACAACTCTAATTAATCGCTGTTTGGGCCCTCCTATATCTAAAGTGGAATATATTTAGACCTCTTTTATTTTTTTTTTTTTTTTTTGGTGGAGGGGAATACTGTGGCCAATTTCCTCCTTTACTAAACATAAAATGCTTTTAATCTTCATTCCTTTTGCTGTTTTGGGTGAGTTTCAGGGAGAGTGTGCTGCCAACTTAGGTAAGCGGAGTCTGACTGCCGGCCCGAGGCCATCTGTCCTTCCTCACAGACACGAACACCGACTGTTCCTCCAGGTCTCAAAACGCGCCTCCACACTTGTCCACCTGGCACACCTTCGGGCACAATCTTAAGCCACTGATAATCTCTAGTTCTTCATCGTGAAATTATAGGGATAAACTAAGGAAAATCACGCCTCACACAGAAATCAGTAGCAAAGCCAAAACTCAACCCTAAGCATCTCTAGCTCGGAACCAGCTGCGCGTTTGGTAACGCACTCACCTAGGCTCCACAGCTCGTCCACACTCCAGGACACTGACACCCCACGGTGGGAATGCCATTTTACCCGCCTCATTCTCACCCTTCCGGCCTCAGTGATGCATGGTATAAGGTGTGGCGTGGGCCTCTGTGGCCGGCAAGCAAAGCACATTTTGCCCTTTTAAACCTCTGGTTCAGTCAACCACTGGGAAATATTAACTTGTTTATTGCTTTTTACCATAAAGTTTCAATGATAAAAACTCTTCTGACATAAGAACCATATAGCATTCCAAAACATAGTCACATTTTACACATCCTGGTCTTTTATATATTCTCCTAAATAATTAGGAAATAATTTCAAACTCAAAATCACTGCCCGTAACATGCGGGATTTAAGACCCCCTCCCAGGCGCTCCCTCCCATCCTCCACTGTGGAGGCTGCAAAGCTAGACGTCTGCACACCAGCCGCCACCCCAGAGAGAGGCCACGCGCACGTCTGGGCAGCAGGACGCGTGGCCTGGCCCGCGACGCTCAGGAAGGGCTGCTGGCTGCGGTTCCAGGCGGCTCTCACTGCTCCAGACCTGGCTGGCAGGCTTACCTCCCCTCTGCCCTCTCCTCCCCTCCAGCCTAGAAAGTCGTGGGGTGTCGCGATGTGCCACGCCCTCCCGAGATGTCAAAGCATTCCACAAAACATACACCTCCCGGCTCTGCTTTGCTGTACTTCAGCAGCCTGGCCCATTATGTCACCAGGTGCGCGTCTGCTCTAGAGCACCTGACATGCACTCACTACGCATTAACACCCCGCCAGCCACACGGAGCCCCAGGGAGCTCCGAGTCCCAGCCCTGTGAGGCTCTCAGTCTAACTAGAAAACCCTGGGAACAGAGACGTGGCCTCTCATTAAGTGTTAGTAGTACGGGTCTAACGATGGCTGCTATGACAGTGCAGAGGGGGTTTAGGTGAAGCACACTAAAGGTTAAAAGCATCGAATAAAGCTTTCTAGAGATAAAACTTAAAAGTAGGTCATAAGAAAGCAAGATATGAAGAAGGGACATTTAGAGCAGGAGGGAACAATACAAGCAAAAGTAGAGAGGTTAGAAAGCACAGGTTAGCACAGGTTAGCACAGCGCACGTGAGCAGACTGGGGCAGCCTTTTGGGGGAAGAAATGCAAACAGGTCCGCTCTTGCCAAGTCTCATTAATACCATTCCTCAAATGCGCCAGGCCCCTCCGTGAACCCCGAACCCGGAGCGCGCCAGGCCCCTCCGTGAACCCCGAACCCGGAACGCGCCAGGCCCCTCCGTGAACCCGACCCGTCTTCAAGGTGCGGCTTCCTCACCACAGAAGCGCCCAGACGTCCCCAGGCGAGCTCGGGAGTCCCGTCTCCAAGCTCCGGTGCATCGCAGCACGACTCGAAGTCGGCGCTTACCACTCGCGGGGGCAAGGTGGGGGAGTGACATCCACTCTGCCCAGCCCGCACCAGACTGAGCCCTGTAGCGTCCGTCACTCTACTCTCAGAGCTGTACAAGGTCCCTAGCATCTCCCACGTATTACGAATACGGCCGATGCCATGTGGCTCAATAAAACGGAACCAGACTCTGATTCTATTTGGGGGCCGTTCTGCCATAGAGCCCACAATTAGACGACGAACCAGAAGAAGCCATGAAACGCATCAGGCTGAAGGTCACCCCGACCCTTACCATGAGCATCTTGTGCAGGTCCTCCTCGAAGGCGTCCATGTTGCAGCCGGCCGCCCCCGGGCCGTGCGGGAGCCCGAGCAGCATGAACTGGTAGTACTGCTTCATCAGCAGGCCGCCCTTCAGCACCTCCTTGCACTCCCTCACCAGCTGCGGGGGGACAGTCACAAGTTCCGTCACAGCACGCACCCCGACCAGCCCACGTGTTGGTTTTCACACATTCCCCACTTAAACCCTCAAAAACTCAGGAAAAGGGAACCCTGCTTCTGAAAAACCTGAAACATTTTCCAGATTCTTTCTAAGACAAAGTATACAAAAGAAAAAGCTCATAAAACGGGTCACTTTTTAACCAAAATCATAATAACTCAAATATACTTACATGCCACAGAGAACGGTGGACTTTGTAGTAATTTAGTCTACCTATTGTGATCTGTGCCTTTTACCATTAAAAAAAAAAAAGTCTAGTGAGAACAAAACAAATTAATCTGATGAAATTAGATAGACGTCGAGGGGGAAAAAAACGAAACAAAAAAATGAGTAAATCCCAAATATGCAGGCCCAGAAGGTAATGCTGGCAAGGAGGCGGAAATGAGGACCCGTGAAGCCCTTCCCAGCAGTCCAGGCTGGCAGACGAGGCCCTCGGACTGCTACGCAGCAGGGACCGTGGGCACGAGATTACACAGCGGCATCAGTTTTAACAGATATTCGTCGAGACGCAAAAGGAACCTCTGTGCGGCTGCTGGGAGAGTAAACAGGTACCAACTTTCTAGAGTCTAAAAATGTATGACTCACCATCTATTTTTATGTTTCACACTCAAGAAATCATCAGAGATGCAGACTAAATATTACAAACATATTTATCACATTATTCAAAATGACAACGGCATTAAATACGTGATGACATACCTATACAGTAGAACACTACTACAGTCATTTAAAATCTTGCTTTTGGAAACTATTAAAGGGCAAGAACTCATAAACATATTTAAACTTCTATGTGTAGGAAGTATGTATGCACAGGAAAACAAATGAATGGAAATATGCCAAAATGTTATAATGGTCATCTCTGAGTGGCAGGATAACTTCCATTTTTTATATCATTTCCTCTACCTTTCAAATTTTCTAAAACAAGAATTGTTTTTCCAAACAGAAGTTATCCTTTCAAATGTCTGAAAAATCATCAGCATAAGACATCAAAGGCTAGAGTTAAATCTATTAAAAAGTGCCCTCTTCCCATTTATACAGAATATCACTTTCGTGCTTATAACAAACTGAATCTCTAGTAATGCTACATTAAACCAAGAAATGTTTTTAAAAAATGTTTTAACATTAATTATTCTTTAATCTTCACAACAGCCCCATTAGCAAAAAGTAAACTCCACCTCGTTTTACCAGGTTACATTCCTGAAGTATGTTTTGTGGCAAAGGGAAGCTCGTATTTTACCAAACCTTCGTAAGTTAGCGTGGTGATATGGAGGACAAGTGAAAAGCAGGGACAATAACCCAAAACAGGATGGTGGAAGGAAGCGGAAACAGAGCTCTGGCTGGTGCTGAATGGAAACTGGAGGGACGACAGTGAGGTCAGGGACCCACTTCCAGCTGCGGCAGTCCCCTACGCATCACCTAACGAACGAACTCAAGTCCCACTGCACCTGTCCTACGGCTGGTCCTTCCTCAGCCTGCACCTGTCCCCTCCAGCTCCAGCCTGTCATCCAGAGCCAAGGAGCCCCTAACCTTTCAATCTCTAGGGATTGGACACTCATGGTCTATAAAAAACATACCAACGTTCTTTCTTCAAAGTCTGAGATGTTCATTTTACATAGCGAATGTCAATATGGTGGCATCATAAAGCATGAATACCAATACAATTTAGCACTCAGGCTGCTAGACACAACTGCTTCTGGCCTTTAGTCTCCTTTTGTTACCTCAGAGTATCACACCCTAGGAAATCCCAACCAAAATTAGTGATAACAAAGAAAGCAGAAGCCATTATTCTGTTTAAACTATGCAATTGCCTAAGGAAGCAAAAATTCCAAACACCACCCTTTTGTATATGCTGAAGACAAGTATCTGTTTATATGTGGCTTAAAAGAACAAAAAAGTGAACTTAAAGAACCCACGTTCTCTCTTATAAATGAATTTTAAGCTCCCAGTCTTCAGACTGATATTAATTAAGAGGCGACAGAGGGTCAGACCCGCCCTGTACTCATATTCTTCCAGAACAAGGAAGTGAATGGCGCAAAGGCTGAACTACGATCTGATCTTTGAGGACTGCAGGTGAAGAACATTTAAAACTACTCAAAAAAGAACAGCTTAAAAACATTAGCAAACATTCATTTTTCACCATTTGCGACAATTGGGAAAAAATCCTCGAAACAAAAATTATGAGCCCGTAGAGTAATACAATAGTTGTTAAAAACTTTTCAGCAGTCTTTGAAACAAACCTGCTTAATGCTCAAGAGAGACGGTTCTCCAGCAGGTCTCTGTTCCAACCTCAACTTCAGACATTCGTGTATAACGTTCAGAAGGACTCGGCAGAGGACCAAGAAGGCAGGCTCGAATGAAGGCAGGTCCATGGCCTTCAGCTCATCCCAAGACACAGTGCTGCACTTCTGCTCCGAGGACGGCGGCGTTCTGGACAACTGCACGTAATCTGAGCCCCACATGGGATCTGGAACTTCGGAGAACTATGACAGAAATTCAACGAAGATTAAAGGAACATACAGGAGAACGTTCTAAGGTTGTAGTTATAAACTAGTCTTCTCTATAATTTGCTGACAAATCTACAAAAATCATAATTTTACAGGAAAAATCATCTTTAGAATAATTCAACCATTTCAACGGATCCCAAAAGTTCTAAAAAATTTTTAAATACCATAAGAACTAAAACCAACTGTAATATTTTTATCAAAAAAGTATAGTAGAAATGAAATCAAGTTCACCCTTTTCATCGTTTTTTATTAATACTTAAAATGATCGGAACACTTATTTTTAAGGTTATATACACAACTATCTCTAGATTGGGAAAAGCAGAAAATTATTAAAATTCGAGAAAAGATTATCAGACGAGGTAGCCAATACGTAAACATAAAAACTAGCAGATTCAACAAATTTTTTTGTCCATTTGTCCTCCTGAGCTATACTGAATGATGCTGACAGAAAAACAGAAAAAGAGTCATAAAACTGACCTAGCCGGTCCTAAATACCTGTTTTCTGATGTTTCCTGGGAATCCTAGTGTTGTTCACCCATTGTACTTTTCCCCATAAAACGTGAGATCTGGAGCTGTCTCACTGTTCTTAGACCTCCGGCAACATCGTGCTGACCAAGCATATTCAAAGACCCTGCCTTCTCCTTTTATTCAGAAAACTGAAGCCATCGAAATTTGAAAATCTAGACCTTTCTTCAACTTAAAACATCACCAACTGTAGCTATTCTTCCTCCAAATGTCATTCCTTTCCACGCTCCCTGTCATTCAAAGAGCTCTTAACTGGTCTCCCCACTCCTGTTTGTTCTTTTATGTTCAACATCTAGTTTTGCATTTAAATTAACACATACGTTAGTTTCCCATAACAGGTGAAAAATTCTAAATAGCCACATAATTTTTAAAACGATAACTTGTGATGTGAAGAGATCAAGTAAAAGTCTGAAATTCGAAATCTGAAGTGTTAGGATCAGTACCAGCATCAGCGCCTGTGCTGTATTTTGCATGTGTGCGTGTGCGTGTGCGTGTGCGTGTTCTGCTGTCTGTTGATGAGAACAACAACGCCGGCCATGTCAGCTGCAGGGGGCAATGCCGGTGCCCAGACGTGGTCCTGGAATGCCATTCCCAGGAAAGGAGGGCGGGGTCCTTGAAAACACGTCAAGTTCCGGCCTGGAGCCGACGCACAATGTAAACGTAATATAATGCTCCCTGTGATACGTAACTCCGACACTCCCTGTTATAGCAGATAGCAAGGGAGCTATCAAAAGCTCACTGAGGTGGTGAAAAGGGACTTAGGCCAAGAGCGAAGTGGTTAAGTGAGTGATGGTACAGTCCTATGACACAATGGCACGCAGCTGCTGAGTGGAACTGAGGTAGAGCTACACGTCCCAACACGGAGAGATCCAAAGCAGAGAATATTGAGGAGGGGGGCACACAACCCACAAGTCATGGAAAAAACACAGCATTATCACGTTTTCTTGAAAAAAATGTACCTGCATTACAAAGACACATATTTATATGTGTACAAAAACGTCTAGAAGGTACACGCTGAACTATTTCTACTCTGAGCAGGGGTAGAGGATGCACAGCAACTTTGCTTTTTTTTATATACTTCAATAAATAAAACACAGGAAAGCACATTGTTTTACAAAATGAGGGACTAGATCAAACAGTCCCTATGTTACCCTATGAAGTTAATTTCTACGACTCGGTGCAAGGGGGGCTTATCAGAAACTGAAATGTCTACAGGCACAGGAGTGTGACGTAGGCGGGAGAGCTCAGGCAGGGTGACCGAGCAAGAACAGATGGGAACCGTGGCAACTGGAGCACGGCAGGCGCTGCCACGTGGGAAAGTGGCCCCGGGTTGGCAGGCCTCCCAGTATTTCAAGGAAAAGGAAAACTCCAGATTTCCATGTGCAACCTTCTCATTGTTAAATGCTAGCCAGCCACTAAGTCGAAAATATCTAAAGCACCACGGGGGACAAAACAGAACTTCAGGAGGCAGTGCATGACACGGTTAGGAGCCCGGCTTTGCAGCCAGTTCCAGCTTCACGTCCCGGCTCTGCACTCAGCGGATGTGCAGCCTTGACCGAGTCACGTGACCAAGCCCCTCCACGTATCGAGTACTCAGTTAATGCTAGCTACCAGTCTCGTGGTGGTGGTGCTGGTACCACGGATCCAGTTCTGGGCTGCGGGCTGATCAGTGAGGTTCTATCCTGATCTCTTCCATCTCACATCGGGTCTGATCCAGCTGGCTCAGAGCACTCAAAAACAATGGAGCACGACTTCCTCTTTTCCCTCATACAAGTTCCTTCTTTTAAGAAAACGGAAAACCTATAGGCAGATGAGCAAGTATGTGCTCGCGAGCTTGCCACTTACCTCAATTAAAAAGTTCATTTAACTTTACTAATGAAAGCAGACAGGTGATGATCAGCGCAAATAAGAAATCACCTGTCCTAGCCATCAGTGACCACTGGTCACGACGGGGGTGGGAGAGTGCTGCAGCCTCCGAGGCGTCCCGCCGGACCGGCTCGGAGCTGCACGGTGCTGGTCTGGTCACACGAGGAGCAGGCTGGAGGTGTGCGGAGAACGCCAGTGCTCAGGGCCTCCCTCGGGAGGCTCAGATTCACTCTGCACCCGAGCAGGGAACAGGCACGTGTCCTTTAGAAGCTCCCTGGGAAGCCACAGGTTAACATCTGGCGTCCCCGAATCCTGGGCTTGAGTCCCTCCAACTATCTACAGCTCCTGTGATTGGGGCAAGTTATCTACTCTCTGTATCTGTAAAATACAGAAATAAAAACACCACTTCGTTCAGTTATGGAGTCTGGCACGTGGTAAGAAGACTCAAAACGTGGCAGCTGTGGGTACTGTAGGTGTCTCTCCCAGTTTCCACATGCTTTATCCACTCTGAATGTATGAGGCAGCCTCTTCAAGGTTTTGGGTGCTTGCAGGAAAACGTTAGCATAATTATTGTTAGATCCAAAGAAAAACAATATTTCATTGGCCACTGAACTTATAATAGTTACAGGATCATTTTTAATTCAAAAGCAAGTAATAGTTACCAAAAACGTTCCTAGAATTTAAAGTAATCACGGAAATATGCAAAGTCAGACAGCTCATTTTTGTATATTACATTAAAATATTAATTTTCATCTCATCTTTCTAAAAATACATAAATTTCACAAGGTAAAGCAAAAAGGAAGGAGCATAAATTAACCATATCACAAATGAAGGCTCAGATATTTTATGGGTATTTAACATTTAAAATGCACAAAAGCCACAGAACTGTACAACACAAAGAGGAACGTTAAAGTATGCAAATTCAAAGCCAACTGGGACGCTGAGATTTGCAGACTGAGATAAATGAAGCTAACCATGTTACAAATGTAAGACATGACCTCACTGGAGAGGGTGAAGGAAAAAGGTACCCGCCTAACTTTGGCTAAGTATGTCCTGACTACATTGCTCTAAGGCTGAAGACAAAAAGAATGGAATTAAACTCTGTACTCCAGCTGGTAAATTCATCTCTCACAGAAGTACTGGTGAGCAACTCTGAAACTACATGTATACTGGGGTTGCACACATATGTAGATGAACTGCAGTGATGGGGGTCAGATTTCCCACTGCAGGAGAAATAAGTTACAAATAAGCAAAGGAGGAAGGCTGGGAGGGAACCTGTGGGGCTGGATTAGAACCGGAGACCCCAATATGAACTCATGCTTATTTTTAAACAGATAACATAGTAGACAGAAAGACAGACATAGACGCAGACAGGCAGACATAGATAATTACAGATCTGTGCGTATACATAGGTTAGAGGACACACCTTTATTCTCTAAGTCTATCATTGAGAAGGCATAGAAACAATGACACCTCAATAGTAACGAACATAGCCAATACCCAGATCTTCACTTCCAAATACCATTCTCCAATAAAAGGAACCAGAGTTCCTTGGAGAAATGGCTAATTTCAAGACTGGAACAGGGAAAATACGAGATGATGCCAAAAAGGAAGAAACTGCTCAAAAAGCAAACAAAAGGCAAAACCACATACAAAAAAGATGGCAGCGTGTGTACAGGACGCGGAAGCCAACTAGAAGAGCTCCAACAGCTGAAGTAGGAACGAATACCATTTGGGCAAAATAAGTAACAACAGTATTGGCCTTTAACCCAAAGTAAAAAAAATAAACATGTATGAGTCCATACTGAGATAAATAATCAACTGAATAATAAATGGGAGAGAAGAGGCAACTCTTCCATCCAGAAGAATTCCCAATGATCCATGTAGATACTCCCACTCTTGGAGGTGGAGGTGAATTCCCTCCCGAGGGTGGGTGGGGCTTAGGGACTCGCTTCCAAGAACAAAGCAGAGAAATGGAAAACTGGTAACCTGTGCAGGAACCTGGCAGATACCACCTTAACCAAGCAGCCAAGAGTGACGTCACCAGTGACACAAAAATGCCATGAGGGCGCTTCACCTCTGTGGTATTCACGCCTGGACCCAGAGCCCCAGACTAATCACAAGAAAACATCAGACAAAACCGAATTCAAGATCATAAGCCAGATGGGTGTGAAAAACAAAGACTGAGACCCTATCACAGATCGGAGAAGGCTAGGGAAGCACAGGGGCTAAATGCGACGTGGCACCTTCGGCTGGGGACTGGAGCGGAAAAGGCACATTAGCAGAAAAACAGGAGCCCAAATGACGTCTGTAGTTTAGTTCACAGTGTTTTGTACCAAAGTTACTATATTAATTTCGACAAATGCACCAGAGTCACTATTCGAAGAAGCTAGATGAAGAGCACATGAAACTCTGTATCATTTTTGCAAGTTTTCTATAAATCTAAAATTACTCCAAGATCACAAGTTTATTAAAAAAAAAAAAAAAAAAAAAAGACTGCAATTGTATTGGGTAGTTTTGACATTAAGGATAAATCTTCTGTATGTTTACATAGTCCCTTGTTTTAATTCTTAAACTAAAATTGAACTGTAAATAATATAACAAAAGCCACACTTTGCTGTAACAACTGTTGGGAAGACGCCCTAACTACTGAACTGCTGAACTAGTAGTTTTTAAGGAAGGACAGGGAGGGTCACTGTCCAGGAGTATCTAGTGGAGACGGAGCAGGACCTGGAGAGCAGAGGGTCCCCAATCCGGACACCAGCACATTACTGTGAAATGGCTCTCAGAGGCATTCGTTGCTAAGACCTGATGTCACCCACGCTAGAGGAATCTGGAGTACAGCAAAGTGGGAGAAATAAGTAGGAACGAGATGCTGGGATGCTCCAAACCAAGGGAATAAGAAAACTGGGAAATAAATGAGTAAGTATGAAAAAGAACTAAGATCACCTCTGGGTCCAGAAAAGGAGGAGAAAATGAGTTCTGTTCTGCCTCTGAGCCCTCATGTGCTTCCTCTTGCATTATTATATTGTCCTTGCTCCCAGGAACAAAACTTTGGCTGGCATTACTGGTTCAGTTACTTAGACTTAAATAAGTTTTATCTGATGGGCAGAGACTATCTCGTTTACAGCAGTTTCTCTAGATAAGTATTTTCGAGATCCCAACAACTGTCTCACAAAGCGAACTTTGGAAACTAACCATCTGCTAATCAGGGACTGCACGTGTGATTAGAAACGTGTCCTGAGAACAGGAATTCACAGAAGCTGCAATGTTATCTAATTTTGAACAAAACATTAAGGCTATGTATGATATTCATAGTATTAAAATAAATTGCAAACATTTTTTACTATCACTAGTTGCAATTTTTTAATTTAATGATTTCTAAATGTAATAGAATTTTAGAGAAAATTGTTTTCTAAAGCATGCTTACGAGCCAAGGGGAATTAAATATAAGATCATACGTTATTTATAAACTCTAGTTACAAGTAACTTCATCATAAGGAATAAAAATATAAAGACAGAGACAAAACAAATCAAATGTCATGAGTATACTGCTTCTTTACTACAAAATCCTTCAACTCTATTCATTACCATTATCACATAAGCCATGAAAACAGTGCAAAATAGAAGAGATGTCCTAAGTACAACCTACAGTTGGTCAAGTTATTTCTAACAATTAACAATAATGATAAAATCGTTCTCAAGCCTAAAAGGTTCTGCACTGATTAACAGGCCCTTAAAATATATGATTATTTGGTAATTAAAGCGTAAAATACATTTTTTAAACAAAATATAGAAGTCTAGCCCATACTGACTTATAGTTAGCTTCAAGGGAGAAAACAAAATGTAACAGAACTTCTAAAAAAACTAATAGTTCATATTTGACTGCTACAGCATGTTACTGTTTATACAAAAGTCTTTTTAAAGCCTCACAACAACCCTGTGAGGTAGGTGAGAAAGTACTGTACCCATTTTACAGCAGGAAAGACTTAGGGTCAGAAAGAGCAGGTCATTTGCAAAGTTATGTGGTAAGAAAGAGCCACACTGGGTAAGGAAATCCAGTTCCTTGACTTCAGAACCGTGGCTCTTTCCCGACACAGTTGGTAAAAAGGCCGAAACAAAACCACCCGCAGGGGAGTGTGAACGTGTCTCCACATGCGGACATCGCTTACGCCTCCCCGCACAAATGTGCTCCCGGAATAAGGTCCTGCTTCTCTCAGTTAACTGAACCTCGCCTTTCGTGAGTTTGCATTAACCTCCAATACAGAAGGGCTTCTACGTTCGCTCTCGGTTACTCTTTTGTTATTTGACAAACGTTATTTCCTCTAGCGGGCAGACTCCTCTCACAAAAATCTCCACCAACTGAAACATGTATCTGCTAATATCTAAGACCTCGCGTAGACATCTATCATCCACGTTAAATACTTCAACCTTACCAAACAGTGTACGCTTTTTCCCTTTGACTTTTCTCACATTTCTCTACAGTTCACACCTCTTTAAAATCCAGTGGCCGACACTGGACATGCTATTCAAAAAGGGAGTAAGCCTCTGCAGAGAATAGAGAGAGAACTATATCATGACCTCGGATGCCATACTTAAAAATATTTCAGCATCATGTTGACTTTTTACTGACTCACATTCAGCTTGTGGTCACCCATGATTGTGGCTTTCTTCCTTCTTTATTTATACCTAGTCTGTCCCTCTCCATCCTATATTTATATGGTTGGATTTTTTTCCCTCCACACACCACCTTACACTAACTTTTGTACAGTTTTCATACATCCATTTCCCCGTTTATCACAGTACTTTATAGCAACGTTTAAATCTGCAATTTATAATAACTATCACTTAGGCCTTAAGAATAAGATTGGAAAAGTGAATAATAATCAACATGACATACCTTGTAACTTACAAGCAATGTTGGAACTAAGAAAAAGACCACACTAATTAATGCCCACTGGAAACCTACCTCCACTGGACGGTCACTCTTTACCAGTGCTATACGTGCCCTTTGCAAGGAACCGTCCATCAGCTTGTGAAGTCTTAAAATTAACTTTCTTAACCCCATCTGCTTCAGTGCTTTGTCTACAAACGGTCTATAAATGGAAGTAAGACAGTGCCTGCTAAAGCCTGCTTCCGTGCTGCCGTCCGGTGTCCCCCAGCCAACAGAGTCATCCTCGGATCCAAGCCTCTCCAGCTTCTTGGACCTGCAGGCCTGCGGCTGGGTGCCAACAGAGCTGTCAGCGGGCTGTCTGGTCTCCGGAGGCCCTGGATCGGAGGTCTGTTCCTCTTCACTCTCGTCTGTGCTACTCTCCAACTCTTTCAATTCTCCTTCCGTGTCCTCACCCTCGTCTTCTGGCTCGTTGCCTTTAGATGATCGAGGGGAAGGGATTTCAAACACCGGCCAGCCGATGTCTGATAAATTCTTGATGCCCAAAACAGTGCCCATAATCCGTAATTTCTGATTCAAGTCTTTCGTGATGTTCAACCACAAGCAGAGCGCCTGCACCCTGTCCTGAAAGTCTTTCGCGGCGTATCTCTCGTAGTCCTTCTGGAGAGCCTGCAAGGATGGATAAAGTGCTTCTATGTACTCCAGCAGCTCCATTATCCGCTTTACCTGCTCAAACGACACCCTCTGGCGCTGGAGATGCTCGTGATACGTGGAGTAACCCACAATCCTCGTCCCATGAGGGGCTCTGCACTGCCCTTCCACTGAAGTACCATTAAAACTAGCTCCGTTTCTCACAAAGGCAAAGCTCCCATAATTCACTTTGAAAGTAAGGATTTCGTTGATGATATCCGGTATGGCCTGCCGGGCCGTGTACAGAAAGAGGTCCTGGTCGTTAATGGTCCGTCCTGCGTGCCAGGCTTGCAGCTCTAACCAGATCAGCTCATTGGATCGGTTAAACCAGAAAGCAGAAGTATTTTCCTGTCCTCTCTGCTCCCTGTCCTTCTTCTTTGAGACTGAGGTAAGCTTTAGCAGAAGTCGTAAAGTTTCAAAAAACTTTAAGCGATCTGCTGGGCAGTCCGTCCTGGAAGTCTGGCGTGCAGTCCTAGCGATGGGCACGGGCACGGACACCGGGAGCTTGGCATTGCTGCAGCCGAGACTGAGGTAAGGCTTGTTGAGATCCACGTCCGGAATGGGTTTTTTGGGCAAGGACCCACCCACCGAGTCCAGCATGAACGAGCACTGCACGTTCTTCTTGTGGTCGCGCTCCGTTGTCCTGAGCGCGGCCCGGACCTTCTTCTCCTGCTTGTAGCTGTACTCCTCCACGCTCTCCCCGGGCCTCCCGCTGTCTCTGTTTGCAGGCTGGCTGGATGCGTTCATTTTTTCTATTAAAAAAATAAACATGACATTACATTAAGATATGAAGCTGATCTTAATATTTTCAATAAAACCGATACTCACATGTACTTATATTTCTGGGCTGTTACTAGGGGGGAAGAAAATGATACCAGATGCTGGAAATTAAAAGAATCAAAATATATATAACATTTCTCTCTAAATTTTTAAAAATATTTTATCCATTTCTCTGCTACATTCTAATATTCTCCACTACTAACCTAAAACGAGCTGTTTACCTCGATGCTACAAAGTACAGTCATCCAGGAGTCAAATCTTCACAAGTTATCATCTTCAACTTAGAAGGGAGAAATTGTGCAGATCTGCCAGAAACCTGGTTTGGAAAATACCTCTGATTCCTGCCTTTGCCATGACTAAATGTATTAACTTAGATCAAATCACTTAAGTTTTTAGGTCACTTTTCTCATTTGTAAAAGTAGATTGAGAAAGGAATCCTTAAGGCACTTTCAGATCATTCTCATAAAAATTAAAAGACAGGTGATAAGCGAAAATTCTAATCTTACTTTAGTTTACTCCTTGATTTCTTCTTGGCCACAAAACAAATGAACAAACGTTTTAAACTTAACATTAAGAAAATGAAAGACATACAACCTAGTTTAGTATAATTTGCCTAGTCTACTCTACTGGCACATAAAATCATTAATGCAAAGAAAGTAAACATCACACTTCTCCTTCAAACTGTAAAAAAAAATTCTACAACTTTCATTCCCAAGCGTTGACATGAACGCAGGCACGCACACACGCCTCCCTTCCTGCCCGGCGTTTCTGACACCGCTAACCCCCTCCACTTTACGCAACCCCTCCTGCTGCTGCTTTCCAGATACAGCACTTGGGGACTCTCTTCTGCCTCAGTCACTCCTCCTTGAATCCTCTCCGTGGAACTCTGCTCACTCCCTGACAAGCTGCTGCGTCTTAAAGCTCCACGCTTAGATTTCTTCTGTCCTACTTCCCTCCCCCGGGTGATGCCTTCACTCCCACGTTGGCAATGCCCACCCCGCAGCGCCATCACGAGCTCTCCTCCACGCTCAAGACAGACTGTTTCCCTCAATCTAGGACACGTGTTTTGTATCTTAACATCTCTAAAATTAGAATGTGTTATAATCAGTAGTGATATGAATAAGTTTTAGAAACATATCCACTAATATATTTCATTAATATTTTCTTATAATGAGTACTAAACGGTTTTCTATACCTATACCTAAATATTAAGCATAGTTCTTTCAATAAAATAAAAAGTTATAAGTATAAGAACTATGTCTTCAACTGTAAGCATTTTTCTTCTTAGTACATAATAGTACAGTATGCCTTAGATTTGATGAAATACTGTATATGGGTTACAGACTAATATACTCAAAATCAATTCTCCAGAGAAAATCTGTTTAAAAACGATTTATCTCCTAATCAATTACATTAAATTAGTTTTAAAATAAGAATTTTAAAACAAATATTCCTAAGAGCACCTCCAACCTGATTCGCAGTATATTTCATTTCCTTTAAGACTGATTCCTCATAAAGGATTTATGTCTCTAGGGATTCTTGCTCACTGTAATATAAAAATTATTACAATTTATTTTTTTTAATTAGCAGTATTTTCACATGATGGGTTTTTTATTTGAGTTTTAATCTATTTTACTTTAGAATATCTTAAAACTTTTTATACAGTCCATTTAAGCAATTTCTTCACAATTTCATTGTTTCTAGCTACAAATGCTTATCAATCCTCATTCATAAAAAATGTACTAGACCAGCCCTTTGCCCCCTTTGCCATTTTGTTTAATGGTATTCTTTACATCTTAATTAAATAGCACACCCACAACATTCACTTCTATCGAGTAAAACAACGGTCATTTGAAAGCAAAGCGAACAAGTGCTTGTACATTTAACTACACTATATTTTAACTATATTATATTTTAACTACACTGTATTTAGTTTTAATACACTGAGTTTGATGTGCCTATGGGACATTGTGTAGAAATGTCTGTAGGTAACTTGTATATTAGTCTTGAGCTTGGGAGAGAAATTCAGAGATATCGATTTGGAAATCATCAGTATGTATTAGACATTACTTAATACCAGAAGACTACATAAGAACATCCAAGAAAAGTATGCAGAAGAGGCAAAGCAGACCTAGTTCAGAATGTTGTATTAACCAGTATATGCATCCCAATAAATGCCACAATACCATTTTCTGTATAAACAGAAATTTGGGCAAGCCTAAAAAACAATTTTGTAGATTATATACAAATCTTGGTAAGCCTATCTTACCTAAAGCATACAAAATAATATATTATACAACTTATTGAAATTGTGCTTACAAAAAGCTGTGGCTTAATATTTGGAGCTACAATGTGTGTAAAGAAAAGCAAATAGGGAAAGGACCAAGTTGGTTTTAGGGGAAAAAAAGAAAACTGAGACATCTTCAAAAAGATGCAATTGATCTTAAAATAGACTTTACCCTCGATCTTGTTACTGTGCAAAAAGACAATACTAATCTACCTATATCATCGGGAGCTATATTTTTCAAATAATACACTTGCGATGGAGAGAGGAAAGCAAGAGGATTTTCTAGCAACTGGTAACCAAGTAGGCCTCTACGAAATCATAAGGTACCTGCCAATTAAGGGAGACCCGAGAAGCATTAGGCTGTCGAAAGAAAGAGGTAAGGTTAGACACAGTAACTTCCCAAGCATGTAATACTTTGTCTTTACCACTGTGACATGAGTAAGAAACATTTAACAATACTCAAGAGTCCATTATCAATGAACAGGTTTTTTGTTTCATTTTCTGTTAATACTAAATCCCTCCGCAATTAACAAAAAGTCAAATATAAACAGAGCTTCTGAAAGAAGATGAATTCCCCAACATTCACACCTTGAAATGGCTCTTTGGAACACGTATAAAATGTAGTTGGTATCAAGTCCTCGCAATTCTATTGTCCTCTCATACGTGTATTGTCAAACTCAACACGCTGGCTTCCTCAAGCTCTCAAATGAGAAAGTATAAATGGATGTCTGTTCTTCGCCTTTAAATGTGAGGTGATCATCAGAGCAACGATCCAGACTATCAAAAGATGTCAGCAATCTGAAGGGGCTTAAAGACCTAATTTGAGGTTCTCAAATTTCCACAGGCATTAAAAATCACTCAGGTTCTTGCTAAAATACGGATTCCTGACCCCAGTGTCTCTGATTCAGCATGGCTAGAATGACACTATTTTGGGAAGCACTGCTTTATTCAATCCCTCATTTTCGAGGTAATGGCTTTACAGAGATGGTCACAATCTTCACAGTAAGACGTGATGAAGATCACCACGGGACACAGATGGTGAAGCAGATGTCAGCACAGGGCTCCTGACCCACACTTCTACCATCACGGCGACCTTACACCTCTCAAAAGCTGTTCACAGGGCAGTGCCGGCTGACCAAAGAAAGGCTAAGACACTGAGTACCATAAAAGACAGATTACAGTGAGCTACCTGACCTGCGAGGGCTTTCAGTAAGACCAGGTGCTTGGCTGGGGCCCTGAAGAACGGATCAGCTTCCCTGCGGGTAGTAAGGCAGGCGAGAGGAATGTCAAGCCAGAAGAGCATGACGACACAGAGGCGGAAGAGAACAGTCTGGCTGCAGCGGGGAGTCTACTGATGTTATTTGTTTATTTTTTGTAAGTATTAAAAATGTTTAAAGAATCACGACTACACATCAGTTTATGACAATGGCTACCACCTGTCGTCACTAAAAAAAAAGTGTTAATGGTTACTCTCACCTCCTTTCAACACACAGTGCCCTCCGTGACCCTTCTGCATCCTCATATTCCCTCGGGTACATTCCTGATGTCCTTTCTGTTTATGAGGGAGAAGGGCTGGAGGGTGCAAAGACGGTAAGGCGCCCGGACGCTAATTCCCCAAAGCCTTACGTGCAGGTAGGAACCGGTCTCAGATCACCAAAGAACCAGACCTTCAGGCGTGGACGCCCTGTGTGGTCCCTTCCCACACCGAATCCGGGCTGGCTGGCCCTGTGTAGCCCAAAGGACGCAGAAGGAATGATGCTGGGTGACCTCCCAGGCTAAGCTATAAGGAGCCTTCCAACTTCTACCTCGATTTCTTAAAACACTTGCTCCGAGGGAAGCTAACGGCCACACAGTTCAATTACCCAGGATCCAGCCCAGACAAGCCATGTCGAAGGTCACATGGAAAACAACGATGCCAGCCCTCAGCCCCGGTGCCAGACCTGCGAGAGGAGGAGCCCCCTTGGACATAAGACCCAGCAGACGCCACGTGGGGGAGACCTGAGGGGCCAGGCTTAGGGCACAGCCAAGCGATGACGCTGCCTCCAGTAGGCGGAGCTGTGCTGGACAGGAGCTGCGCGCTGCCCGCACACCTGACCACCGCAACGCTAAGCTTAGGGGTGGTTTATTACACAGCAACAACCAGAAAAATGCAAATATTACTGATGACAGTTATAAAAAATGAGTCTAAGTTTGACAGGAGTTCAAGAGTGAACAGTATGATTCAGACGGGCTGTGCTTGTTGCAGCGAGAAGAAAATAATGTCCCAGTTCACAGTTCCTTGGAAAGTTTTTAAGGTAAAGCTGACCAACTAATTAACTCTAAAAAGCTCTTAAAAATACTGAGGGACCAATATATTATTATGAATCACAGACCAGTTTGAAATATTGGTCTCCCTGACTCCACCTTCAGGTCAGAGCACAAATGTCACTTGTTCCAGGCGTCCTCCCAGCGCCAGGGCCTCGCCTGGCCCTCCTGCGGGCACTGGAGGCAGCCTCTGCCGTCACCCTCCATTCCAGTTCCACCGCACGACATCGCGTGGCCTGCTCATCTGCGCGGTCCCTATGGAGGATGGGGCTACGGCTTACCCAGCATCCAAAACAGCACACGCCCCAGCGTCACTCAAATTCTGACTCGGTGGACAGAATGAAGGAGAAATAAGGGAAGAATGGAAGGAAGGAAAGAAGGGAATAAGAAGAGGGGGTAGGAGGAAGGAAAGAGAGGTAAAGGCAAACGGGAAGGAAAGAAACACTTAATGAAAAAGCAACTATGGTGACGACATCTGCAGTGAGAAAAACGGCGACTAGGAAGCACGACAGGGAAGCGTGCAGGCTGGGGAGGGCTGGCCCAGGCTGGAGTCCCGACGCCGTAACTCAGGAGCTGTGCGGACTGAGACTCAGCGTCCTGACAGTAGGGACACCAGTTAATACAGACACATCCAGCACTATAATGACTTAATTCTACTTTAAAGTTTAAAATTGAGGGCAAGAATAAAAGTAATAAATACCGAGCAAGAAATCTTCAGCTTACAACAATGACAGCTAACACTTACTGAACACACAATCCTCACAGCACTGTACAGCAGATGGTTTTACTGATGAAGAAAATGAGACAAGAGGCTGCACGCACAGAAGGTGGTAGAAGCAGGATGAGAATCCAGGCAATGGGGCGCCGAGCCCGTGCCCCCGCCCTCCAGCCCTGCTGCACAGTTCCAAAAGCAAGGACGTCCTCAAGGACTTTCTGCTGTCACGACACGAACACCCCAACACCAAAATGTCGAACGGCCACCTGCCCAGCATGGCTGCTTCACTTCCATCTCTTCTTGGTGTTCGTGAACAAGGACAGTGGCAAGAAACAACTCACCTGATGGCAGACACAGGAAGCTGCTTTCCAACACACACATGCCTGGGCCATTTAAAACTGAGGACCCTGGGAACTGCGCTAGTTCCCCAACCACAAACTGAACATTCTGCAGGACCTACACCTCGGTGGGTCATCACAATATTTAAAAAAGACTCTTCTGAGGAGCTAAGCGCAGTGATTAGCGCTGATAACTGGACCAATGCTGCGATAAACAAGACAGCAGCCATTTAAATGAACAGTGCAGGGTATCTGATGACATAAAAAGTCCATGAAGCATTAAATGAACGAAGCCAGTTATGAAACAGTAAATATAGTATGACAACATAAATGCAAGCAAACAAAGAGAATACAAGGCAAAGATGGTAAAAGTTACTTCTGCTACTGGGTTTATGGATATTTTTATTTCTTTTTGTCTGTATTTTCTAAATTTCCAAAAACAAACCTATAATCTTTTGCAATAAGAAAAAAAAAAAAATAAGTTACCAAGGGCTCCGGTGTCCCAGGTCTGCTGAGATAGCTACAAGGCTGGTTTATGGGCTTTCGCGTCCTCACCTGAAAAGTGGCAGGAACCGGAAATGGTCTCTGGGACCCCTTCCAGACCTACGATTCTGTAATTTTATGAAGTAAACAATGGAAAGACGTCTAGAAGGAAAAGAGACGACCTTCCCTCTTTCTTCTATCCCCACGCAGCCCAGAGGACGTGGGAAGCTCAGCAAACACCTGGTGCCCGGTCTGCTGACGGACGCGTGGAAGACGGTCGGGCTGGCTCACGGGCCGCGTTCGGATGAGCCTGGCGCACGTCGCCTGCACAGGGAAGGGGTCCGCATCGAGGGGCAGGAGGACCAGCTCTCAACATAGTCCTGCCACCAGCTCAAGCCTCCCGGCCTCGGTTTCTCAATCTGTGAAACGGAGAGACTGTGCTCCCAACTCCTGCTCTACAATCGCACGGGCCCCCGGTGACGCAGCGGCAGCTGGGCCCCGGCACGCTCTCGCGTCGCCGCCGTGAAGCGCACACGCGGCAACTAACACCGGCTCAGGAGACGCTGCTGCAGTGCTATTTTACATAAGGAATTTATGAAGGCATTTGAAAAATTCGAGAAAGTGGATAAGGACTGATTTTAAAAATGACAAATAGCAACAGGAAGCCATTAATTTCCAAAGAGGGTGAGTACAGGCCACAGGTTAACAGACCACTGCAAATAAAGTAAAACGAAGTAAAGAATCACCTTCTCTGTGGGAAAGAAAGACAAGTTACACCTGGGAATTCCTCCCTGGACAGGGCTGCACTCAGGCAAATAAATACGATGGAAGCCATCTCTCTTGCCTCCCTCCTTCTTGCGGAAGGGCTACAATAGGGACACAGAGTGAACCTGCCCATCGCGCCAGTGAGAATCCACTGTGGGGAAGGCTGTGGGAAGCGGGACCTGGCCAAAGAGGGAGAAAAACATGGGCCAAAGAAAGGGACAGATGACAAAGGGCTTGATTTCAGCAGGGTGGACACGTGATGGGGGGATTTCTCAGAAGAGACAGAAAACGAAATCCCTATTTCTATAGTCACAGATGGATGAACTCCAGAAAGCTATGAGATCAGTTTTAGGACAAGTGGTCTCCTGAAATTAACTGAGACCTTGTAATACCTTAGGCTTCAGTGACCTGAGGTTCCACGCCATAAAGTAGGGCACAAGGAGGCAGCGGGTCAGCGTGATTCAATCGTCTACCTCAGAAAAAGAACGGCTGTCGGCTGTGCGTGCTAGGAAGAAGTGAAAACACACGCTCTGAGCTTCCAGGAGCTGCGGGGTCCTAAACAAACAGCGAAGCAGAGCACGGGATCTGTCTGTGGTCATGAGGTGTGGGGACCATCTAGGCACTGTGCACTCAAGGGGCAGCCTCCCGGTCACTCGGGCTGGCCAGGGGACCCTGGGGGAGAAAGGCTGGCTCTGCCTCCCCCAAGTGCCCATAGACAGAATGCAGACACTTCCGCCTAAGAGATCCAGAGGCTAAAAGAGGGCCAACTACCGCACACAGCAGAAGCCAGCCGGGATGAGTACGCCGATTCATCCACAGGTGGCCTCTTTCACAATCTAGAAGAAATACAAATGCCTCACATCATCGACTTCAACAATTACTCAGGACAAACCTTTCTATCTCCTTTGTTAACGATAACCATAATAATTAAAATTAAAATAAAATGTAAAAGTGGCATTAAAGTCAAATTTAAAATAAAAGGAGTAACTAAAACATTACCGTAGAAGGATCAATAGTTGCATGTATATACCAAAAGCGCCAAGCCCTCTCCTGCACATCTTTTTTTTTTTTTTAAGGCGAGGCAAACCTTGGTTGACCTCACAGATTGCAAGAACCTTCTCAGCTTACGATCCCTTATTTTTTTATTTTTTACACCTACAGCACCTGTTCTTCCTCAGTGGTCTTCCATCCAAGGACTAACCAGGCCCGACCCTGCTTAGCTTCCGAGATCAGCCGGGATCGGGCTTGTTCAGGGTGGCCTGGCCGCAGACTCCTGCAGACCTTTTCAAGAACAAGACCTACCTTTCAAACTAGTTCGGCTGGCGGGCCTCCCTACGTTATTCCTTTGGTGCTTGGCCGACATGCGTTTCATCTGCCGCGGCGTGCTGGGGGGCGAGGCGCCGTAGAGGTTCTCCGAGTTCGTTTCGTCTGAAAAGTCCTCCGGGTCAGATTCGGAAATCCTGCAAGCCGAGTCTCGCAGAGCGCACTCTTGTCTGCGAAGGACAAACGCGGAGGAAACGTTCAGGAGCGTGTCATGTGAATTCGAATTAGAACTAAACCCTCCGTTAAGAACGCCTCCTAAAACTTCTCTGCGGCCGTGCCCCCTCCTCAGCACGGTGACGCCGAGGGCGACGTCCCTCGCTGCGAACGCACGTGATGACTGTGACGCCGCCACTGTCACCGCGCGGGGGGAACGGAGGGGCGGGTTCTGTTTGGAGGATTCTTTCTAACACAATTAAAATTTAAAACTAAAACCTTACAGATGAAGGAAGAAGAGCAAGGAACTAAAAGACACGAATCAGACAGCACCGAGTCCGCACTTGCGGGCCAGCGCGGGCCAGCTCCCCGGACGAGCGGGCGAGGGCGGCCGCCCGGGGTCGCAGGCTCCTCTGCCTCTGCGAAGCAGACAGACAGACAGACAGACTGACAGACAGACAGACTGACAGCGCAGGACGCTCGGCCAGGCCCGAGCGGCAGAGCGGAGAGCGCTGGTCACACCCAGCACATGAGTGTTCTGTCCTCAGACAGACGCCACCACGCAGAGCTCAGGTGAGGGTGTGGGGAGCAGGGTGGTGAGAGGAGAAAAAGGAACTTGCTTCCCTTCTCCTTCAAAACGCAATTCCTCGTTAACCTGTTCTCCGGAAACACGTCCTGCCCTGGCCCGGTCCCCAGCCAACTTCTCCAATGATGATAAAAGTTCTGTTTGCAGAGCTAACAAAAAAAATGTAATGCTATAAACTGAGAACGAACACGATTCCAAACCAGCAAGCTAGCAGGAACCAACCATGAATGAAGTTCCTTTCAAATGCTGATTATCACCTTCTACCCCGATTTGAAGATTCTTTATAAAATACACTTCAGATTGTATGAATATCACTCTAAACTACATCCGAAGTACAACCAGTTTTTTTCCTGACAATTTATATCCTGCTATGAAATCAAAGCTATTCAAAATCACACAATAGAAAGAAAAATCACTAAAGTCTATGAAACCACTATTATTAAATTAGACTGACAAATAAAATTTCAGAAAAAAAAAATCTTTCAAAAAATTAAAAAGTTGCAGAATTATACAAATTTACAGTACTGAAATTGTCAAAGAACCGCTTTAACAGGTCAGAACTGATTGTTTATTCAGCTTAGACCACTCTAGATACTTGGAGTACACATGCCTCACACATGTGCACACACAATACAAGTGAAACGCGCTGAAAGCTAACTAAAACAAATTAAAGTGGAGCAAATTTAGAAATAACTTTTAAATGCACCTATTCCCTCAGGCTAATTTATTATTTAAGTCTCACAAAGTCATACAACAAATAATATAACTTACAGGTTGACCTGAAATTTCCTATATCCATTGCTTCTACACACACTGCAAAACAGTTGATTCGGCTGAGGAAAGGACATGGTTACCACACCAAGGTCACTAATTTCATCCCCATGTTTTAGCACAGGCTTTGGAATGAGTAACAGCAAAGGCTTTGTGGTGTGAGGGACTTGGGTTCAAATGCCACCTGTGCCCGTTACTAGCCATGTGGGCCTTGGCCAAATTACTTAGAATCTGCACTCTGCACATTTACAAAATAAGTATAATAAGTACTTAGACCCCTAAGTAAATGCAATAATCCATGCTTAACAAAGGAGCGACAATAGAGCAAGGGTTCACTAGATGATGGACACTACTCGTGTTGCAGGCCTTGGAAGTCACCACACTCACCATCCACTGCGAGAACCTGAGTTCTTTAAGCATCTACTTAACATGAAGAGAGAAGTCTGCCTTTGAGTTCAGCATGACATAGGACCGGAAACCATTTTAACATTTTTAATGATTTCTAAATTAAATATTATAACTCTTTTTTTAATTTCCCCCTAAGACAGTCAATGGTAAAAAAGGACTTTGCGTTTATTTTACTACTTTTCTATCTCCCGTAGTTTCCAGCATAGTGTTTAAAACCATTTAGTGTTTTCCACAATGATATATTTCACATACTACAATAGTCATCACTAAAAGACCACAGCACATTTAGTTAAATAAACTGAGCCAGACAACAGGGAAAACCAGGATGAACAGAAGAATGGAGGCAGACGAGAAAGGACAGAGGCAGCCGCGTTCAGAGCACGCCCTCTGCCGGGGACGCGGAGGCCTGGTTCCCGCCCGACTCCCAGGTGGTGGCCACGCATGACCTCACCCTTCTGAGACTCAGAACAAGGTGAATTTAGACTCTGTAAGGTCAACACTGTAACATATTTCAGGAAATTCAGTTGTGAAGAATAAAAAAGAATCAAAACAAAATAATGGAAATAAAGGGCTATGTGGAAAATACTAAAATATCAAACAGGCATATAAAATTGTATGTTTTACTAATATCCAGCAGTACTGAGTGGATGAATGAATTCAAGACGTGCAAAATGAAAGTGGAAGAGGATTTCCTGAAGAGAGACGGAAACCATGCGAACTTCAGTGAGCCGGGTCCCCAAATGGCAAGCACCTGGACCTGAGGCCACAGTCATGATCTCAGGACAGCGGAGTTTATCTTCTTAAGTAAATACACTGCCTGATAAACACAGAAACAAGGCCTGTGCTGTAATGAATAAAAAGAGTGTAGGTAAGCACATTTAATAAAAATGTAGGTAACTTTTAAGAATTTAATTTGAAGAAACAGAAAAAGATATTTGTTCTGTACTGTCCTCCACCCGTGGATCTGGGAAAATCCATCTGGTTGTGCTCTCCACACAAAAGCAAAAAAACCACTGTAATAATTTCACAGAAGCTGAAGGTCTCCTTTTCAAACCTACATCTATCACAAAACAAAAAGTCATCTCTTAGTCTCTATACCTTTACATACACATAATAAACAAACTACTGATTTCAACGTATTTCCAAATTAATTATTCTAATAGCAAACAAAAAATCACAAGGAAATGGAGATACTGTTAAAATATATTAAAATAAGATACAACATAATATATTTTATCTCTCCTTATTCATTATGCATCACAGAAAAAGAGATAGGAAAAAAGCCATATGTTACTGCCAGCCACTATATTTACAATTCATAATTAAAATGAGTTTTAAGGCAGGCATTACACATAGGTGAAGTTATTTAACACTTTCTTAGGATTTACTTAGCTCAGGTAAGATGGCATTCACACTTGTCAGAAATGTTATTAGTTCACATTCTGTCCAAGCAACTTAGTAATTTAATTACATGTCAAAACAAAGTCCAACATTATTTAGAGAAATTTTAAGAGAAAAGTCTAGCACCCTATAAATAAAATTCATAATGCCTGATACCCTATCAAAAATTACCAAAGAAACAAGAACATATGACCCAAACCGGGGGAAAAAAAATCAATAGAAACATACCAGAAATGACTCAAGCAGAATCTAGAGAGATGAAAAATTTCCTGAAATGAAAAATACTCTGGATGGGATTAAAACCAGATTAGACACAAAAGAAAAGATCGGTGAACTTGAAGACACAGCAACAGAAACTATATAAAATGAAACAGAGAGAAAAAGATTGAGAAACAAAAATGAAAAAGAACAGAGCACCAGTGATCCATGGGGCAGTATCAAGTAGTGTGACATATGTGTTAGTGGAGCCTAAAATGAGAAAAAGGAGACACAGAAAAGATCTCTGAACAAATAAGGGCTGAAATTTTTCCAAATTTGAAGAAAACCACAAGCTCACAGATCCAAGTAACTCAGCAAACTCCAAACAGAAGAACTATAAGCAAACTAACAGTTTCTGATTATGACATCAAACCCTTAAAAGCAGCTGGAGAAAAACAACCTAGTTTTGGAGCCTTAGCCGAGATGCAATACATAATGGGGGCGGAGGACGGGGGGTGGGGGAATCAAGGAGAAGTTTATTCTTTCCATAAAAGAAAAAACATTTATACACAAAATCAAGGAAAAGCAATACTAGTGGTAAATTCAAAAGAACTTGCATCATTTCAATTAACTGACCAAAAGCATCCAAAACCTCATTTTGTATTAGCTCATGTGAGATGAGCTAATGTGGTCAGTTGACTGGTTCAGAGCATTTCCATGGATACCAATTATTTTGGATGAGGAAAGCAGTGCAAGGTCTACATCAGCTGCCCGGAAACGTATGCCTTTTAAAAATATGTAAATGTGAAGTGTCTTTCTGGTATTAAACTTCTCACAGCCAAATAAAACAATGTTTCACTCTTAACATAAAACTTTGCTAAAGTACTATTCACTTGACATAGATTTTGGTCTAAGAAGAGTATGTCTTGAACTCAACCCAAGGGAGTTTGGTGTCCTTTTTAAATTAAAAAAAAAAAAAAGTGTGTAAAACAAGAATTCAAGTTACTTGGGGTTAAATAGTTCTGCTCTGACATAGCAGGTAACCCACATGGGGACTAAAATAGCCCATCTGTAAAATGATGAAGCTGAATTAGGTGAGTCTGAAAACATCTGTGGTTTTGCAAAAGCCCTTAAACTTATTAAAAGTTCTTTAGCGAAATCCTTAAAAACATTTTATTTACTTATGAAGTACAGTACTCATCTGCATAAGGTCCCCTCTACCACCTCCCCCTCCCCCATTAACCTATTCTCCATCATGTGAAAATCAAAGGTGGGGCTTCTGCTCTGGGGCGGGGGGGAGGCAGGGAGGGAGAGGTAGGTAGATGGGGTAGATGGGGTGAATTTTCCAGGTTTCTTTTTTAAGACCTTGTACAGTTTGCTGGGCCTGCAGTACACATCAAAGGGAGCTTCGCTAATTTTGAGGTTGCATGGTTGGTTCGTACTGTAAGAGTCAATTAATTAATAAGTTAGTTGATCTCTGTATCAGCCTATAGCTGAGCATTTATCAGCTAACCTCCAGGTGAGCTGTTGTCAAACCTCAAGCTTTTCCAACATTCACTATTTAACTTTTGCATTGATTCAAATCTTCACAAACTTAGTGAGTCTTGGTTATTTTTCAGGACAGACACTCATACTTTTTTTTTTTTTAACTAAAATTCACCTTTCCTTAAACAAGTAGCTATTAAAAAAAAAAAAAAAAAAAAAAAAAGCTTCCTATGGAAATGAAAAAGAAACTATCCCCGCAACCAGACAAGCAGCTCCGTGAGAGCAGAGAGCCCGTCGGTCTCTTTACCACCGGTCCCCTGGTGACTAGAACAGTGCCCAGTAACTACCAGCTGAATAAATGAACTTGTGAGGTAAGTAACTTTATCTTTGATATGTCAGGCTTACTCGTTATCTAAATTGTATTAAAATAAAATCACATTTAATTATTTGAAGAACGCAACTTCTTAAAGGCTACAAAAACTAAAGATTATTTATTTCTGATGATACTGTTAAGTGATACTGCAGCCCTAGGTGCCAGAATGACTATCTACCGACCAAAACAACAGCGAGGGCACTGAGTACAGAATAATGGTGTTGGAATCGGATTACCATGGGCTGATTACCTACGTTTCCATGCTTATTATTAAGAATACAAGTTTTAACCAAATTATTTTGTTTGCCTGCAAACGCTTTCATTTATCAGAAACCTTCTTATCAAATGTCACTAAAACTTATGGTCAATGAGTTAATTTTTAAAATATATATTAAAAGCATTAAAAATTGAAAATACCAAAATTGAAACATTTACTGTGGTGGCTGTTACCTTGGTGGCCACCAGGAGCCCTGCCTCCAAGCACTCACACCCTGTGAGTCACCTACTTTTGAATTGAGGGTGCCCCTGTGACCTGCCTTAACCAATGGAATGTAGCAAAAGCAGCACTGGGCCAACTCCAGCCCCGAGCCTTAAGAAGGCCACTTCCCTACTCCAGGAGAAACTAGCCACCACGTAAGAATTCCAACTACACTGGGGCTGCCACGGTCTTTGAAGCCCACCCTAGCGAGGTGGAAAGGCTGAATGAAGGAGAGCCCAGCCGGCCCAAAGTCCTGCTGAGCTGCCAGCCAGCACCGACTCATCAGCCCGCGAGTGGGGCTATTCTGGACCTCCCAGATGTCCTGAGGTGAGCCAACACCATGAGAAGCAGAAGAAACGCTCAATACCGTAACAGATAATAAATGGTTTTGAAGCCATTAAGCTTTGGTATGATTTGTTCAATTATAATAGATAACCGAGCACACATACAAAACTTTAATATTTTATTGTCACTTAAGCCCATGAATGGGTATAACTCCATCACTACTTTGATAAGGGCCAGAGCCTTGCCTTTCAGTGAGAGTCCCTGAAAGAATACACAAGTTCACTTTGTCACAAACACCACAACCAAAGAGCAACATCTGCAATCTCTACTATTTCTTTAAAATGGAACAAGAATTTAAAGAATCTGTGGAGCAATTTTTCAGTATATTTATGGTTTTTCTTCTTAAACTTTATAGTTCTCTCCTATATCTAATTTGATGACAATTCTCATTTTGTGAACTATGTTTAGACTTTGCAAAGTATTCCAAATTAGTTTATATAAAAACTACAAGTCTTTTTTGCATTCACATTTCATGTATTTGTCTAACAGTTTACTAATTATGCAATTACAACCAAAATATACAACAGACCTAAACAGATTTAGGAACAAATCAGGAACTCTCAATGAGCATACAGTTCAATTGTGGGAATGGGAAATCACGGGCATTCTAGAGAGTAGCCTCTTTGTCATAAGGATTCATGATGCTGTGAGTATCAGCTGGATGTATATAGAAGAAATGAAATGGACAAGGTCAGGTCTTGGAACAGGTCAGGCAGATGAGTAGTTAAGGCCTGCCTGACTTAGATCTTCCAGTAGAAGTTATTCATTTCCTTCACTCATAGATTTATGCAAAACGCACTTTGTCAGTCCTGAACTAAAAAAAAAAAAAAAAACAAATACATAAAGACAGCAAATAAATTAAAGAAAAATTATCCCAGATGGAAAAACTTTACTCACGATTAAAAATAAAAATAATTATAAGCTGTTTAAAAAATATTTTCAGAGGAAGGCTTTCAGAAAATAAACTTACAAAATTATGTAAACAAATGTAACAAAGTGCTTTAAAGACTTCATGTTATTATTTGTCACTTGTAGTTAATCAGAAGACTATCTAAAAAGAACTAGAACAAAAACAGAGAAAAATGCTTTGGGCATTTAAATACATATGAGTCATGTTACAGATGAAAGACAAAATGTGATTATTTCTGTCATTTCTGCAATTTTGCTGCAAACAGCTGAGTACTTAAAAGCAAGTGGACAAACAGTAAGACATTTTTCAGGTGTACTTTCTTATTTTTACCAGGTCTAACACCTCCAAAAAAATATGTGAGCATATCTATACCATATCTTTACCCAGAGCTTGGCAAGTCAACACTAGCTGGTGTAACAGATTAGCAAGGGGACAATCGGCACGGAATGAAGCCCTTCTTCGGTGCACCTGGCTGTACAGGGGAACTGACGCAGAGAGTACAGGTGGGAGTATGTCCTTGCAACACGAGAAATGAAAATAAACACCACTCCG
Organism: Eidolon dupreanum; assembly: GCA_028627145.1. Classification (NCBI taxonomy): domain Eukaryota; kingdom Metazoa; phylum Chordata; class Mammalia; order Chiroptera; family Pteropodidae; genus Eidolon; species Eidolon dupreanum. Next base: position 170,283,199 of record CM053502.1, on the reverse strand, counting down.
GTCTCGTTGGGGATATATTTTGCAATTAAATACCAACAACAAAAAATATTTTAAAAAGCAACGTAAAACAAAAAAGATGATTCATTCAAAGTTTGTTTGAGGCTTAACTAAAGAGAACCACAGAGCTAACGCAAGGAAATTTGGCAAATGGAAAGCTGTACCAAAGCTGGCAGGAAACACAAAGGGTCTTATAATCTGCTAAATGCATGTAAAACATTAGATGATGAGAAACAAGAAAAATGCTTAAAACTTTAAAAGTAGCAGAAAAGAATTTGATCTCCCTCTACCTACTCTTCCTACAAATGAGAACTTTTTAAAATTATTTTAAGTTTATTTGAATTTATTTGTGGGGGGAAAAAAACACGGTATCACGAATTACTTTCCTGTCATTCTTAGAAGTCAAGTTAACTCAAGAGCAACTTTCTGTAGGACACACATGAGCCATTTGAATCTCCTGGGCTCAAATTCTCTTTTTTCCTAATTTGATTTTAAAAATAATTAACTATAAATATGCCCTATGACCCACATATACATTCAAAAGATGAACTCCAACTGTTAGGAGAATAAATCTAGGGGACACAAGCATATGAGATATTCTCCCAGGGTTTTCAGTGAAGGAAATGGAAAGAAAAATGGCAAAAGCAATGAGAACAGTTTGGACATTAACTCTCTCACCTCTGCTTTGACATCAGCACAGAAAGAGCTCATCTACCTGGGAACCAGATCTTGGTTTCCTATGCCAGGCTCCCATGAAAGAACCGGGACTCTGTGGAAACTGGCTGATGGACCCCCGGACTGGAACAAGAAAGACGGACCGCGAGCCTGGAGCATCCTCTAGTGCAGCATACAAGAAAGGGCTCAAAAACCAAAAAACAAACCAATGTAGCATGTCAGAAGGACATGGGAGCAAAGCGCTCATTAGCCAAAGCTGGCACAATTTGAGCAACAAAACAAATGACACAGAACTGGGTTATAACCATGAATCCATGAGTCTACACTGATACGAATAATTACTAAATAAATGGGAGCAGAGACAAATCTCCTTCACAGAAAAAGGTCCCAGTAATTTATGTAGACACCCGCCTCCGGAGGTGGTGGGGTTTAACTCCCCGCCACCTAGTGTGGGCTGCACTTGTAATGACTTTCTTTCAAAGAGGAGAGTTTGTAAAGCAGAGAAAAAAAAGTAGCTGCACACTGGAGAAACCTGGCAAGTACCACTCTATCAGCAGTAGTCAGGGGACCAAGGTTAATAACATCGGTGACAAGCCACGTTGAGAGAGTGTGCCCCTCACGTGATGACAAGGACACCTCACCTCTGTGGTCATCTTCCCAAAGCCCATAAGTCCAATCAAACCACGATAAAAACAGGAGACAAACTCAAAGTGAGGAACAGTCTACAAAACACGTGACGGGCACGCCCTGCGACTCAAAAACAAAGTCTGAGCGGCAGCCAAGAGGCGGCCAGGGAGAGATGACGACCAAAGTGTTACGGTGACGGGGATGGGATCTGGGAGCAGGAAAAGAATAAAATCTGAATAATGTAGAGTTTAGTAAATAATAATGCGTTAATATGGCTCCATTAGCTGCGACAAGTATACACAGTAATGTTTAACAACAGGAGAAACTGGACACAGGATACACGGAAATGCTGCACTATCTTTGCAACTATCTAAATCTATAACTATTTCAAAATTAAAAGATTATTTTAAGAGTTAAATAATACCATTATATGGAACACTACCATGACAATGTTGAATAAATTTGGTGTTGTTATACAGGTATAAAAGACAAAGAGTGAGAACTAAATGAAAACTGTAGTATTAATTATAAAATTAATTCTTTATCAATATAAGTAATGACTGTGGTTTTTTTTAAAAAAAATTAATGGTAGGTGAAGAAACGCCATTTAAAATAGTGACTTCCAAGAAAAAAAAATGGCGTAGATGATAGAGGCTTTGTTCATCTCCCTTCCAACCACATCAAAATTGTGACAGAAGCACAGAGCAAACAGCAAGCAAAGTCACCTGGGATCGAGATGAACAAGCCCTACAACTAGGGAGAGAAATGAGAAGTCACCCTGCGACGGGAGGAGGCAGGAGGGGGCGAGGACGCGAGGCTGCCGGGCCGAGCAGCTGAGTGGGACACAGGCTGTGGCAGTGGCAGCTGCAGGTGCCTCTTAAAGGGGCCGCGTCCGCGAGCAGATTTCACGGTGACGGACCTGCTCGCTCTGAGCACCAGCACTGGGTCGGCTACGTGGGGGGCACCAAGGACTTACAGGGGGACACTCAGTTGTCGGAGTGAGGGCCGGACGCGAGGACCTCTCCAGGACAGAAGTGCCGGCGGGATCCACTGTTCCTCTGTTGAGTCCTCCCCGCCCCCAGTGTGCGGACGCAGCGCCGCCAGAGCTGAGACCGCAACAAACTGGATGACAGAGGTGGCTCCGCCCAGAGGAATCCCTAAGCCCCGCCTCCCCCGACTCGCGGCCCCACCCAAGCCACATCCAGGTGTGTCCTCCGCGAGTCAGGTGCTCATTGCTGAGCAGAGCCAAGACTCACACTGGTGGCAGCTGACCTCAGTTTCTGACATGGCCTCTTGAGGCAACTATAAGCGCAGCACCTGTGGCTCGCCTGCTGAATCTTAACAGGTGGCCCCAGAGGGGCACAGGGTGGGACTAAACTCGGCCTGCAGCTGAACCCCTCTCAGGACTGTGCCACTGGACACTCACTTCACAAATCCATACTAATAAGACCAGGAGACTTAGGAGCTTTGCTTAGTACACAGAAACAGACATAGAAAAGCAACAAAAATAGAAAGACAAGCAGAAACCATATGAGAGAACAGAACAGAGATCCAGGAATAATGGAGTCAAGCAACCTAACAGATGCAGAGTTCAAAACACTGGTTATAAAGATGCTCCATGAACTTAGGAGAGAAGTACAGATGAATTCAGTGAGAACTTTAACAGAGAGATAAAAAAAACATAAAAATGGAAATAGACATTATAAAAAGGAACCAGTCAGAAATGAAGAACACATTATCTGAGATTTAGAGTACATTAGAGGGAATAAACAGAGTGGATAAAGAGGATCGAACCACCAACAGAGAGGATGGGGAAGCCAAGGACACTCAATCTGAATGGCAAGAAAAATGAAGCCAAGACTATGATAATAATTTAATGAGCCTATGGGACAAAATGAAATGTGAAAATATCCATGTCATAGGAGTACCTGAAGGAAAACAAGGCATTGAAGAGCTTTGGAAAATATGATGGAAAACTTCCCTCACCTGGTAAAAGAAATAGACATACAACCTCAGGAAGCGCAGAGTCCCAAGAAAGATGAACCCAAAGAGGCCCACACCAAGGCACATCATAATTAAAATGCCAAAGGTTAAATACTAAGGGAGAATTTTAAAAGCAGCAAGAGAAAAGCAGTTAGTTACCTACAAGGGAGCACCCATAAGACTGGCAGCTGATTTCTCAAAAGAAAAACTATGCAGGACTGAAGGGCTTGGCACAAAATACTAGACATGATGAAAACCCAGGATCTAGGACCAAGAATACTTTATCCAGCAAAGCTATCATTTAGAGTCAAAGGACAGATAAAGAGCTTCCCAGACAAAAGTAAGCTAAAGGAATTTATCAACACCAAGCCAGTATTACAGGAAGTGTTGGAGGGATTTCTTTAAAAAGAAAAAACATGTATCAACTACATTCCTATCAACAAGTACCTCAAATAGTAAAGAATTAAGTGCTGCAACCAAAAGATAGGAAGGCTGAATGGATAAGAAAACAAGACCCCTACATATGCTGCTTACAAGAGACTAGACTCATTTCAGATTAAGACACACACAGTCTAAAATGAAGGGGATGGAAAAAGATATTGCTGTGATGGACCTAGAGGGTATTGCGCTGAATGGAATAAGTCAGACAGAAAAAGACACATAATACATGATTTCACATTCATGTGGAATGTAAAGAACAAACAACAGATACAGAAAATATTTTGAGGGCTACTAGATGGGAGGGAGTTTAGGCGGATGGCAAAAAAAAGGCAAAGGGATTAAGAGGCACAAGTGGATAGTCACAGAATAGACATGGAGATGTAGAGTGTAGCATGGGGAGGATGGTTAATAATGTAATAAATATGTAAGAGGGAAAAGGGTGCTAGATTTAGTGGAGCAATCACTTTGCCAGTTATGTGGATCTCTGATCACTAGGCTATACAACTGAAACTGGTATATTGTAAGCCAACTATAACTGAAAAAACTCACTGAATTGTACAATGTAAATACAAGCAACTAATTGTCTATTATATTTCAATAAAGCCAGGAAAAATAAATGGTAAAATAAAAGTGACTTCCAGAACTGGGGTATGCACCAGATTCCTATTGATGTTTTTAATCGGCTGTATAATTTGTCACACAGCGATGAGCAATTTTCATTGTAACTGTGCTCGCCACCGCTAGGCACTGAGTGATGACCACCTGCCAGGCGCTGCGCTGGATACCAGGCATAATGTCATCTACCCTCGGCGGAGCCTCACGGCACCGTTTTAGGGATGGATTCTTCGCCCACAAGGCCAACTCTCGTCCGCAACGAGAGGTTCTCGTTACAATACCTATTGCTCCATACTAGGTGCTTGATTAGGCACCTTACCAATGTTACCCCATTTACTCTTCCAAACGTCCCCTCAGACATTATCACAATTCCCCTGTGACAAAACAGGAAAAAGAGCTGCAAAGGGCACTTGTGTGCTCCGCTGGCCGGTGTCTGGGCCGCGACCGGAGTCCTGGTCTAACCCAAGGGCCTGCTGGCCCCACCTTCAGCTCGCCACCACTCCTAAGTCACTGCGACGTCTGTCCTCCCCAGTGGCAGGCACAGGGCCTACTCCACCTGGGGAATGGGGGCCCTACCGGCTGGGAGGCAGTCTGGAGGTCTAGTTCTCTGGTCGCCTCTCAGGCTCACATCTTTGGTGAAGCCTTCTAAACACCAAGTCTAAACTTCCTCACCTTTAATAACAGTGTTAACCTGTGTAAGACACTGAGCCTAAATCCAGACCAGTGGGACCTAGCTCGGCTACAATTTAAATGAGAAAAAAAGAAAAAAAGCACAAGGATTTTGCCTGGCTTACTTATTCCTGAATGTCGTATAAAAACGGTCGAACACAAACCCTCTCTCCCTCAGGGAGCTACTCGCCTCCCCAGCCAAGGATCAGAACCACACCCGCCTTCCTGGAAACCCCAACTTGCTAATTTCTCTAACAGAGCATCCTCCACCAGGCTGCTGCCTCCCTTCATTCGACAAGGGCCCTACGGACTAGTGCTGTGCAAGGAGTGGAGGAAAACACCTCACTGAACAAGAGCACTACCATCCCTGCCCCCGAAGACTTCAGTCTGTAGGAAGAACTAGGTATGTGGCATGTAAGGGCACACACAAGTCTTTCTAGTGAGTTCTGAATTATGCTGGGAAAGAAGACTGCAAAGCACACCCACAGACAGGATCAAGCTTTGAGCATCAGGAGGATGGTGACAAACTTCTGTGAAGAAGGAACATTTCAAGAGGAAGCAGGAGGGGAAAGTGGCTGGGACAGAAGGAACGGCATGTGGAAAGGGTCAGAGACAGGACAGCACACAGCTCGTCTGAGAAACCGAAAGGCCCTATGACCTAGAGCAAAGTGAACCGGAGTGCCATAGGAGCAGGCGGCCACCGATGACAGTGTGTCCTTCGTCCTAAGGAAAAAGTGAAGCCAGGGAGGGCATTGAGCAGGGGAGGGACATGCGTGAACCCACCTTTCTCTTCAAAGTATTTACCACGTCACCCGACACCAGCAGACAGGCACACAGATATATAATTTTCTAACACTACCTTGACTTTTTCTTACAGTCAACCTAAACAGCTATTCTGTCTATACTATTTAACAAACAAGACAAGTTCACCTGTCGAGAGTCAACAGAGGAAAAGAATTGTTCATTGAGAGGAAAACTGCCTTTAGGAATTATGAAATCCTTAAAAATGGCAAGTGAATATAAGAAAAACACTACCCCAAATCAAAGATGCAATTAAAGAGACACACACAAATAAAGTTTGTCTCATGAAAAATATAACTTTCTTTTAATTAAAAGCCATGTAAACTGGGAACATTTAAATGGGTCTAAAAAAATTTAGAAGAAAAAAATCAAAGCTATTTTTAATTTCATAGTTGTCTTCACCAAGGAGAACATAATTGGTGACTGTGTCTGAATACCGGGGCCAGCATGAAATTTACTGGAATGTGGGCCTAAAGTCCTGTATCCCAAACACAAATGCATGTACAGTTTCAGGAAAGAAGTGTCTCAGCATATAATTAAATGCAACATGTACAAAATACAGGGAACGTACCAAAGTAGTTAAAGTATAGAAACTGCATTACTTTGGATCTTGATCATGGGGACTGAGTCCCCTGAAACCAAATGTAAATTTTTATTGTAGACATTTTTCAGTCAAGAGTCCTCCAGACTCCCTGTAAAAGTGCTTAATTAAAATAACAATTAGTAACACGGTTAACTTAGCAATATTTAGAAAAATCTTTAAATGCTTCATAATCAAGATTATAACTAAATACAATAAAACAAAGCCTTTTGAGGGGAAAAAGATTTTAAGCAAAATGGAACAACATAGTTTGATAAATGAGAGAAAGAAGAATGTTTCATGTAATACTAGAAGTGTGAAAAAAGAAACATAAGATTAAAGTTATTTAAAAGACTGACGACATGAGTAGAAATTGGAAGAACAAGAGATTTAAGTAGAGATTTTTCCAGTGATAGTTTTCTTTGTGTTTATCCTTGGGGCTCACTGAACTTTTTGAATCTATGGGTTTACAGTGTTCATCAAATTTCAAACATTTACAGTCATGATTTCTTAAAATATTTTTCAGTTTCCCACTTTCTTTCCTCTTCAAGGAGGTCCAATTTCACATATGCTATTTGGTATTCTCCCGTGTGTCACTGATGTCTTTTATATTTTATATTTTTGTCTGGTCTGTGTACTCTTGTACTATATTTTTCATAGTTTTAACTGTTATTTTCACAAGTTCGATAATTTTTTTCTACAGTGTCATATCTGTTAATCCTATCCAGTGTATTTGTCATTTCAGAGACAGTATTTTTCATCTGCAGAAATTCCATTTGTGTCCTTTTTTATATCTTTTATTTTTCTCCAATATACGTGTTTTCCTTTAAATACTTGAACATAATTGTAACTATTTTAACAATTCTTCTACTTCTATCATTTTTTGACATTTCTGGGATTGTTTCTACTGACTGATTTTTCTCCTGGTTATGGAGTCATCTCTTCCTGCCTATTGGCACGTCTAGTAATTTTTTATTAGATGTTGGACATTGTGGTTTATTTGTTGAGTATCTGGATTTCACCATCTTCTTTTAAAGAGTACTGGACTTTGTCTTTTTGTAGGCTGTTAAATTATTTCCAATTGCATTTTATCCTTTCGAGACTTGTTTCGAAGCTTGGTTAGGGCAATCTCAAGCATGCCTTTACTCTAGGAAGAGCTGAGCCCACTACTCAGATGTGAACCTTCCACCTATCGAATGCCCCAAGCGGACAACACAACAAAGACTTTGCACTTTGACCAATGGGGGCTCAAATGCCTCTCAGCTCCATGTGAGCTCTGGGAACCTTCCAGCTCACAGCTCCCCATTGGCTCTTTGCTTAATCTTGTGGGGTTTCTATCCTATGCAAGTGCATCCTGAATTCAAAGACTCAAGGAAACCTTAGGTAGATTTCTGGCTCTTTTTCTACATCACGCCTTCCTCTCCAGAACTCTGCCCTCAACTTCCAACTGCCTCAGCCTCCCTGAACTTCAATCTACCTCCTCGATTCAGCAAGACCACTCTGGTTTGCCTGGGATTCTCCTCCCTGTGCCATCGTCTGGAAAAGGCTTCCAGGCAGAAAGCCAGGGTAATCACAGAGCTCATGTCGTTTGTGTACCTTGTCTCACAGATGACAACCATGTACAGTCCACTGTTCAATGTCTGAAAACAGTTGTTCTATAGTTATTCCAAATACCATGAGACTAACTTATTATATACCACTAAAAAATCAGTATATTTATAATTTTCATATCTAAGAAATTGTTCTGTGGAGTTTTTATTGTTACAGTGAAATGATACACTACCTATTCCACCATATATAGGATACCTGACTTTCAAAGTGACTAACTCCACAATATAGCTAAGTATTTTATAATAGGATATCACAGTTCCTTTAGAAACAAAGAGAAATTTTTGTTTAAAAATAAAGAAAAATTCAAAAAGGCAAACGTCAATTCATTTTATTTTAATGGTTAAAATATTTACAGATAGTCAAATCCAACTCATTTATTTTACAGCAATTTAACCTCTCTGAGCTCCGATTTTTACGTCAAGACCCGAAAGGTTCTTTGTGGATCAAATTTTTAAGGAAAAATAGAAAAGATCTAAAACTTAGGTTTTAATGGATAAAGCTGATACTATTTAAATATCCAAATATATCAAAAATGACATACTTCTCAACTACAGTTAGTTCCAGGAGATTAAACAAATAACATTTTTGGCAGTTCCTCATGTGCTTGTCAAAAAAACTATACATAGTTCTGTTCCTCTAATCTCTACTGCTGAGGAGGGAAAAATCATTAACATAAGCAAAATGCCACTAAATTTTTCTGGCTTGGTTGGAAAATTCTAATACATTAATTCTAATACATCTAAATAAAAATTCTAATATATTAAGATAAGAAGCCACTATCTGAAAACTTATGTTTAATTATACAAATGTATCCCTCCTCTACAAGAATAATTTTAACTATATTGAATTTAAACATTTCTTTATAGCTTAATACTATGTTGGTTAATCACTAATATTTTTGCTGATTTTTCCCCTGAGATATGATTCTTCTTTCAATGCATACAGTACCTTTAATAAAGCCAACATACTCCCATGATATAACTCATTACTAAAAACTTTTATAAAGAGATAAAATAGGGAACTGAAGTATTTTATAAAATACTGAGAAAGTGTCAGACACAGTTGGAAAATTCTTTTTAGGGACATCAATTTACCATTCAAATTGAAGCTCAATTAGTTACTGTAAATCATTCCTGCAAAAAAGCTACCATGGGCTAAACACTATTCTAGGCATAGGCATAAAAAGGGGTTAAAAGATAAAAGCAACCAAAACAATCTGGAAAAGAATAAAGTTGGAGGAATGACCTTCCAAATTTACTTGCTTCCAATTACCACAAAGCAACAGTGATCAAGACAGTGTGGCCAAGGCATGTGGCAGATACACAGTCAATGAAACAGAACTGGGAGTCCAGTTATAAATCTGTGTGGTCAACTGATTTTCAACAAGGGTGCCAAGGCCATTCAATGGAGAAGGAAGAATCTTTTCAACAAATGGTGCTGGGGTAACCACATCACCAGGTGCAAAAGAAAGAAGCTGGACCCTAATTCACAACATATTCAAAAGTGAACTCAAAATGAATCATAGACCTAAATTAAGAGCTAAAAGTGTAAAACTCTTAGAAGAAAATGGGTCAATCTGTAGCACCTCAGATTTGGCAATGGACTCTTAGATATGACTCAAAAGCATAAGTAACAAATAACAGACAAACTGCACTTCAAAAAATTAAAAACTTTGATACATCAAAGGACACTATCAAAAAAGTGAAAAAGACAACCCACAGAATAGGAGAAAATATCTGCAAATCGCATATCCAGTTAGGGACTTATATCAAAAATATACAAAGAACTCTTACAATTCAATTTAAAAAAAAAAAGACAAATAATGCAATTAAAAATGGAAAAAAAAAATCTGAATAGCTACTTATCCAAAGAGGACATACAAATTGCCAAAAAGCACCTGAAAAGATGCTCACCATCATTAAGAAAATGTAAACCAAAGCCATGAGATAGCACTTGACACCCATTAGGATGGATATAATCAACAAGTCAGAAAATAAGCATGAGCAGGAAGTGAAGAACTCACACCTCTCACACACTACTGGTAGGAATGTCCAATGGTGCCAGTATATATTCAAGAAAATGACAACATACGTCCACATGAGCATCTGAACACAAATGTTCACAGCAGCCTTACTCATAACGCCAAACAGTAGAAAGAACCCAATGCCTATCGAGTGAGGAACAGATAAACAAAACGTATGCAGAATTACTCATTAAATCTAATATCATCCAGCCATATAAAGGAATAAAGTTCTGACACATGGTGCAATATGAATGAAACTTGAAAACATTATGCTAATTTAAGTCAGTCATAAAAGAACACACATGATATGGTTCAATTTATATTAAATGTTCAGAATAGGCAAATACATGGAAAGCACAAGTAGATTAGTGGTTGCTTAGGACTGGGGGGGATGGGTGTTGAGGGGCAATAGCCAAAACGTACAGGATTTCCTTTCCAGGTGACTAAAATGTTCCGAAATTGACTGTGGTGACGGCTGCGCATGTGTGGGAATATACTAAAACAACTGCTCTGCGCTGTTGTATGGTATATAAATTATAACTCGATAAAGTTGTTTCTCTGTCTTCTTTTTGAGGGGACAACACAATATAAACTGAGGCTCTCAATGTGCAGAAAGCTATTTAAAAAAAAAAGAGGTAAGATCCCTACTAATATAGTTCTCTTCCCCCACAATGTAAATTCTGACTCCAGTTAGAGTACTTTCTGATACCCTAGAGACCCAATGCTTTCGGTAGTCCAGAATTCAAATATGTATACTTTAAGGTTAGTCTATTTCCACTAGAGCAGTCCTCAAAAAAAAAAAAAAAGTAACTTATTCGTATTTCAAATTAAAGTAACGTATTTCAAATTAAAAAATTAATTTGAAAAAGCAGTAGTCAAGGAGCAGAATTTGAAAGAAAGGCAACCCTCTATCAAACGAGGGGAACTTTAGGGCAGGCTCTGCATTCGCTCACTCACACACCAGGAGCAGCGCCCAGGGATGCGAACAGGCTTAGAAGCCTGCAGGAGACGCCTAAGGGGGGCTCTCCTTTGTCTTTCATCAGTTCACTAACAGAAAATACCAGCAAACGGAATACGGAATACAAACAAACGAAGGGCCGAGCACCAGGAAACTTAACGAAGTTGTGTCAGTCACTGATGGTTCATTAGATTAACTCATTAATTCCATTAACAGATATTTATTCAGCACCTACTATGAGCATGGCTACTAGAACAAGATTTACAGTGATGTGTAACTATAAAAATCCACATAATAAGCTCTTTAATGGCTTACAGTATTATGTAAGCTATGGTACTTTATGGCATTTTCCCAGAAAATAGGTCTGAAATTATTTCCCCTTAATTTCATGTGTTGGACTTTCTAGCTTTAAAGAAATGGAAGAAAATTTAAAAGAAAAGCTATAACTATGTGAATGTTTAAAACTTCTATATATAAAAAATAAACCAAATTAAAAGTTAAACTAGAGAAAAACACTGTCCTTAATTTACAAAAGGCTCATTCAAACTGGCAAGAAAAAAAACCTAAGATACTGACAGGAAAATAAGCAAGGAATACAAAAAGATAATTCACAAAATAAGTTTAAATAGCAATAAAACATGAAAATGGTCCCACCTATGCTAGCAACCAGACACTCAAATCAAAAATAGACAACCCTTTCTGGCTTTGAAATTAGCGAAGACTTTTTGCAATACTCAAAACTAGAAAGAGAATATATAGTAAGGTAAATACTATTTGTGGCCTATACATTTGTCCAATCTTTCCGGTAAGAAATGTTTAACAACAGATATTAAAACTCTTAAAGTGTTGAAATTCCTTTTGAATTCTACATTCAGGAAATGATTCTGCAAGAGCAGCCACAGGAGCAGACAGAGTTGTGTACAATCTAGAATAGTAAGAAACTGGTAATAACTTAAATGATTTGCGATATGACATGAGATATGATGGAGCCATTTACAAATGTTTTAAAATGTTTACTCACATGGCAAAAGCTCACAATTTGTTCAGATAACAGATCATGCCCACCTCAGTCTGAAGGGACCTCTTCCCCCACCGTATAATTTACTTGGCAATTAATCATTCTTGTGATAACTCTTACTGTTATAGTAAACTATTATTTAAATCCTTCACCACCTCCTTTCACATTTATGCCTAAGGGGATAGCACATAAAACAGAGAACCACAGGCTCTGAAGTGTAACAAACAAAGATGAGTTCTGACTCCAGGTATTCTGAACTAATACATCTCTTAACAACTCACTTTCCTCATCTGAAGAATGTACGTCAATTTTACAAATTCACTGTAACCATTACATAAAACGTGTTATACCACCTGAAGGATGGCACACAGGTAGACGACATACATAAACTTATTACCATTTCTGCACTAGACCATGAATTATATTTCCGTTACCTTATCTCTTCTCCTTAACTAGATTATAAATTCTTTGAAGCATGTTTTATATTCTGCTTATATATAATAAAAATTCTCATCTGCCTGGGAGAGTATTCACAAGAGAAGTGCCATTTGAAATGATTCCGATAGGAAAGAGAGGAAAGGGTAGTTGACAAACATGAACCAATCTACGCAAAAGCAAGAAGGTCAGAGAGGACACAGCATGCTCACGAACTGGGAAAGTGTTCCGTGTGGATGGAGACTTAAATTCTAAGAGGCAAGGGGTTCAGCAGGTCTACCTGGCATGGACCTCAAGCTTAAAGGCGCCTCAAAACTGGCGCCTGTTGAGTGATAAATCTGTGTTCGGATGCAGTATAAGATCTCTTTACAAATGTGACTTTAAGTGAAACTCACGGGCCCCTTAATTCTAGCTAAATCTGAGGGTGTGGAGATCTACCAAGAAAGCTCCCTGGACCTAACCAACTGTCTCAAAGGGAGGGCCTGGTCGCCAAGCAGAGCCCACGTCTTATTTATCTGCCGCTGGAGCCCCAGGGCCTTGGCTTAGCACTGCCTGGCACATGGTACATGCTTAATACAAGAGTGAGTGCAAAGGAAATGCATTAATGGTACAGGAGGCTTAATGGGTGAATGGGATAAAGCAGTGAGCCACTACTGACCACTGGTCAGGACATTTAAGGTTGAGTTTTTAAATTTCACTCACACAGGATAATGAATCTCCCTTTTTAATAATCACTTCTCAATACACACATGTTCCTCCGTTTTCTACTAAATTACACCTAGATATTCAAAGAGTCAAGTAAAACTCTAAGAGCTTCTTTTACAAAAGCGTAAGCGCAGTTCTGGATTGAAGCATCATGGCAAATATTTCTGATGTTTCCAGAAGTATCTTCCCCTGATTTACTTCTGATGTCCTGCTTCTTCAGTTAAGTAAGTTGGGAAACACAGAATTGTACAAAGCAAGCAACAAAAATCTCACCACTACTCAAAACAGTTGTTAATTACATACACTTATACACATACACACATGCACACACATACAGCAGAGAAGGATAAGTTACTTTTTTTTGAGGACTGCTCTACAGGAAAAAAAATTTAAATGCATATTAGTGTTTTAGAGAAAAATAAATTACCTAAGGTACCCATATATTCCAATGCCAATTTTAATCACAAACTAATCCTAAACTTTAAACTCATCTTTATAATTCTTGTGTCTTAAGGATAAACAACTTTGAGAACAACCTTGAGAGACAAGGATAAGATGCATTCTTACTCCTGCTGTTTTCAAGGAAGGACTATTTGGATCCTAACCTTGCCTAGTTTCTTCAAAATGCCTTCTGGTCATTTAGAGTAACAAGTACTGCGGTTGTTCTGACTCAATCTCAAGAGACAAGGGACAAAGTACAATGGTATCTTTTTTTATTTGGTAGGGCCATGTTTTTTCAAAGTGAGGGTCACCACCCATTTAAGGGTAATTCGATCAATTTAATGGATCACAATGAGCAATTTTTTTAATACAACAGAACAAGAATTATCAGAATATTACTACATATTGCAAGGTCAAACACTGTTTCATAAATTTTTATTTCAGTTATGCAGCACACACAAACTGTTGTAAAATATATTTCTTACTGCAGATCACAAAACGGTCAGTTTCAGTATCACTACCACAGAAAAGAAACTGCAATCTTACTCCTGCTTCAGCTAAAGACTGAGCACAGCAAAGAACAGGCTGTCTAAACAGGTTTGAGCATTGGCTGCTCTTTATTTGTAAACTTGAAATAAAGTTTTATGGGGAAAAAAAGTTGTGTACAGTGGGAGTTTGGGGGAGATTTCAGGGTGTTTTTTTTTTTTTTTTTTTTGGCATTTATTTTTCCGAAAATGAATCTTCCATCACTGCTCTACCCTGTCGGCCTGATTAATCCAGAAAACACCGCATCCCGCAGCTGGTCGTGCGGGTCTGCGCAGGCGCGGGGCTACAGAGTCGGGCGGTCGAAGCACCTTCAGCTCTGGATCGGAACCAGGGAAGCGCAGCGTGACGCAGAGAAAGGGAAGCAAGAACCTGGAGACCTGGATCTTGGGCTCTGACCCTGGGGGCCCTGCAGCCTCTCCAGGCCAGTTCTGTCATGTCTAAAATAAAAGGCGTGGCCCAGCATCTCTCAGTTCCCCTCCAGCTCTGAAGCCTTGTAGGTCTGTGAGCAATGGCCGGGCAGTCAGACTAAATGAAAGGTGAGAGTCCTACCGCCCTCAAGACTGCATTAGTAAGTGCTTAATTCTTTATCAGAATAAGAACTAAATATTTACACGTTCAAAAATTAATTCTAAATATTTTGTGAGAAAATCAAGATATACCTGCACGTTAATGTTCCTTAGGACTTTAATGGCACAATAAAAATAATGCATGTATTAAATTTTCTTTCAAAATACTTCCACTGAAAGATTACAAAGGTTGACAATTTCCACGATTTTACATGATAAACTAGCTGTCCTCTAATGAGCCTATTCGGAACATTCTACGGTTCAGCAGTGTCCTCAAATAGCCTGCTCAGTGGGAAAAAGCTCCGCGAAAAACATCAATCTGATCTGCTTTAACGCTTAGTACTCACTTTTCTCCACAGAAGAGAAGGTTTACTTCTCTTGAAATTATGCTGAAATGAAATCCACTTATGAAACACTTTTGACAAAATGCCTAATATATTCTTAATAGCTTTCCCTTCTACTTTATAAACATTTGGCATCCGTATGATCCATGAGACTAATACTTTTACTGATGTCTGCAAAATATAATGAATGGTCTTATAGTTCCAAAACAAATTTTCATTTTGCCTACACTGTTAGCAAATAAATATCTAAAGGCAAATTTCACTCTATTACATGACTGTGAGGTATGTGGGAAATAAAAGAATGTACCTACCATACCTACTTTCCAGAGGAATAATGTTCCCTTTAAAATACAGTGGCTTCATATATGCCTCTTAAAAAGGGATAAGCATTTTAACATAACAGACAAGTTGAGAATAGTTAGAGATTCTAAATAGCGCTATTAATATAAAGCGAGCCCTTGGTTTGTTACTGCTGATTTTATTTCTAATCTACAATTTTGTTATCCAGGATGAAAGAAAATAATTAAAGAAAACCAGCTGGATATAATCAGCTCAGACAGTTCATAGATACTAAAAAGAAATTTTTAAAAAGAAAATTTAAGTTATTTAAAAATTTGGCAACAATATTCTCTTTGTATAACATATGGAATCTCATCAATTTCGATTTTAGTAACAATTCAAAGTAGAGCAGTGATGGAAGATTCATTTCAAAGTAATTCAAAACATAATTTTTAATAGCTGCACAGAATTCAAATGTGATTCTAAACTTTAATTTTATGACAAATTCAGAAAAACTACATATCATGATCTTTTTTGAACACAATAATCACAAGTGTCAAAATGCATTTTATGAAAGCACCAGCCACTGACACCTTTACCACATCTTTTTCAGAAACCATGACAGATTCTTAGGGGGGTGGGGAGGGTGCAGAGGGTGGATTACAGTGAGGGTAGAGACAGTTAGGTGATCTGAGATTTACCATTAGTAAAACTTTACCATTTGGGATTTTTTAAATGTATTTAAAGAACAAGGATACACTATACCTCAAAGTAAAGCAGGAAAAGCAAGGTTTGTCATAAACTAATTAAAGAAAGAGTGAAGATGAAAAACAAACACTATAACCCAACCGAGGAAAGTCAATGACAGGGGTGGAAAACAGCAGCCTGTGTGGAGCCTAAAGCAATGAAAGCCTCAGGGCGAGGCTCGACACACAGGCCTCTCCTCTGAAAAGCAGGGGTATGCCTGACAAGGATGCGAGTCAACCTCCCTGGTGTGTGAACATCAGTCAGGAATTCCAACTAATTTCAGCTAATTCCCCTCGCTGACGTACTGCTTACCAATCAAACTCTTAATTACACTTTGGCTTTCTAGAGGCAAGAGAGCGCACTGACCCACCAGGTGCAGACAAAGTTGAGTGGGAGCTGAGACAGTTCTGAGACCCTGCCTGCGTCGCCTGCCAAGAACACGCCAGTCACAAAGACCCACAGCACTCACCCGCCAAACTCCTTCTCTGACATCCCTTCTTTTGTTCTCTTTAAACAGTTTCCAATGACCTGCTGATTGACAACACGAAAGTATCTTTAAAAAGCACACGCACCACCTGGTCAAATGAAGAGACTGAGAAAACAGAACGCCATGAGTAAAAAGATAATCACTGAAGAATGAGGAATGAAGTAACAGGAAGTTATTAAGGCAAATGTATCCAGCAAGCAGTCTGGACCTATCTCCCCACATTTCAGTAGAGCTCAGAACAAGATTTGCGAGACACCAAGATACCATAGCGAAGGAAGAAGCAGCTCCCAGCGACATGACGATTAAAGGGACCACAAAGTCCTCCTAGAGAGACAAACGTGCCCATTTCAGAACATGAGGGACCTTCTTCCTTCACTGGAGCCTTCCGGGGCTGCTGTTGCACAGTCTCACTTCTCTGCCGGAAGCCCTCCCATGCACCCGTGGGATCTACCCTTGTAAGGGTCTCGAGCCTCACCCACCACTGAGGAGGCCCCGAGAGTTTGCAGCTGCACCGCAATGTGCATTTCACTGGGAAGAAGAGGTGACATCCAGTGTGGAGACTGAAAGAAGCAGGCTCAAAGGGGACATGCAAGTTGAAAGATTAAATTGCCAAGGAGTGATTGGACATTGAAGTACTTTTAGTAGTGAAACCCTGTTTTTTTCAAATTAACTTACAAGAGCCATATTATATGAACAGTAGATAAAATCACTGGCTAAAAAGAGTTAGAATTTCTAAGTTCATATAACAAGTACTTTACAAGGTCAATAAATGAGAACAATGAGGCTATTTTTAAAATACATATTTTTATTCTATTTATTTATTTTTTAGGCAAGGCAACCCTTGGTTGACCTCACAGACTGCAAGGACCTTGTCAGCTTACGATCCCTTTTTTATTTTTTACACCTACAGTACCTGGTCTTCCTAGGTGGTCTCCCATCCAAGTACTAACCAGGCCCGACCCTGCTTAGCTTCCGAGATCAGACAGGATCCAGCTTGTTCAGGGTGGCATGGCCGTAGACTTTACATACATATTTTGAATGAGCTTACAGAAGGTAGGAGCAGTCTTTTATCGGCCTTAATATCCAAGTTAAGTGTAATGTCAAGAAATCACAAAAGTAAATTGTTCCAAATTAGTTTTAATAGCTCTCCTTAAAATCACAGGATCTCCTACGACTGACCCAGAAGCTTGAAAAACAAATTATAAGGAATGTTTATTTCTAAGTTGAATCGCCAACAATAACAACTGTTACCCTTATCCTTAATCTTTATCAAAAATAAGGACAAGAAGTATCCATGACTGACACTGAGTAAAACTGTAATAGAGTACTATCATCTCTCTATTTGTTTTGTGTTCCTCAGTCATTGCATAACTCTCACGTCAGCATGCACCCAGCAGATGTGCTGGGCTGGCACCTGCCACAGTGGTACACTGGCCAACATGTGCAGGCCTGCACTCTACGAAAAGCTGTGCGTTACAACAGCCTTCCTAATCAATGACGCACTGACACGAAGTAGGTGAACAAAGACGGCAGATGAAGCCTTATTCTGTCTGTCCCCAAAATAGTTAACCTGGCAGCACAAACACCACATTTGTTAGTCTCCGCTGTGTTAAAATGTGGCATCTAGCACATTTTCAATGTGCATGTTGAGCTTTTTAAAAGTGGTTAAAAATGTAAATAAGAGAAATTCAAATGAACAGCAGCAGAACCCTTCACGCATCTTTTACTAATGATTTACAGTAAGTTTGTCAGCGGTCAGCTCTGTGTATCAAAGAGGCAATGGTGACAAGGAGTGTATATAAGAGAAAACAACAGCTTTGTCAAGTAATCTGTTTTACAGATTAGCTGTTGTATAATTAACTGCAATGTTGCTAAGAAAAATATTTCCGAGATCTTCTTGTTCCGTACACTGCTGTTCACTTAAAGTTGGATGAAGCCCATTATCCTGACCTATTTTTATTTTAACAAAGACAGAAACCTGGCTGAAAAATCAAGGTTTCTTTTTATCATTGGAGAAATAGTCATTTTTACAGCATGGTCCCACTTCCCCCTGCCCTTTTTACTTTTACCTAAGAATGTTCACATCCATTTTATCCCAAAGCATAATTATACAGAATTATAACTCTGATCCGCCCATCTGGATAATGAAATCACACCTCTTCTTCACGGTGGTGAAGGGCATGGAATGTGCAGCCGGATCTGTGCTCACTGCTAGATGTGAAAGCTCAGACCAGAGACTTAACCTTTGTGCCTCAGCTTCCTCATCTGCCACAGAGAAATAATAAGACTTACCTCACAGGATGTTATAAGGATTAAATGGGTTAATAGAAGCAAAGAAAATAGCATTATTTTAAGCATTTAGTAAATGTTCGTTATTATTTTTAAAGAAAAACTTAAAGGAGGCAAATGTTCAGGGACTGAACCCACTAACAAATTGAAGAAACTGACACAACTTCTATAAATGTTAGATTTAAAAGGAACAAAATGAATTCTTATCACACCATGTATCATTATTCAGAGAACTCGTTCCTTAAAAGTCCACGGAAATATCTGAAAAGTATCTCAGAATTAAGAAAAATGGAAAACGACTTTCTTCACAGCTTATAAAAATGAAACAAATCTGTTTGGGCCGACTGGGTCATGACAAGCAAGAAAGGGATTCCTATCATCTGTTCTAACTGCAGCTGCAGAATGTGTTTAAAATGTCTTTAAGCAGGAAAAAGAAGAGGACACTTTGCTGCTTGGTTCCTGGAACTCAGAGCAAGACAGTAAGATGCAGGAGGAGCTGTGGAAGCATTTTCATGACAGGGGCCAGGGGGCAGCAGTTTGCAAGTTTACTCGGGGATGAGAAGGCCGGGGTGAGAGGACATTTGAACATAAAAACGTTGGCATGTAAAAGAGGGAAATTCTTACTTAGTTACGGCAAGCTGGCTCTCCCGGTCCAAAAAAAAAAAAAAAAAATGGCATTAAGCTCATCGACAGCGTCCCGAAGGGACAGAACACAACAAATGCTTTGGGTACCAAAGTTCCCTCTTGGAGCTTCCTGCAGTAGCAAAGTTTTAGACAAATCGGTCCTTTCCTTTACGTGCACGTGTGAGCCACAACCTGCACAATGCCAGCCGTGAGGCCGGCAGAGGGCCCTCAGAAAGAGCGGCCGACCTGCGGGGCTGCAGGGTCTCGGTGCAGCGTGTCGCCGGAGGGACACCGGGCACCGCGCGGGGGGGCGAAGGCGCGCGGGGGGACCGAGGAAAGAGCCGGCGCGCGTCTGCTGCCCAGGTCCCCTTCTTCACTCCAACAGGGGCGGGGAAGAGGTCGCATTTTCCCTCGGTGATGGTGGGAGCAGTTTCGGCGCGGCGCCCTTACCCCAGCTGGCGGCGGGGCCGGTTCCCGCAGGGCCCGGGGGGAGGGGGCGCGTCCCGCGCGCGCAGGGCCGCTGCAGGGGGTTGGCCCGGGGCCGGGGTCCCCCCGGCACACCCAGCCGCCGTGCCCTGGGTCCCAGCGCTGCACCCCGCCCTCCGGCCCGGCCGCCGAGCCTGGATGCTGCCCTCAGCACCTGGCGGGAAGCGGGGGCCCCCACGCCCCCTCGGCCCCGGACCGAGCTGCGGCCGGGACGGGCCGCGCTGCCCGCGCCGGGCCGGCTGCGGCCGCCCCACTCACCTCGCCGCGCGGCAGCGCTCGGGCTCGGGTTTCGCCGGCGGCGGCGGCGGCGGCGGCGGCGGCGGCGGTGGCGGCTCCTCCATGGCGGCGGCGGGGCTGACGGCGAAGGCGGGAGGGGGGACCAGCTCGGCGGCGGCGGCGGCTTCTCTCATCCGTGCACGGAGCTCCGCATGGCCGTGGCGGGCGGGCGGCTGCAGCCGGGCGCGGGGGACGGCGCCCTGGGATGCGGGAGTGACTCGGCTCCGCCTCCGCCCCTAGCCCGCCGCGGGAGCCGCTCGCGCCGCGGCCATCTTGGAAACGGCGACCGGCCAGCGCCGGGCTACGGCGGGCGGCGAGGGACAAGCTTCCCAGGGCGGCGGCGCCGGGACGGCCGCGCACGGGCGGAGGGGGCGGGGCGGAGGGCGTGGCCAGCGGCGGGGGCGACCCGGGCGGCGGGGCGCCCGGGGACCGGCGGCGGTCAACGGCTTCTAAGTGCTTTGTCAACTTCGGCAAGTGAGTCACCGCCCAAGGTGATGCCATCCTCAGAAATAAGGTTAGATGGAACGCAGACGCTCACGAGGCTCACGCGGGCGAGGAGGCTTTGGGGGACCTGTGAGTCTGGGGGCGGGGGGTTGGGGGGTCCACTCCGATGAAGGCGCGATCTTCAGCAGACACGGAAACCCCAGGTTGCTGCGGCCGCAGAAACAAAGGCTGCGAGCGCGGAACGCGAAAGCCACCCTCCTCTTCCCAGGGCACAAGGGGCGCTGAGCGAGCCCGCTGACCGCGGCACCGCAGGGTGGGGGACCGATCTGCCCCAGACTCGGGGCTGGCGTGCTTCTACGCTGAGGGAAAAGAAGAAAAGAAACACACGTTCTGCAGATTATTTCAGAGATCTAGAAAGACTACCGAAATTCCCAGTGCGTCGTGTACTCAGCACCTGAGGCTTCGCAGTTTTAAGTTGCAAATATTTGCAGAATTTGTCATGGGGTGAAGTCCAGAGTTAATTCGAAAACAGCATCATTTAAGATTACATACATTTCATTCAAATGTGCTGGGTTTTTAGACCTCATTCGGTTGAGCTTGAATATGTAAAATACGCGTTTTGGACAAATGTTGGTAAGAAAACTGGCCAAGAGAAAACAACGTAAATATGATTATAAAGACCAGTTGTGAAAGTCGGTCTATTACAGAAATTTCTCTGTAGTTTTAAGAACTTCTTCAGTCTATTTTCTCTACCATTATAGCCTGCGTTATGCATACAACATGATACTGCTGAATTTCAGAATTGACATTCATTCTATTCAACAGCATTCATTCCACAAATATTTATTAAATCCATGTATGTACCAAGAACAGCTAGATGCTAGGGATACATTGGTGAGAAAAACGAACCAAGTCTTTTTCCAGTGGTGCTGACGTCCTGGTTAAGTAAAGGGAAGAAAGAGAAAATAAGAAAACAAATAATCAAGTCAATATATAGCATATCAGCTAGGGATGGTAACTGCTATAGAGAACAGTCAGCCTGGAAAGGAGTTGGAGAGAGGAATGCTGTTTTACATAGACTAGTGAGAGGAAAATGATTTGGTCACACAACTATTAACAAAACAAAAAAAAAAAGTAACATTACTAATTGGATTTTATGTTTTCTTTTGAAATAGTTGTATGACGAAATCATTTAACTTTATCCTCACTAACTCATGTTTAGGTATTTTAATATTTTGGATAAGTCATGGTTTACAAATAACTCCTGAGGACACTAAGCCTGGGGCCTATCCTCGGGTCTCCAAGCTTGTAAATCTGTGATATTTGATAGACCAGCATTTGGGAGACGTGCGCTTTGTCATTTTAATTTCCACTTGAGAGAACTGTCTATTTCAGCAGGCACCACACAGATTTACATTTAACTAATCAGGTGAGGCATCACGTGTACTAGCCTCAGCTAGTACTAAATATTCAATTTAAACTCAGGGCACTTTTTTCTTCATTCAAGTTCATTTTGTGTTATGCATCAACCTTTTTGGTTACATGTCTTTCCCGTCACATCCCGGGCCCCTTCATGTCAGCCATTCAGTATTCCAGATTTCAAGATCTGTATGTATTCTTACCCACACCAACACCAGCACTGCTCTCTGCCTGTGTTCTCTGACTTGGTGAACTGCAGCTCCCTTTACCCAGTCAGAACTGTTAACGACCGCTCTCTCAGCCCCTGTTGGGTCCACAATCCTGCCAAATTCTGCCTCCCCTCTGGAGCCCGTACACTTTTCTCCAGCCTCACCAGTTCAGACCCCTGTCATATGTCATGTAGATAATTCCCAGTCTGCCGGTCACCTGCATGCTCACTCCCCGGCCCGATCTGTTCTCACACTGCAGTCACAATAATCTTTCTGAATCTCGATCTAAACATGTCACTTTCTTACTGACTGGTTTTACTGACATCTCATTGCTGTCAGAATGGTGTCCTTAATGAACTTTTTTTGAGATCTTTAAATGCTCCATCCGTGGTCCTGCTAGTAGGATTGCACACACGGAGTTTCTGTTCCCTCCCACCACCCTTTCCACATAGCCAGCCCTTTCTCGTCTAGGCTATGCCCGCTTCTAGGAGGCCTCCCAGCTGGCGAACTGCTCTCCCTAGGGTAGGAATGCGATGTGGGCACTCTGGCAGGCTAAGAAGTGGTATCCATTCACATGATAAAAATATCTGTTCGAAAGAGAGAAACCAATTTTATCTTAATCAAAACTATGTGCAAACCTCATATAAATGCATCTCTGCTATAGCCTATCGGGACACCATTGTAGCATCCTATCTAGGCTTGTCTATAGGCAGAAAGCCAATTTTATGGGTTTTGTGCTAAGCTATGCTGTATATAAGGCTATGTGTTTATCGTTCAAAAAGAAAAGACTCTAAGGCTATACATTTTAGATTATTATGAGCATGGTGCTGCATTTTCCTTAAAATGAGTCTCTCTTCCCAGTGGCATTGGTGAGCTGTCCGCCCGGATTCCTGTGCCAAAGCTCAAAGACTTCACCAGCCCTGCCCTCCCCTCCCTCAGCCCAGCTCTGCAGAGGCAGAAAGACAAGAGTACAAACATCCCAGTCTGTCCCCAACCAGTGGTGACTGGAGGGGCTGGATTCATTTTCAGTCCAGCACACAGAGAGAGGCTGACTCAGGGAAACCTCACTCCTACAAGGAAATCCTGAACTGAGGTTACACGCGTTGATTTTTTCCCATAATGATACAATGACATCTATTTCTACCTACTAGTAAAACTCACACAAAAAAATATTGAATATGCACACTTTTTAAATAGTCCTCGTAACATTTAAGTTTCACCCTCTGTTTAGTGGGAAGGTCGATATGCTCTCCGCGGGTGTTTTCAGGGAGGTTATTTGCCTACTTCTGTTCATTTCTCCACCGGGACACAAATCACCCCTTATTTTAGATATTCTCCTCTGTACAAACAAAGGGTCTAAAATGTCCAACCATTAAAGGATAACAAGTTACTCTTTTTTAATGATTAGAATAATGCGAATGAAACTAATAAGGGGAAAGGACACATGAAGAGTCAGAATGCGGAGGGTGGGAGGCAGCTCGCAGAACACCCAAGTGAAGAGCACTTCATATCCTTCTGGAAGTGCAGGGAGACAAATCCAGAGAGCCCACATTCCCTCAGGCCTGCCTCGACTTCTCAACACCCCTCCAGGATCCTGCCAGTGACAGGGACAGGCAGCTTTACCAGGGGGAATCCCAGAGGAAGCTTGCTCTTCTTGCTAGCCCTAAATTTCAATCGTTTTCTCACCAAAATGTCAACAGAACTTGCCTGGTTCTCATCCTCTCGTTTCTCTTTCAGATGTCCAGGGGCAAGTTTAGAGAACTGTGAAATTGCACGCTGCAGCTCCTAAATTATTTTCAGATCCCTTCAAATCAGTCAGGGTCTCCTTTGTTCACTACTCAGAATCAGGCACGGAGACACCCCTGTGGCTAAACCCGCGAGATACCCCTGGGCCCTGCGCAGGGGCTTCTGCTCTTCACTGGCACATGGCAAAGTCACCGCTCCTTCCAAACGACGTCCACGTGGCTCCCACCCCACTCGGAAGATTTGTCTGAGCTTCATCACCAGCCTGCCCTCACCCAGCTGGTGCTCCCCTTAATATGCCCTGGGCAGACCCCTACTTTAGCACCATCTGCCCACCTATCGGCATCTATATATTTCACTGATTGCATGTATTTCTTGCTCCATGACCTTCTCAGGAGCAGGCAATATTTCTTGCTATCGTTATATCTTCGGCATCTAGAATAACACCCTGTACATAGTACATGTTCAGTAAAACACCTGTTGAAATAATGACACAGCAACAAGTAGGAGGCACTGGTTGAAGTAAAAGAACAATAGTCATGGACAAATATTGAAATGGATGTAAAAACATTGATTTCCATTGGGCTATAACTCTGATGCACATCAGAAATATTTTGAGCCAATGGACTAATAACAAAGGGCCAGAAATAAGTCCTAAAAGGTTGAAACCCCAACCTTCTGACGTGTGCCCTTTCAGAGTTTTGTGAGAACATGAAATACTTGAATTGGAAACACGCCATGAAGCTACCTCATCTTCCCGTCTTCTCAGAGCATGATTTTTCACTCCATCAGTCACAAAAGTGTCCTAAGGTTGAATTTCCTAGCTTCATAAGGCAGTCTTTTCCAAGTTTTGACAACTCTTATTCTTAGAAAATTAATTTTTGTAACAATTCCAAACCTGCCTCCCTAATATCTTCACCCAATGTTCTCTCTAGGACTACATAAAATAAGTCACTTTGACATTTGACAACAGCTATTTTGTGGTTCTCCTCCAAAATGGCAACCAAAAAAAAAAACTTTAAATTTTTTTCCAGATTTATTATTCTCTTCACCCCACTTTTTCCAGACTTGGATAGTATAAACGAGATAATTCCATTGGAAGATATTTCTTATAATGGTTTACTTGATAATTCACATTTGATTCGTTTTTATTAAACTAATCAGATCTTTTGAAATCCTAATTTCAGAACATTTTTAGTTCAAATGCATTTCAGAACATAATTGGAGAACAATTATGTAAGACCGTTTAATGATGAATTCCCCTATTTAAACAATGGACATGTGTTCACAGCAACCAGGATCATCCCTCAGTGTAAAAGGTAATTCTTAGCTAAGACCACTGCTTTTCAAAACTCAAAGTGCATACCCATCACCTGGCGATCTTGTTAAACTGCAGATTCCCAAATCGGTAGGTTCAGGGCAAGACCAAAGAGTCTGCTTTTCTAACAAGCTCCCGCTCCCGAGTCCTGTGGATGCTGCTTGATGGTGGATCCCACTGACAGAGATAGATATCCTATATCTATATCCTGCATCTCTGTTTGGATAGATAACAGACCTCTGCTTAAGGAAAATGACCAAGAGAAAAGATGGAGGTATTGATTTCAAGCAAAGATCACTAAGCCAACTCCCACCCCCACCAGGTGCAATCAGCGAGCGTGTGGTAATCCTGGTGTCGTGGTTTAAACTGTGTCCCTCAAAAGGATATGTTTAAGTCCTAACCCCTGGTACCTCTGAATGTGACCTTATTTGGAAATGGGATCTTTGCAGATGTATTTAAGATGTAAATTAAGATGAGGTCTTACCAGAGTAAGATTGGCCCTGAATCCAATGCAAGTGACATTCTTATAAGAAGAGTAGAACAGACACAAAGATAGACATGCACGGAGGGAAGGTGGTGTGAAGAGACACGGGAAGGCAGCCACGTGACAATGGAGGCTGAGATTGGAGTTGTGCAACTACAAGCTGTGAGTTACCAGCCACCAGCAGAAGCTAAAAAGAGGCAAGAGAGGGTCCTCATTTAGAGCCTTTGGAGAGAGCATGGCCCAGCCGACACCTAGACTTGGGACTGCTGGCCTCCAGAACTGGGGAGCATAGACGTCTACTGTTAGAAGCCATTGGGTCCGTGGCACTCTGTTACGCAGCCCTGGGAAACCAACCCGCCTGGGTTTCACATAGTGGTCGGTAGGACCCACAGCCCTCCAGGAAATCACCCAGTGTGGGACGGGAAGACACCAACGTGACAATGGCCATGAAACAACAGAAAGTCCACCTGCTTGGCGGATTCATGAAAGAATGCATTCATCCACCTTATAAAAGAAGAGTGATTTACAAGATGCCTGTTTATGTGAGCAATCTGTTTGCATTAGGCATTAGGATTATTAAAAGAGGCTTAGAGGCTGATTCGAAAAATGAGATACAGATCAATGGGTCTCCCCTTTGGCTACACGACAGACTCACCTGGGGAGGTTTTTAAAAACATCAGTGCTTGGATCCGCCCTCTCCTACACCTCAGTGTCACTGGCCTGGGATGGGGCCCCAGCCTCTGAAGGTTGAGAATGTTCCTTGGGCGATTCTAATGTCCAGCCAAGGTAAGGACCATGGTGTCAGATCCAAACTTTCAACTGCAAAACAGGCTTAAGGAACATGGTCCAAGAGTATTCCTCAATTATTCACCTAGGGTGTAATCTGGACAACACTGGGCAGGAAGTGCGCAG
The DNA here is from genome assembly GCA_028627145.1 of Eidolon dupreanum. NCBI lineage: Eukaryota > Metazoa > Chordata > Mammalia > Chiroptera > Pteropodidae > Eidolon > Eidolon dupreanum. The sequence continues at coordinate 170,256,447 of CM053502.1, read as the reverse complement.
ATCGGGGTGACCAGCCCCAGCCCCTATGCTTTGGGGACCAGGCCCTGCACACACAGAGCTTCCCAGCTTAGCCTGACCGGCTGATCCTTTACGTGCATGCTGCCTCCCTCCCCCTGTTTGAATTTCCCCACAGATCACAGCCCTGTGCTCCAGTTGTCCAATGTCTGCAGGCAGTTGGTTTGATACATTTTGTCAAATTTTAGTTGTTTATAATGGGCGGGTGCACTAGTCTCCTAGGGCCTCCATAATGAAGTGCCACCAAACGGGTGGCTTAAGGTAACAGGAATTTATTCTCTCACAGTTCTGGCGTCCAGGAGTCTGAAATCAAGGTGTCCACAGGGTTGGCCCCATGCCTCCCTCCTGGGTTCTGGCAGTGGCCAGCAATCCTGGGCATTCCTTGGCTTGCGACAGCAGAACTCCAATCTCCGCCTCTGTCATCATCTCGCTGTCATCTCTCTGTGACCACGGTGCTTTTCTCATAAGAACAGCAGTTATACATAAGGACGCTAGGATTAAGAGCCCACCCTACTCCAGTACGACCTCATCGTAACCAGTTACATCCGCCACAACCCTGTCTCCAAACATCGTCACATTCCGAGGTGTCAGGAAGGGCATGAACTGCAGGGAGACACTATTCAACCCAGTACGATAGGTCAGTATGGTCCCAGTGACTCCAAAATACCCCCGCACAGAAATTCCCACTCGAATTGCAAACTCCTGGCCAGAAGGCTGGGTTCTCATGTACTCCATGCCTTTCACCATGCTCTATAGTTGTGCAGCTCACATTCTGAAATGAATTAAAGTCACACACGGAAAATAGCCGCGGGTCCTGTAAGCACGGGTTTCAGGGCCCATCCAGGCCCTGCTGGGTCAGAGTCTCTGGGGATGCAGACCGGAACCTGCAATCTCAAGGGCTCCTGGGTGGCTCCTGTGGGGTTGGGCCTCATTCTGCAGAGGCTGGAAGACACTGGCGTAGGCTTTGCCTACACATGCTTTGCAGTGAGAAGGAGCTGAGTTCAAATTCTCATGAACCAATAATAGATAGTTAGATGATTGATAGATAGATGATAGATAGATAGATAGATAGATAGATAGATAGATAGATAGATAATTTCTCCAGGCAGGATACTAAGACCGCCAGCAAGGAAGGCTCTATGTAGAAATGCAAATCACCAAGCCCCATTCAGGAATCAGAACCCTTGGGAGAGTACCTAGGCATCTATATTTTAAACAAATTCCCCAGGTGATATTTATAAGTGAATATAAATAATATGAGTATAGTATAAATATAATAAAATACACTAAATATTTATTATTCGTACATCATAATCTATATTAGAATAAATATTTGCATATCAATATGATATAAACTTACGGTATAAATATTACGTAATAATACATACTAGAAATCCTATGACCCAGAGTGGGAACTGGAGCCAGGTGTCACGTTAGAGCCTTGGTTTTCGTCACATCTTTGCTCTAACGCTGCGCCTGGTGCAGCAAAACACATTTAAGACATCATATTGACCAGTTGACTTCAGAGCTAGAATTGTCAAACTGTCCTTTGTACCAAACACGACTGTCATAAGCATACATGTGGGCCTTCCTGGAAGGAGGCAGGAGGTGGCATTTGAGCAGGGCCTCGAGAGACGAATGGGATGGCACGAGTAGAAGGCTGGGGGACAGCAAAAGAGAGGGAAGGACAAAGAGCAAAGGTGCGTGTGGGGTTTGGGGACAGACACAGCTCCGATGACACAGTGATGAGGGTGGGACAATGGGCGGGGGTTAGAAAGCACAGCATTTCAAATGTCAGCGTGGACTCTGTGCCAACCGCGGTGGCTCTGGACAGCCTCGCGGTCATTCTTCTCGGTGTGGAGTCTTAATTTTAGACTCTTAGCACAATGCAAACTGTCACCACGACAGGGCAGATTAAAATGCATCTAGAGGCACGGCAGTTTCCTAGCAGCAGCACTGAGGGACGGTGCGTGCCCGGGCCCAAAGCCTATGCCGAGTCAGGCCTCTGTCCCCTTCTGAGAGCACCGGGAACCGAAGGCTGGAGCCTGTTAATCTCCCCCTCAGCTGGCCCTCACCGGGGTGACTCATCCTTACCAGATCCCCAGTCAGAGTACCCCAGAGCCCTTGTCACGGGGTGCTCGGGAACTGTGTGAGAGCAGGACCCAAGCATGAGGCTCAGACACGTCAGTGCATTTCAGGCCACACTTCCTTCACTCCCCTGCTGCCTGCCAAGTCGTGATGCCTCTGTTGTTATTAGGTCATCACCGTGGCGCGTTGACGAGCCGCTGGGACACCTCAGCCGCACGAGGGCGGGTGCGTGGGAGAGTGCTCTGGCCACTTCGTCTGGGCTCGGGGTTTGCTCCCGCTTCCTCTTTGGAAAACACTGCGACGAAGGTGCTTATCAACATGAAGTAAGGGCAGCCGCCTAACACAGAAATGTAGGACAAACACAAGCGTGAAGACAGTCCTTTAGACACGGGCTTTCACATAGCCTTGTCCCTTCTTTGTCTCTCCTCCATCCCCTGTGTCCAGCAGAGTGGGTAGGACAGGCAGTAGGACAGGCAGTCCTGTCACCCACCTACTCCCCGCTCGAAGGCACACCACGCACACCTCTCGACTGCACCCAGGGGACTCTCCTGGCGTCTGGCGTCCGGAGTCCACTGCCCACGGCTACTAGGGTTCCAAATTCAATGATCTCATTATTAAAAAAAGAAGATTGTTTGAAGCCTCCTCAATCAGTTCCTCTAGGACATGCCTTGCAAATCAGCCTCTCCCTTTGTAGAAGTGGCTTTTAGTCACTTTAGATTGAGTTGTTTTCTTTTAAAAAATACTCTTAAGAAAGAACATTGTCAACATCAGAGCATAAAACAAATAACAGTTTAAGATAAGCATTAGAAACCCATGGTTTTATCATGATTCTATTCATTGAAATGTTTAGAAGAAAATAGCAGAGATTTAAAAGAGGTTTTCTGAAAGATGCCTCATTATCAATTTCAACAATTTCAATAATTGCGCGTTAACCTCCTCCCTTTATTTTCGAGCATTTTCAGGACCACCTCACTCCATGTTTCACCTACTGAACACGCAGGTCTGTGCTGGGGACACAGAGAAGGTCACATTCCCTGCAGGTGTGCAGTCTGGTCAGGAGATAAAGACAGCCTGTGAAACTCTTAAGTAACAGTATGTGCCAGGCAGTAAGCGTCTGCTCGGCTTTCCGCCCATCCTTCTGGATCCAGCCCAAGTCCCACCTCCTCCCTGACCAAGTCCTCAGCTTCCCCAGGTGGCCCATCGCTCCCTGTCCCAGCGCCAGCATTCACCTCCCACTTGGCCACTTCCTGGGGCGTACGTAGCCCTCGCTGTGGACTTGCTTGTCTTGTGTGTGCTGCTTTTGTCCTGGGGCTGAATGGCCATCTCTTGAAGGGGTGGGGGGCGGCAAAGATTTCCCATTTCTTTTGCATTCTCTTTGGCAACTATCACATGGAAAAGATTCGATAAATTGTTCCGTGATAAAGCACCGGGCTCAGACTTCGTGAGGCCCCTCACCCGGACAACTGTTAGCTCCTGGCATCTCAGAGAGGAGAATGAGCCAGAAATAATCACAGTCAGTCATGGATAGAGATGAACTGGAAGCTCCAAAGGCAAAAGTCAGAGGATAAAGACCAATCCTAACTAGCCTTGTGTGTGTCCCGAGCTAATTTCTGACAAATAAATAAAAGCACCCCCAGAGACCCAGTGGAACAATGCAGGGAGGAGCAGCCAGGATCTTTTAAAATCTTTATTATTCTCCTCAAAATATTTCAATGGACAGAATCAGGATAAAGCCAAATCTCTAACGCTTATCTTAAATTGTTATTTGTTTTATGCTCTTAAGTTTGACAACGTTCTTTCCTTAACTCAACATGTGTTTTTAAATATCAACTTTTATCTCGATCTAAAGTGCTAAGAGCCACTTCTCAATTCATAAATCAAAGTGAGTCATGGGGACGGAGGTGTTAGAAGCAGTTCCTTATGTCCACTGGAAATGGGTTTCTAAATTCTAAACTAAAACTGACCAATACCCAAGTGGTCAATGCTTCAAGTCCTGAGTGACTTTAAAATTCTGAGTGACAGTGGGTTTACTGAAATATTTGTATTGGAATAAAATATTGTCGTCTGTTGAATCAACTATGGCAGCTTTTAAGCAGCAGAATCTTGCCTCTGGGATCAGAATTCGCATTCTGATTTGTGTCATGGTGTGGACGTCCCTGTGTCCTCTGGGCTGTAGACTTCATGACCCAACACAGTGTATTCTTGTGCCTCATCTGCTGCTGAAAAGTGGCCTTGTGGACATGTGAAACGTGGCCTCATTACAGATACTTTTATACTGGTTAAAGGCAAGGAGTTTTGAACTAGAATGTAAACGCTGCCATTCAGAAAGCTTGACATTCAAAACTTATTCCTGCAAATTGTCTCATGGTCTTGAGGAAAAGCCTTGGAGCTAATACAAGGGTTTTCTTTGTGATGCTGGGTTCACCTGTGCAACCAAGAGTCAATCTCTGAACCTCTATAGCTCATTTTCTCAGACTAAATCCTATAAAAAAAATAGTAACCGCACCTTTCTTGTCTCATCCGTGTGGTGTGAGAATGACTGAGCTATGCATGAGGCGTCCTGATTCAAGATAGCTGTTGTCTACATGCTCAGAGCAGATCACTGCTTCTAGGGACAGCAGCTGTGTCAAGTATGATGCTCCACAACCAGCAAACCCAGAAGCCCCCAAACTGTCACGGGTAGCTGGGAGATCAGCCTACCGAAGGACTTCCAGAAAGAAAGCTTCCTCACCTTCCCCTGCTCCCTAGACCAGAGGTCCCCAACGCCTGAGCCGTGGACCGGTACCTGTCCGTGGCCTGTTAGGAACCGGGCCGTACAGCAGGAGGTGAGCGGCTGGCCAGTGGGTGAAGCTTCATCTCTATTTGCAGCCACTCCCCCGGCACTAGCATCATCTCTTTTCCACTTCTACTTCCTGTAAAAAACATTTATTTTTCAAAATGCTAGGTTTTTTTTTTTTTTAACATACTCAGATTCAGAACAAGCTGTAATAAGTTTCTTCAAAATATACAAGTATGTCAAAAACTTAGACATACTTTTTTGTCAACAGGAAATAGCAGTTCTTTAGTTATTGTGACTCAGTTTACCCTTGACACAGCTAGGCTCAGGCAAGAGCACGTGTGAGCCTGAGGGAATCTAGCTGCGGTCTCTCCAACTCTCTGCCAAGTTCTTCCTGCAAACTTCAAACCACAGCACAGTTTACTCCCATATTTCATAGACTTTTAAATGTCCTGCTGGTTTTGAGATCTGAGAGAACTACATCTCACGGATAAGCTGAATGACACAGGGAGAGGAGAGGCACCGTTCATTCATTCATTCATTCATTTATTCATACAGCTACTTAATGAGCACTATTGGCTGTCCATTACCTGGCTGGATGCTGCAAATGATACCAAAGAGTAGAAAGAAGACAGGTATTTTTATATCTTATACCAGTTACTAAGGATTTCTGGTGTAAGGTCAGAATAACCATGCCACTTGTGAGTTTTAAAATGATTGATACATGGAAAGAAATTAGGACCATGCCAGCACATAAGCAAGCATTTAATAAATGGTAGCTATGCAATTATCATTACATCTCTTCCTCATCAAGATACTTATCGATTTTCTTTAAAATTATAGGTGAAGATGTTACCTTAATATTGTTTCAGAACAATATTAAGTATATAAAATTATAATAATGTATAACTTATATTTATTATTAAATATATTATATGTAATGATATTTTTATAATATATTAATGTTATCTATTACATGTTAACATTATAATATACTTATATAATGGCATCAAATAATTATAGTAATATTTTATATTAATATAAAAATATAAGTTCTATTTGGAATAGTGAGAGTAAAAAAAAGTTCAGTGCTGTTCAAGAGAACTATAAGACAAGTCACAAATGTGAGGCATACACGAAATTTTTAATTTTCTAGGAGCCACACTAAAAAGATAAAAATAAATAAATAGAATTAATTTTAATAATATTGGAATGGGTAGTGGTAGAAATGGGTGGGCTTTTTTTCAGTTTAAATAAATTGACTAAGAACAAACAAAAACAAAAAAATCAGAACAGATGTGTAGTCAGAAGCATAATTTACGAGTTCGTTAAAATAAATGATCCTTATAGGTTCAAAATTCTAGGTCCTATTAGCTCTGAGTCCTGACAAATACCATTTATTATGTCTCTAGGCACCTTTGTCAGGAGGAAGCTTTATAAGTAAAAAAAAAAAAAAAAAAAAAAATTTTAGCCCAAATAATCAAAATACCGTAATTTCAACGTATAATCAACATAAAACTTTATCAGTGAATTATTTTACTTTGTCTTACTAAGTTTTCAAAATCCCGTGTATTTTGCCCATACGGCACACCTCAATCCACAAGAGCCATGTGTCAGAATCGATGACAGCCACATGGGGCTACTAGTTGACATATTGGACAGCACAGCTCTCGATGACTAATTAGACCTGATAATCATAATTATATAAACTGTCGTGTTTCCTTTTATTGCCCTGGTTGCCAGGAAACCCAAAGCTAAATTTGGTGCTCAAGTGTAGAAATTCCCTCGTCCCAAATTCTTCTAAAATTTATTTCTCTTTCTTCTAAATGGATTTGAATGTATTTCATATGATCTTTTAGAGAAGTAATTAACACTAGTAACAACCAGAATGATAATTGCCTTTTGTTGTTCATAATGATAATAATAAGAAGAATGATGTTGATAATGATTATTTTTCACTGACTCACCGCATACTAGGCAGAGTGCCTTATGATTCACATGTCCCAACAGCAAGACGATGGTAGAACTGAGACTAAAGCTAAGGTCTGATTCTACAGCCCTCGCTTTCAACCATTTAACTCCCACAAAGCTTGTCATGATGGCCGGGAGTGTCTTTGCACCAGGAACCTCACATACACCCCATCCCTTAATCCTCAGAGGAAATCTTTGGGGACATCACATCATTCCCATGGCACAGGTGAGGACTGAGCTGCAGAGGTCAGGCTTCCTGGTCAAGGTGCAGCTAAAAAATACCAGAGGCACCATATGAACTCAGGGTTTAAGTCCATTTAAGCACTTTCTAAACGCTTTCCACTTCAATTATGTAAAAACGGCTTGAAAGGATCAAGTCTCTTTTGGAGATCAACACATCACAAAGTTACTAAGTCAACAGTTATATTTGTATGAGCCAGTCACAACCTCAACTCCTCACGCCTCAATGCTGGGGATTCATAAATTGAAAAGATCAAATCCCTGTCCATTTGGAGTTCATAATGGAAGAAACGCAAAGAGAAAAAAAAAAGATCACAAATAGTCATTGGAAATTCTATACTGAATTTCGCATGGCAGGTGCTAAACCAACACTTGCAAGTAAACAAATCTAGCTAAGACTCAATGAATAAAATAAACTAGAAAACAATTAGGTCAAAGCACCTATGACTCTGAGCAGACCCAAGGTGTGTCAGCGTGGATGGCCACATGCCCAGTTCTCCCTATGTCCCTCCATACCCTCTGTGGTCACTGCCCGTGCTCCCATGAGCTGTGCAAAGGCAACAGGCCCATGAGAGGACACAGCCCACCCCCTGTCTCAGCACCATCGGCTAAATTGCTTGGGTGGCTGGTAGCGCTCGCAGGATGAGAACTCACAGTTGCTGTCTTTAATGCTTGGCAGGGGCTCGTCAATGCACTTCATCAGCTCTGACACACACGGGCTGTTAGCGAACATGAACAAAGGGTCCTCTTGCTGAGTTTGATGCTGTCATTGTCGCTCTCTCTGCAACATGTGGGCTTGACACAGATTCTGATAGCAAATTAGTGCATGAGACTCATCGCCACGCAAAATCATTATGCTTCACTCAGGAAGCACCTTTCGGCTCGGTTCTTGATGCTCTCTTCCGGTGACCACACAGGCAGGTGAGTAGAGAAACGACCGACCCAAGGTCATTGATCAGGAATCAGTGGTGGTCGGGGTGGGTGTTGGCACTCCATCTCCCTGTCCTCCGTCTCTCCATTCCGAGATTATATCTAATTCTACAAGTATCACAGTTTTAAACCTGACCTTTAAATGACATCTCATTTTTCATGCTAGGCTGTCCTTAATTGTCCCTCAAAAACCAGTGATGGTGAAGGTTTTCCTTCCCACGAGACTTCGGCACGAGCGAGTCACAGCTTGCCCTGGAGGGTTCCGTGTTTTCTGTACACCTCGCAGAGACGATTTTCTGCTTAGGCTATTTTGGCTACAGAAACAGAAGCCCGCTGTAATTGACACAGATAAAGTGGGGCTTGCCATAAGGACACAGAGAAACGGAAATGGAACCTAATGTAGAAGCAGGTCGGGGAACGGACGTGCAACAGCCTCCGCAAGCTTTGCATCTCTCTGACCGCTTCACTCGCCTTGCCTGGCAGCTGCCTCTACCAGTCAAAATCTCTTCTCTCTGACTGTCTCAGACTTCACATCCCTGATTCTCATTCATGACATGGTTCGAGCTGCTGTTCCAGCATCTGCTAATTCACATTCCCAATGAAGATGACTGTTTCGGTCCAACCCCGCTTTCAGCGCCCTATGTCCCTGGCCACCTACGGATTTGCTTTCCTTGGATCAGATGCCCAACACTGACCCAATCGGTTGTGGCTTCAGGGAATGCGGTGGGATGGCAATGATGTGGCACCAAGCAGGTCAGTCTAGCCAGCAGGGACCCTAAGTGGGCAGTATCCTACAGAGGTGCTTTCCTGGATGACATTCGAAGATTTGCCCTGCCCAGAAGAGATGAGCAAAATTGCATAACATGCTAATCAACCAAGAAACACCTGAGAACTAGGTATCATGTCTGAAGTGGAAAATGAAGATGAATAAAGAAAATAAATAAATCTAGCGGGATTAACAGCTGAAATGAACATTTATTAAATACTTGATGTTAAGCACTGTATAAGCATTGTACATGCCTTATGTTATCTAAGCCTTCCAAATATCCTAAAAATAAATGCCATTAACCCATTTTCACTTGTAGAAACTGAAGCTTGGAGATAGTATATATGTCTCCATGTGACTCAAGTTCACAGAGCCAATAGAAGGTGAAGCCAGGATTTGAACCCATGTATACTTGACTTCAAAATTCTTTCCACTATAAAACACACAGATAAAGAGCTAAATATTAACATCATTCTAATCTACCTGCTAAAAATGATAAATTATGGCAATTCCCTTGCAGACCACTGCTTGTGGCTGGACCTTACCCGGATTAATATGAATGAAAAATAATTTATTGTGCTGACTTGGTAGTGTGATAAAATCATTAATAATAAATTGCTGGATGATAACAATGTGAATATGTATCACTTGAGAAAGGATTAAGCCTTTAAAATAATTTGTTTTAATCTACTATACAAACGATTTTTGTCAGTACCAACAAAATTCAATCTGGCAACATGCTGAGCCAGTCTATTATAATTCCTTTCCCTCATGTCTTTCAAGCTGAGCTTAAGGAAATAAAAGTATCAGCTCCATTGCACCTGGTTTCAAAAGTGCTCTAACAAGCTTATATCTGTATTTTTTATAATGCAAATATCAGTTTAATCATATTAATAAGTGTGAAGCTCTGAAAGAAATCAAATATTTTAAAGACTCAGACCCAATCCTTAAAGATTTAGGACAAAGTAAATCTAAAATGTTGCACAATGCTCAGTGTTGATCTTCTGCAGCATACTATAACAAGAATGCATACTTTATCGTGGGTGGAAATGGGTGAAGAAAACACTGCTGTTAATAGTTTTTTATCCTGTCAAGAACAGGCATTGTCTGTTCAAGGTAGAAATGTATTGCTTCTGGCCAAATACCTTTGCAAGATTAAAAAAGCAAGAGCAGACGCAGTGATCATTAAAACAAACATCGAAGTTTAAGCATAAGAATAGATACTATGTTAGAATTGTCATCATAACAAGAATCATATCTAAAATCATCATATTATTTTACCTTCGCTGTTTAAAGCATTTCAGCTTTCAACTCTGAAACGGCTGGAGATGTAACAGCAGTAACATTTCTGAGTATCAGAGTCCTTGGTTAAAAACAATGAAAGCTAATTCTAATTTGACTTCAGTAGAAAAGAAATTTGATTTTTATTTAAATATCGGCCCCAAAAGATGTGTACAGGAAGGTTCAGAGTGGCACTGTTTGTAAGAGCCACACCTGGACTGAGCCGTGTCCACCGACAACGGAGTGTGGTATGTCCATTCCTCCAGTGGGTGACAGCCCCATGATGAGGACCAGCCGTCAATGACGGCACAGGACATGGAAGCTTCTACCGCAAAATGAAAAGCTCAGCACCAAAGAGCACGCACGATTTGAGTCCACTTTCTTAAGGCACACACACACACACACACACAAAAACCACAGGCAAAACTAATGAATGATACAAGGAGCCAAGACGCGGAGCTCCTTCTGGGGGCAGCGGTGATGGACAAGGCAGGTGAAGGATAGCGAAGGGTTTCTAGGTTTTATTTCTTGATATGAGTCCCAGGAAGAAGGTTCAGTACACTTTGTGAAAAGCAAACGGAATACACTGTTACGGTTCGTGCAATCTCGTGGATGTGCGTTCTTTGTCAACAAATCATGTCAGAGAAAGAACACTGTGTGGCTTCAGTGTTGCTAAAGCTGGAGAAGCAGATTCAGGGGTTCGCAGCTGAGCACAGAGCATGCCGCTGCAGGCACTGCTGCTGCCCCCCTCCTGTCCAACAGGAGCCCCCCACTGCCTGTGGGCCCGTTCCACGAGCCCACGCTGCCCTCCCCACCCCCCAACACACAGCTGCCCCGAAACGCTTCCTCGCCACCCCGCCCCCCGATTCTAAGGTTGGCGGGTGGAGCGGAGGACACAGCCCCGGGGCTGATGTCCGATATTTTCAACTTCCGTAGTGAGAAACTGCATGGAGACTCCTAAGGCCGGAAAGAGAGTCAGACGCTGGGCAGGGGACAGGAAGGCAATGACCTATCCCACTTCCGCATGGGACCCTATTCTGGGGTAGACACGGAGTCAGATGATTCCAAGAAACTTTGGACCTGGTACCAAATGCATGGGACAACTTAAAAGACATTTTAGGAGATGTTTTAGTCCTCGAGAAGGTGCAGAGACAGGTCGCCAGGGAGGGGTCTGAGTTGGAGCTCGCAAGCAGGGATGGCTGCAATCAGGTTGTTTAATGGCACAAGTGATTGTAGAGAAAGCCATAGTGGCTCGTCTGGATGGCCTGTTAACGGCCGTTTTTAAAAATAAACTTTTATTTTAGAACGATTTCAGATGCAGAGCAGTCGTGAAGACAGGGCAGAGGGAGTTCCCCCACCCCCACGGCCAGCGTCCTTCATTCACGCCTGACACTAGCGTGGTACGTTTGTCACAAGTCCTGACACGTTATTATCAACTGAGGCCCACATTCTGTCCAGATTTCCTAATGCCCCCTTCACTGTCCCATCCCGGATTCCACATTCCGTTTAGTCCATGTGTCCCCTTAGGTACCTCTCAGCCGGACCAAGTCCTCAGACTTTCCTTGCTGCTGATGGCCATTTTGAGGACTAGTGGTCAGGTATTTTACAGGAAGTCCATCCCCTGGGGTTTGTCTGATGTCGTTCTCACGGTTAGACGAGGGTTACAGATTCAGGGGAGGAAGACCACGGAGGTGAAGTGCCTTCTCATGATAGCGCACCGAGGGTCTCTATCATTGTGAACGTTGACCTTGGTCATCTGGCTGGTGAGCGTGTGTCAGCTTTCTCCACTGTGCAGTGTCTCTTCCCCTGTCCATCTTTGGCTCTTTGTAGGGGGTCGCTATGTGCAGCCCATATTTCAGAAGTGGGGGATGTGCCCCCTCAATGGGAGCTATCTACCTAAGTTATTAGAATTCTCCAACAGGGAAAATTGATTACCATTTTTTATTATTTCTAACACGTGCAAAGTTTTGTGTCCCAAATAACAAGTCAATCAGATATAATGTTTTCATTGTTTAAAAAATTAGTTATGTAATTGGTACTTATTTTAAAAATTAACTCAAGAAGCCCGAGGAGGCCAGAATTGACTTGAATCCAGATCTTATGAGGCTAAACCCAGAAGCAGCTCTACAATTGTTTATTAGGTGTCAAGGGAGGGAAAAATACATATTTAGCAAATACTGAGTATGTCAACATTTCAGATGTTTCACATATTTTGATGGGTGGCTTTTAGGGAAATCTCTTAGTTTATAGACTTTTAATAATGGCAAGATGAACACAATCTTTACCAGACTTAATACTGTTAGAGAGAAATAAATGTAAGAGACTACTTGGGGGTCAGGTTATTTTTTAAAGATTTATAGGTGTGTAGCTTCTATTCTATTGGAGATCTGGGCCTATCTCTGTGCTGGAACTAAAAAAAAAAAAATTCCTGCAGGGCTATTGTCATCATGAAATTCTGTTATCATATTGACATATTGTGAATTTATATGCAGAAGTTTACTAATTTATCATTTCTGAATAAGTTTTGGGTTTTGTACTTGAAACTACTCTCCTTTTCTTAAAGTGTATTCAAATTGGTTTAAATCATATCATAAGCATATGGTATCTGAGTTCTCTCTGCAATGTTCTGAGTGATGAGAGCAGGCATTTTAAACATGGTCACCCTATCCTCAGAGCTGGGCAGCCCGAGGGACAGAGTCTTGGGGCCTCAGGATGGAGAAAGGGGTCGCAGGTGAGGAATGGAGAAACAAAGCTATAGTTATTAAGATTCTAAACTAGAAATCTGAAGGCCAAGGTAGGAACTAAAATTTCAGTCTAGAGAAATGGGCTTAAAAGCAATCCATGGTAAAATCAAGCAATCGGGGGCTGAGCTCCAAAAAGCAGATTTGTCTCACCGACTGGGAGAAGATATTCACTAATGATACCTCTGATAAGGGGTTAATATCCAAAATTTATAAAGAACTTACACAACTCAAAGACAAAAAAACAAACAAACTAATTAAAAAATGGGCAGAAGACCTGAATAGATACTTCTCCAAAGAGGAAATACAGATGGTTAACAGATACATGAAAAGATGTTCAAGGTCACTAATCATCAAAAAATGCAAATTAAAACCACAGTGGGCTATCACCTCACACCTGTCAGAATGGCCATCATCAATAAATCAAAAAACAGCAAGTGTTGGCGAGGATGCAGAGAAAAGGGAACTCTCATACACTGTTGGAGGGATTGCAAATTGGTACAGCCGCTATGGAAGACAGTATGGAGGTTCCTCAAAAAATTAAAAATGGATCTACCTTTTGACCCAGCAATGGCACTTCTGAGTATTTATCCAAAGAAAACCAGAACAATAATTCGTAAAGATCTAGGCACTCCAATATTCACGGCAGCACAATTTACAATAGCCAAGATATGGAAGCAACCTAAGTGCCCATCAACAGACGATTCGAGAAAGAAATTATGGTTCATATATACAATGGAATATTACTCAGCCATTAAAAGAAATGAAATCCTACCATTTACAACAATATGGATGGACCTAGAGGTCATTATGCTGAGTGAAATAAGTCAGACAAAGATAAATACCATGTGATTTGACTTATATGTGGTATCCAAGGAACATAAAGAACAAAGTAATCAAAAACAGACTCACAAATATAGTGGACAATTTGGTGACGGAGAGAAAGAAGGGGGGTGAGGAGGCTGGGAGGATGGGGTGGAAAGGGTTAAAGAAGTACAAATTAGTAGTTGATC
>CM053502.1:170226788-170242126 GCA_028627145.1 Eidolon dupreanum | reverse complement strand
AAGAAAGAGAAAGAAAGAAACAGGAAAAGGAAATTATGCGAAATAGAATTTCTGACAACACCGCTCCCGAGGCACATTCTCCATGATGCCACAGTAAAGCATTTTAAATGGAAATAAATGCATAGTGGGCACATTATGTATTAGTAGACTCTGTTTTCTCCCCAAAGTACTTTCTCAAACAACAGCATAATCCCCCTAAAAGACATTTTAGACATTTTAAGAAAAAAAAAAATTTGCCCAGTGCCGATTTCTCAACTCGCTTCTTCCCTGTGAGCGTTCCAATAACCTAGGCCCTGGGTGAGAAGCAAAGGATGACGGGAGGGAGCAGAGTGTGGGGAGAGCAGAAAGCAGGGATAAAGCGGAAAATCTGGAAATGTGGTCAGGGCATCTCTGCCACTCACAACAGTGTCACCTCCTTGCTCCCCGACCCGCTTTGTTCTTGAGAATCCCACACAGGGCATTGCACTCAGGTGAGCTGCTGTCTGCCTCACCTCCACCCCTCACTCATTAGTTTGCAGACAGGAATCTCGAACCCTGAAGAGAGGAGTTGCTTGTTCTTATTTAACATTTAAAATAGAGCCAATTTAACTATTCCTAGACGCTTTTTAACACTGAAACAGAAGTTTTAAAGCATGTACTACCTGCTCATTCTAGCCTTAAGCCAGGGATATAGTACAGAATCAACAATTACAATCAAGACGGACTCTTTAAACCTAATTTTTCCACTCTTGATTAAGTTCATGAGAATGAGAATATAATGCATTGTGCATACATTTGGTGGAAAAGATCGATATTCTGTAACCTAATTTATAATCATGGAAAACATGTGAATCCACTGGGCATAAAGAACTTTCGATAATAATAAAATATTTTAACTTCCGTAGTAATTCTACGCTGGCAGAATATGGGGATAGTAACAATAGACTGGATCGCCCTAAGACCTAAACATTTTGTGTCTGTTAGCTTCACCCTTGGTAGCTTGGTAACCTTGGGACAGTTCAACTCTTAGCCCGAGTCTCCTCACCTAAAGTGGTGATGACAAGAATATTGCTTGTTTCGAACGTTGAATGGAACTATGCATATGCACCCCTTAGCAGCGTCTGGCCTAAAGTTCTTAGCAAATGTTGATTATTATTGTGATTTTTTTTTTCCCCCAAAAGAGAGGGAACAAGACAAAGTGGAAAAGGTGACAGCCCGGGAGCAAGGCAAGGAATGAGGACAAGAAGGCAGGGCGGGGCCGTGCGGGACCAGGGACTGCTTTCACAATTTCCCATCATCTATTGCAGAGTCTGCTCTCAAACATTTTGTAAGAGCCTCCGTCAAGGTAATGTTTGAACCCTCAGAGCACAGAGCAATGGGCCTCTGAGACAATCATTAACTGCATGTAATTAGCTGGTTGCTGGATGCATTTCCTGTCAGGTAAGCCAGTAACATCTCAGATTGGGACACACCGCTATCTGGACAGTGCTGGCTAGCCCCAGAATGGTACATGAGAAAGTGGTCCTTCTCCTTCTTTTATTTCTGAAATCAGGTAAGGCTTAAAGACTTTTAAAACGTTCATCAATATTTTTTTTTTCCTAGCAATGTATTCAAAACAGATACCTAATGGTTTATGAGCAACTAGTTTAATTTAGTTTTTGATTCGTGAGATTCCCAGTTCGGGATCTAAATATAAGATTGAGGAATTCTTCAAGAAATGAGTTTACTTTCCCTGTGAATACTGTGAATACAAATGGACAGAGAAATAAATGAACGATTTTTTAAAATCTGAAAGACTGAGCTCAAACGATGGTTATTTTACTTTCTAAAAAATAACCCAGAGAGCTAAAAAACTCCGAAAGTTGTTAGTTTCTTAGTCCGGTTCTCAGGTTAATGTAGATCGTCTTGGTTAAGGCATCATTTGCTCTTCACTTTCAAGTGCAAACAATGAAATATCTCTTAACTGTATTCTTTGACCAGTCTGCAGTTGTATTTTACTAGTGTCCTGTTTGCTATGGTTTAAGTGAAGCTTTTCATACATAAGTGTTTGCTTCCATGCCTGGAGAAATCACACACGTTGATTTGCCAAAGGATGCACGCATGTAGAAATTCAACAAACATTCATTAGTGCTTGGGTTAGGCCAGGCACATTTTTATGCATACATACATGCATACATACATACGTGCATACATACATATGTGTATGTCATTTGCTAATACTGGCTTATTGAACTGGTGTGATAGGTAGGGTGGCATATTCATCCTTGCTTCATAAATGAGCAATCCATATTTAGGAAAATCGTGTTATTTGCCTATAGACCAAACTCTCAAATCCAGGAAGTAAAGAAACCAGGATTTAACCCGGGGCTTTCTAGGAAGAAATTTGGTGATCTTCTCACTTCCCCAACTCTGTTGACTCCTTCTTTAGAATGTTCCAAGCATGTCCTTGTAGTCCCCTTTCCTTCCTGATGGCTTTATCGAGACATAAGTCACATGCTACACTAATTCGCCCATGTAAAGCATGCAATCCAATGGTTTCACCATATTCAGAGTGGTGCAGCCATTGCCACGGTACATTCTAGAAACTTATCATTACATTCCCTTAAAACCCTATGCCCGTTAGTTGTCACCCCTCCCCCCTCCCTCATCTACACCCTCCCCCAGCCCTTGGGAGTCACCAATCTCCTTTCTGTCTCCGATTTACCTATTTTGGACATTTCACTTAAATGAGATGATACACCCCGTAGTACTTCTTCATGTAAACAGTGCATAGATACTTGAAATTCAATTTATAATTGCCAGATAAAAATTCACAAGTTGTACTTTAGACTAGAGTCAAATGCATTTGAATTTAGTGGAACTGTTGGAAGAAATCGCCTAGAAAATGCAGAGCAGGGGACAGACAGCACAAGGAGGTTTTTTGTGGGAGATGTTTGTGCGTGGGCACATAGGTCTGCGTCGCCTGGTCCAGCCCGTGGAAGGCAGGACCTGGAACACTGTGACCGTAATTCGGGCAGGTCACACCCAAATGTTAGAAGGAACTTCTCTGCAGTAGGAGAGAAGCTGGGCCGGGGGCGGAAGAGCTCTTTTTGAAAGGAAGGCATTTACTCTCTTTCTGAGAAAGCACTTCATTGTACCAGTATTCTGAAACCACCGCGGAGAGGAAACGGACTCTTTTACAGCCGTTCTCAGTGAGAGGGGGATAAGCAGTCTGCATTTCACAAACCACTAGCTCTCATCTTCCAGATACAGAAGCTCTGGTGCCCAATCACGTACCTAGGTGATCAAAAAGCAAACGAACCCACATTATCAGCAAAGCTCTTGCTTTGGTAGTCATATACATCCTCACTGGCCTAGAATATAAAAATAACCTTTCTTACTAAAAAGATTTGTTTAATGTTTCTTGCTCAGCAAATCAGCTGCATTGTACCCCATTGCCATGTCACCCCTGGAGTTGAATAAAAGAAAATATTGGGAAAATTTGTCTCAAACAAAATGAAAAAACAAAAAAACCTCTTTGGGTATATTTCTTTGGGTTATTTTGGCTCCCAAGGCAGGTTCAGTGGCCATGAAACATGATAACATAACATAATTAAAGGATGACATAAATGGAAATTTTCTTGTTTTGACGTCATTTACACCCTGGCCTGCTCCATTCTCTAAGAACTCTTCAAAAAGTTTAATTTAACTCTTTGTAGGATATGTTTTATAGAGTTATGTTTGCTTTTTAGATCACATCCTGATCTATAGAATTGACCAAAGCACAACTCTCCTTGGAAATGAGAGCTCAACATGGGAGAAAATGCAGGATAAAGACAGGGATGCCGGTCTAAAATATCTATTTTTCCAGTTTTTGGATACATTTCTCAAGTGCTTTTGGAGTACTACATTTAAATCTCACCAGCCAACTTTCTGTTCGGTGTCTACCCTTGCAGTATCTGAAACAGAGGAAGGACACAGCGACGAGAAAGGGAGGGTAGCTTTGTCACTGTCCACCAGAGTGCCTCGCCCTGTGCCCTGTGTGTGCCTCCAGCCGGTCAGGGATGGTCTTTCTGAGGACGAGAATCTGACTCTTAACGCTCTAGAATGTCTCATCTTTGGAAAACTTGCGTGACTGCCCACACCCTCTAGGAAAAACTCCGTTTACAGCCAGGCTT
This sequence comes from Eidolon dupreanum, assembly GCA_028627145.1. Classification (NCBI taxonomy): domain Eukaryota; kingdom Metazoa; phylum Chordata; class Mammalia; order Chiroptera; family Pteropodidae; genus Eidolon; species Eidolon dupreanum. Next base: position 170,237,990 of record CM053502.1, on the reverse strand, counting down.
CCGACCTGTCCTCTCGTTCTGCTCCCACTGCCTCTGCTAGTCACCCTTCAATCTCCTCCACCAGCTCTGGGTCTCCACCACTCCCCTCAACGTGGCCAAGGTCACCATGTTGCCTAATCCCATTTAAGCAAACTTTAGGAAACTTTGCTATCTTTATTTTATTAACCTCTTTGGCCTCTCACCCTGTGAAAATCGCTAGCGTTCCATACCTAGGAAATGGAAGCCCACAGCTCCAGGCTTGGGGTGGAGCTGCCTCGGGGGCCCCGGAACAGGGGACACTCTGTAGGCTCGCAGTGGGTCGTGGCGAAGGGCACCTCGGCCAGTCTCTGCAGTAGCAACGGGCAGAGCAACCTTCTGGCAGATTCTTTGCCTCAGATTTTTATCTCATAGGAAGATCAAAACAAGTATTTGTCCCAGGTGCTACTTTCTTACAATTTCCCCTGAAATGCCACACACCTGTCATCGTCATGGAAAAGGTTATTTCTCTTTAATTAACAGTGAGGTGTCTCTGTATAGAGCCCAGCATAAAAATGACCTCTGATTGTGGTTCAGGTTTTGTTCAGGTCCTATTTATTCTCAACTCGCCCGAATTTTTGTATCTTGAGGTGGAGCCGTTCAGCGAATGCTTGTCACAGCAGTTGAAGTGACAGTGTCACAATAGAAGTCTATACTGTTGGAGATGAAGTGACGGCCTCTGGTTTCTTTTTATACCTAGGGATGAACAAATCAACCTCGATGTCAGGAACAATTGCCACTGGCGTCTCTTCGTGTTCTTTGATGACACAGCACTCAGTAGCACTCAGATCAGATTTATTCTTATTTAAGGCTCCACACCCATTAACGCAGTAACACAGAAGTTATTAAACAGTTGTAAGCTATGCATCTACCAATCCAGTTGATCTTTTAGTATATTGCGATCCATTAAAGGAACCGTTTCCCTGGCTAAACATTTTTATTCATGGCCACCCGTTCTGCTTCCAATAAAGCAGCAAGTTTTACTTGGTCGATGCAAAGCAAATAGATTGCAAAGTCGCCATAATTAAACAATGGTGTTGATTAAGTTTATCAGTTGTTCCACTTTCATCTTCCATTTGCAGGTCATGGAGACCCCCTGGACAGCTATGTAAACACACAGGGGGCGTCACTTCTTACTCTCAATAAGAAGCGGCTGGAAGCGGAAAGCATAAATGAATGTGCAGCAAAATGTGAAGAAGAAACAGAATTCATTTGCAGGTATTTCCACCGTCATGGCTCTTACCCAAAAGTTTTGCTGTTTGAGACGTTATTATTTCTGTATCAGGAGATTTGCTCATAAATTTATTAACAACAACAGGATTTAAGAGGAAAATGGAGTTTTATGGGATTGGAGGTTCGAATCCATACTCACTCCCTGTATCTGAAACCAGGCAAACAGTTTCTTGTTAAAGTTTATTAGCATCCCCTTTAGAAAAATGCCCTGAAAGGAACTTATTTATTTTTACATGTGACATGAGCAGCTATTATTCTGAACCCTAATTTTTAACATCTTTATCACTGAATATTTATTGAGGATTACGTGGCCGAAAGTGGCTCTAAGGGGCAAAGAATCGTAGATTCAGTTATCCGCTATATATATGATGTATAGCAGTGTATATGATAGACCTTTGTATAGATACAAGATACATATTTACGGTGTAGCCACAGAAATGGATTAGAATGTCATAATTTTCTAAAATACAGCCACTGTGAGGAATCAATAAATGACATAATCAATACGTGCTCTATACAGATTCAGGGGAAAGAACGATTCCTAAGGGTTGAGACAGCTAGGAAGGCCCCAGGAAGGAGGTGGGAAGTGAGCTGGGCTTTGAAGGGTGAGTGAGAGCTTGGTGACACCGGTGAGGCTGGTGGCCCTCAAGACAAGCGCAGCCGGGGGAGGGTCCGAGGTGCCAAAGCAAAGGTCTCAGGGGGCAGACGGGACTGAAAAGGTGGCTTGGACGGCTTTGGATGCCACACTGACCGTCTACACAGGACCGAGGGGGGCGGGGTGAGGAGGAGTGAGGTGACGGGGAGAGCCAGAACATAGAGGTAGAGGTGAAGGGGAAATGACAGGAGTCCAGAAGCCATACAGACCGTTTGGGGAATGAGTTCAAGCACTCAGAGTTGCCTATTTCCAACACAAAATCAAATATTCTGGAACTCGATTAAGATATGAGTGAAGAAAGAGCAGTTGAAGCAGAGAGGGAATTTGGAGGGCCAGAAGGGAGGGGGTGAAGGTAAAAGAGGGGTGACCAGCATGCCGACCTATGGCTGTGCAGCACCCCAGTGACGCTGGGCCACACGGAAGCGAACGTAGCGATTCTGATGCCCTGATCCATCGAGAGATGTGATTCCCTTTGGAGTCCCCTGCCAGTCAGTAGAAGTTTGCTTTCCTTAACTAAAGGAGAACTACTGTTGTGTTTCCTGATTCTTTCCTGCAGGTCATTCCAATACCACAGCAAAGAACAACAATGTCTGTTAATGAGTGAAACCAGCAAATCTTCCCCAGTGTTTAGGATGAGAGATGTCATTTTATTTGAAAAGAAAAGTGCGTACAACATTTTCTTTTTCCTCCTCCCGCCCGCCCTCCCCCGCCCCGTTTATATCTGTAATTTATCCACCACAGAACGAAGGAGTCATGGTAGAATGAAGTGGAATCGAGAGTCGGGATAAGATCTGGCCACTAACCCACTGTATCAACTCGAGGATGTTACTTTACCTTTTACGTTTTGCTTTTCTTGATTTAAAAAAAACAAAGGGATTGGATTTACAAAATATTCCAAATTCTATTTTATTTTCAGGGAGGAAGGGGGCATCTGGATGGTTCCCATGACCTTAACTAGCTTTTGCAGGGGCCACAGCTTATGGACCAACGCCTGGAGACATAAAAAAACTGAGGTGTTTAAATCTTCAGTAGCATTTGCACAGAGACGAAATTTTTATTTTTATTCTTAAAATTCCCCCTTTTTGGGGGGGAGTGGGGGAATCAAGTTCTATATTTCCCTCAGATTCTGAAATGTTGCTTTTTGAAAATGGGAGAGGGTCGCAGTTCCTTTTTCTGTAGTTTCCTTGAAAATTCTGGATTAGCTGTCGCATCGTTTGGACAACAGGTGGCCTGGATTCTTACAGAAATTGCTTATCTTTTTAGATCTGAAAAAGTTCCTTAAGTACGTATGAAGATTTATATGTATGACCCTTCTAAAACTGTCACCTAAAATCCTTCACTGGTTAGATAGTGAGACCTTTTAGAATAACTTAGCTCACCAAATAGTCTGCATTGCAGGCGTTAATGACAAGAAGCATCCTACTTCATGTGTTCTTGACCATGACGTGCCACACTCTCTCTCTCTCACTACAGAACTCTAAATGAGACTTTTAAAAGTATTCTTTAGGTCAGGAGGATTTCTACGCATTGGTTCATCTTCTTAGGTTTAATTAGCTGTGTGTCTGCTCCCTTTCTTCCTTACCGCCTTTTATCTTTAATTCTTGAGATGAAAGTGCAGATTAAATCTCAAATTTATCTGCTAAAGTTATCAGCTCTTACAAATCCCGAGTAAAAGAGGAGATATACGGGATTACCTACTATCCATGAGATTTAAAAAAGAAGGCCTGGTGGGCTTGTCCTTGCAAAATGCTACCATTTAGATATGTCATTTGTAAATGGTTAACCAGAGGGACACAGGGGTGACCGCTAGGCTTAGTTTGAAGAGTTGAGTAGGTGCCCATTTTCCAAGTGATGGAAAGGTTATATAAACTCTGGAAGGTACATACAAACAAAAGAGAGGTAAAAAGTCAAAAGTCAGTCATTTGGAGGAGCTTGTTTCTTTCCTGTGGTATATCGACCCGCTGCTAAATTACCTGCCAGCATTTTTCTGGGAACAGTCAGTGTCGATTACATTTGTAGCTGCCTGCCTCTTGCTGCCTTGGCCATTTCCATCGTCTGGGGCTAAGCCGCCATCATCATTGGCAGGACCACTGCAGTGGTGGGTCTGTGACGTCCCTGTTTCCAACCCTTAGAATAAAATCCAGATGCTTACCAAATGCTGCAGGGCCCAGCGTCATTTAAGCCCACCCCACTTGCTTGCTCACTAAGCTGTCCTTCACTGGACTGGCTCCTGCTCCTCCGACATGCCAGGCACCGCCCCCCCCCCCCGGGGCCTTGTTCTGTTCTTCTCATCTGCCTGGTCTCAGCACAAGCCTTGCCTCCTTTGCAAAGTCTCCCCCGACCCCTGGGCCTCCAGAGTGCCTTGAGCTTACACTTTCAGTCAGTGTCATATGTGTACTGTAAGAATGAATCTCACCGTAAGGTGTACTTGCAACCTTCATACATACGCTTGGCTTAACAGCACTGCTTTGCTATAGGTGTGTTAGAAATATTTTCCCCAGATAATTGATCAATGAATTAAAAAATTGATTAAGGAATCATGAAAGATGACACAACTATATCTTAAATAGTTTATATTCTCATTGAACGCAAGTTTACGTTGGCACATTTCAATGTCGAGTGGCTGCTTGTCTTTAAGTGTCGGGCCACGGGAGTGACCTGGTGCACTCCTCGCGTGAACTCTGCTCAAAGAGAACCATCTACCACAGTCAGTTCCTTCTCTTTGAAGTGGAGCAAGGTCTAGAGACGTCTATCAACCAATCTGACTGTAAAATACCTTTACATGTTTACGATCCCCTCCAAATTCATACAGTCAACTTACAAGTGGATTGGGTAGCAATTGTTTAAACTATTCAACTCTTCAAGTCCTTCAAAGCATTCGACTTTGTTAAAAAAGCTTTTTATTTTTCACATTCATTTCTCAGTTTATGATATTGTAATAACTATGTACAGCGCCAGGTCAGTTTAGATCATCTCTGGTCAAATAGAGCTGTATAAAAAGTTTGTCAATAAAAACAATGGACTCTTGGTAAGCACACAACCCAACTGATGAGAATAGAAGTGGGCGGGCACACTGGAGAGTGGCCTGCAAGCCACAGGTGCCCACCCTGGAACAGGTGGGACGCAGGTGGGCACCTGGCAGTGTATTTTAAAGACAGGTTGGAGCCCACCACCTAACCTGCCAGTTTATTAAGTGCTGGCTGGTTGAGAGTGTCTACTGTAAACATTTAAAGTTGACCACAGTTTTATAATCCTGGGTGGCACTTGTTCATACGTCAAATACTGGGATCCTCAAAAAACGAAGTGGCTTGGATCTCTTTCGGCCTCTGCCACCCACCGTGTCTGAAAGCCTTTCTCCCCATGCCCTTCTCTCTCTCGTTATGCTATTTATCTTCTCTGTCATACATGCCACCATGAGGTGAGCTCTTTTGTAATTTATGTCCTTGATAACTTTCCGTAACTGGCCCCCCAGACTCCACTGGAATGAAAGTCTCAGGTGGGGAGGGCTTTTCTCTGTCCCGTATGTACTCCATGTGTCCCCAGCAGCTGATACACAGAGAGGCTCTCGAATAAATGTATCAAAGCACCGAACAGCTACCACTCTTGCTGAAATACAGAAGACGATCTTTTTAGATAGTAGGAAAATGGTGTCGTCTTTTGCACGAGTCCTTTCTGTCGAGGTAACTGAGCCGCCTGGGGCTTCTCTGTGACATTTCTTGTTGCGAAGGGGTTGACTACAGTGTGGACTTCTTTCAGTGTATCTTTCAGAGTGCAAGACTGGAAACGGGAAGAACTACAGGGGGACAATGTCCAAGACAAAAACCGGGGTTGCCTGTCAAAAGTGGAGCGACAGTTCTCCACACAAACCCAAGTAAGATTTTTTCTTCTAAACCTGTGTTCACCTATGATGCTCAGAATGATTCTATTACTTCTAAATCAAAGCAGAACACGTGAATACACCAGCACAGAGAGAAACTTATCCACACCGATGTAGAGTGCCTCAGTTATTTATGGCACAAAAGCAAAAAGTGGTGGCTCTCCATTCGCTCTTATGTATATACTTTTCTGGGAGACATAGAACACAGAAGGATGCCTAGTATCAAAAAACAATAAAACTGTGAGTTCTAGGCCGAGTCTGAGAAAAGACCAACAATGATCATGTTTAGGACTAAATTAGCCTAAATCGAACATACCAAATTAGAACTTTCACCACGTGTTCACCTCAACATTGTGGAGTGAAAGAGTAACTAAAATATACAAATGAAAAATGGATTCTCTCACGACTTGTCTATGACTTATTTTAGCATCACTCTTTTTGTACTTTTCCCAATATGGCATTACGTTCGCAGTATCAATGCTTCTCAAGGAGGATTCAGTGCCTATTACCTACACCCTCCCCCAACCAACCGCATCCCCATGAGATGGGCAGATCTAATATTACTAAAACGTTAAGACTTATAGAGCAGAAATAATTAAACCGAATGGCCAAATCATAGACATTCAGGGGTCTCAGAGTTAATCTAAGCCATCTCTACCTGGCAGATGAGAAACCGAGGTTCAATTTACCAAAAACAGGTACATAGAAAGATCAGAAACAAAACTTGCCTTTTTAGACTCCAAGTCTTGGGCTTTTGAACTAATTTGTTATCTCTACACAGCAACTCACCTCTAAATCTGAAAATGAGCTTAACTCCACCCTCCAGGCCCCCATTAAATCTCACTTCATTTCAGAGCAAACCCACGTTTGGAATCAGAAAGATCCAACTAAAATTCCCGAGATGCTATTTGTTAATCGTCCAGACTTAGGCAAGATTTGTTTCGTTTTACATTGCTGCACCTTAGTTTTCTCATCTGTAGAAAGAGGGGTAATAGCTCATTCCCTCTGGAAGTTTTTCTGAAGACGACGTGAGAACGTATAGCAGGATTTCGATGTAAGCCTGGCGCATATTTCACACGGGCAAAACGGTGCTAGCGAGTGTTGTCTTTACAGAGAGAAGGACAACTGGCAAAAGCAGGTGTTTGGAATGAAACGAGAATTTGGCAGTCTTTCGAGGCCTTTCTATTTCCACTGACCGTGCATTAAACACTTTGGCTCTGCTTCTAGGACGTGTCTGTCAATACAGTAATAATGGTAATATTAGCTACTGTATTGAAACAGCCGATCGACAGAGCAATTGAAAAGTCGGACAACACGGATACAGCACGTAGCCAAAATGCGTTTGGGCGGCAGAACCTTACACTTCAGATGGGAAATAGAGAACATCTTATTCCGCGTTGCTGATAACATGTCGATTTAAAAAACTATAGTCCAAGTGATTCTTTTCTGTCCTCCGTAGTTACTCCCCTGAGAAGTATCCTTTAGAGGGGCTTGAGGAGAACTACTGCAGGAACCCGGACAATGATGAGAAGGGGCCCTGGTGCTACACCACAGACCCGAAGGTCAGATACGACTACTGCAGCATTCCCCAATGTGAAGGTAGGCGGCAGCTCTACCAACTGTTTTCATACGCGCCCGCCCTCCGCACAGTGATTCGCTGTGCGTGCTTTCCCGCAGGGGTATTACGAATCACCAATCAGTGCCGTGTTCGACAAAATCGAGTGACGTGTGTGCCTCTTGGAAAGGATCCACACTTGCTCAGACCCCCATTGTTGACTCAATTATTTTTATTAAAACGTTACTTTAATGGATAGAAATAGGATACTACACGTGAACTCTAGATACAAACTTCTGCTTAAAGCTCGACACGGTATAAAGACAAAAACAGATTTGCAATTAAATAGCTGAAATAGAACCACAAAATCAATACAACTCAAATAAACGACATTAACTTAATGGGACAGACTTTCTTGTCTCATTGAAGCCCAGCAATGAACCAGTTTTTAAATCGGTGATCTGTTATTTTAATAAACCAACTAATAGCACATCTCAAGAGTCAATGCTAAAAATTAAAAACATCCTGTTGAAAATATGTTCTTCATTTCATATTTCCTGCTCCATTTGTTGGTACAAGGAGGGAAGGGATGACGGTGGGATTTGTGGAGCAATGAGGATAGTGTATGCACCGAGGCATAATGTGACAGCCTTGTTCTCCCATTGCTTTACCTACTTCAGGCATAAGACCTTTTATTTACACTTCATGTTATGAGGTCACTTGGCCCTTACTTGACATGAATGCACCATTGTTGTATCAGGTCTGCCTCTTTTCTCATTATTTCTCCATAAAACTCAAAGTCATACATTACCTTGTTGTACCATGTTATTTCAATAACTCCAAATCAGATTTTCTGCTTTTTAAATAATGCAAGAAAGCAAAGAACAGCCAGCCATGCTTTTCAGTCGTAGAAAAAGAGAAGGGCTGTCACTTGGGTGAATGCTGTTCCCCAGGGACATCTGGAGTCCAAATCAAACCCCAGCGCCAAAGTCCCGGAAGGGTGCCAGCTTGTCTGTCAGTCATCTGTACAATCGGAATAATTTCAGAGAAAATCTCAAAGATCATTGTTGAAACAAAGACACCAAATATTTAGAAATCCTAGCAGAGAACTTACAGACTTCTAAGAATATGTGCACCCTTGCCCACACGTCCCACTTACCGAGGGCCAGAGCATCCTAGTTTGATGACATAGCATTATGGAATCCCTGGATTTGGTCATGACTATAATAGTCGAGGGGATATTGACCCAACTATGCTAATTTTAACATCTGAAGGAGAAGATGACATTTTAGATCGTATTAGAAACCTGAGTCCTTATTTCCGAGTTTATTGCCAAGTGATTGGAAGTACATGTGAGCAAGTGGCAAGTGGCAAATGAGATTCTTTTGGGATTCTTTTCACTTTTTTTTTTTTTGCTTCATTCATTTTAGTTTCTTTCTTTCTTTCCTTCTTGCCCATTCTGCCCAGATGAATGCATGCACTGCAGTGGAGAAAACTACGAGGGCAAAATTTCCAGAACCAGGTCTGGGCTTGAATGCCAGCCCTGGAGCTCTCAGACACCGCACGCTCACGGCTACATTCCTTCCAAGTAAGTCCCCCTGAGGAGGAAATTCCATGTTTACGACTCTGCCACTCCATGGGGCTCTTCATGTGATTTAGACATTCTCGCATTCCTCGAGAAGCGAACGTATCTGATGTCTCTGGCTTTCTAAGTTTGCATTTCCCCATATCACCGCAAGTGAAGTAGGCGCTCCTCCACTCAAACTGAGGTCCACAGGAGAGTGACCACCCCTGAGAGTCGGTCAGACGTGCAGAATCTCAGACTCTCTGAAACTGCATTGTAACTGGAGTTCTGGCTGGTTTGTGTGAGCATTAAAAATTGAGACACGGATATATCTCATTTGTGTATTTTTTAAATATTTCCCTCTGCTCTTTATTTTTTTTTTTCCCCTTCATACCAGTGAGGCTCAAGGCTTCTTAACCTACGATCTGGGGTTTGGTGAATCCCTTAATGTTTTGTGTGTATTTACACCAGTGCAGCTTTGTAGGGTCAGGATTCCTAAATTTCACAAGCTCCTCAAAGAGGGTCGTGCATTTGTAATAGGAATGAGTCCCCGATCTAGAAAACGTTACTCTATTTCATGTGATCGTACAGGAAAACACCTCTCTCTCTGCAGCTGGTTCCGATCTTTCTCTTCAATTTAGGGCTGCTGTAGGACCAGAACGACACTCATAAAAACGTCTAAGAAATGAGACTAAGCCACAGATTTCCCTGTGAAAAACAGCTCCACAACATTTCTGTACTCACATTCCAAATAGTTAACTTAAAACACAGCTGTTGCCATCTTTCATTAAAGAAGAAATACAGGAAAGGCTCAGGACCCACAAATGGGTAAAAGTTTACTTTCAGGAAATAGAAGAAAATAATTGCTTTAGCCACTGCTATTCCCTTGTCCATCCTAAGCATTTACAGTCTCAGAGAGGGACATGAAATTCACCCGGAGGGCTGCTCACGAGGCATGGCATGCAGCTCAGTCCCAGCCCTGGTTCCTGCTTGAGGGATTTTCCCTGAGCTAGCTGCTCACAGGAATGCAGCTTGTCCCTTTCAGTTTCTGTGACCCTAAAGGCAACAGGACCAGCATCTAATGGACCAGAAGGATCATTCCTTTAAGCTCTGAGGATGGCAAGTTCTGGGCTGTACCGTGTAAGAGATGACCACCTCTGGTCGGGGAGCACCTCGTGTTTTAAAAATTACTATTATTTGCAGCTGAGTAACTGGACTTTGCATACAACAATTTTCCAGATAGGTGAAGGATAAAGTTACTAATTGTGTTCTGTGAATTTTGCACGTGTAAATTGTTAGGAAAACAATCCTTAGACTCCGAGCTAATCTTTCTCATGAGATGGTCATCTTCTCGAGGGCAGCCTTCACCAGCTCACCTCCTTGGGTGTTTGACTGTGCCTAGCACACAGCAGGTGCTCAAGCTTTGCTCATTTGAAATGATTATCATCCATGAACGTAAATATGCAATTCTTAAAATCCTTCCTGCCCATTCAGATTTCCAAACAAGGACTTGAAGATGAACTACTGTCGGAACCCTGACGGTGAGCCTCGCCCTTGGTGCTTCACCATGGATCCCAACAAACGCTGGGATTTCTGTGACATCCCACGCTGTAGTAAGTATGGCTGCCACCCAGTCCTCAGGGATCCCCACCCGTTCTGCTCCTGGAGTCAAGGGAAAAACATATATCCGTGCCTGAATACTGTGCCTAAGAAGTGCCTTACTAACGCTGTGGGATGCGATTGCTCTTTTAAAACAATCTATCGGTCGCTGTAGGTGATTGTCAGCACATCCATTGATCGTGATTTGTTTTGTTTTCCGATCAGAGGCCGTTGAATGTGGGCTCTCGAAAGTAGCTCTGATGTCCTGCTTCTTTCTAGTGCTAAAGGGAAATCAGACCCATGTTTTCTGGACGTGGATTTCAGTGTCAACCAGACTTCTTTCTGATTGTTGCTTTGTAAACAAAAGGCGTCTCTGGGTGTCCACTTTTCAGTATGTCCATGTCGTGAGGGAGCAGTAGGAGGAGAAAATTCCAGGGGAGTAGAAGAAATGGCAGGCTTAGCAAGAGCAGCTTGAAAGAAACAAGTTTCTAATATCACCTTCTATGAGAATTTGAAGCCGGGGACTAAAGGTTTAGACGAGGGCGGTTATTGAAAGCCGAAGAGGACTCAGCAGTCCCTGAGGGCTGGCTTTGTCTGAGCCTGACAATCACCCTTCGGGACACTGACCTCGCCTTCTTTCTGGACATCGGTTTCTCTTTTTGTCATCTTTTTTGTTTTCTCGAGAATTTCATGATTTCCGGATG
>CM053502.1:170209368-170226288 GCA_028627145.1 Eidolon dupreanum | reverse complement strand
TCCTCTATCCTATTAGACAGAGACCCAGAATTAAAAGAATTGAATTAAGCGTTTTCACAATTTCCACAAAAGAGAGCAATCGATATTAACGGAATAGCAGAAGTCTGTATGGCTCATTCATTTTGTTTCATATTTTATCGAATTTTATTTGTAATGCCACCAGGACTTGGGCTAGAACAGAAAAATGCAAATGCTTCTCTGCCAACCATGGGGGTGTGGGGGCTGAGAGGGCAAAGGTCAGCCTTTAAGAGGGAAAATGGAAGGAGTTCATGATTCCCAGATTATATAACTAATGAATGACTAGATGAAATGACCCTAAAGGTCACCATGGAGAGCCTGCCTGCATCATAGCCCACGGCCCTGCCCGTGAGGTTGGCTGGAGTCTCAGCAGCAGGAGGGGTATGGCTCTGTGCCTGCAATGGACTTGGTCCTCCAGGCAGAGAGGCTAGGAGTGGGGGCAGCGGGTCTTCTCTGGGCCGGTGCTGCCGTCTGTGGTCTGGGACCCCTCTGGAGAATGAGGTCTCAGCAGCGGGAGGCTCTAGAAGCAGGAGGTACCATCACTAAGAGGGTGCAGGGCGCAGTCTGGAGCTCACCACCTGCTTTCGGGAAACAGGACAAGCAGAAAGGAGGAGGGGGCCAGCGCCACGGTCAGAGAGGCCGGGGGTCAGGCCTGGGTTGAGAACTGCAGTAGGAACTGGGAATTGAGCAAGCCATACACATTCATTACGGACAGCTTTCTGCGAGTCAATCATATGTCAATGAAGTGGCTTAAAAAATATATAAATCACTTCATGTTGGAGCTTCAAATGAAGGCTATAAAAGTTTAAAAAAGAAAGAGAGAAGGAAAGAAACTAGAGATTGAAGAAGGAAGAGGAAGCTTGGATGGCGTCTGGGAGCTCAGCGGCTCTCACCTGGGAGGGTCCAGGCCCTGCGTACCGTCCGGCCAGGCATCCCACCATCCGCTCACAGGTGTCAAGGCCCATGGTGGGCTGGGAGGGGCCTGCGAAGCCAGCAAGTGTGAATCACTGGTACTGTCCTTTGAGCACAGCCAGGAAGGCTAGGACTGACCTAGTCACTGGGTGACCAACTCACCCCACACTCTTGGGTTTAGCTCTGAAGCTCCCACATCCCAGGAATTCCTCCAGTCCTGGGCCATGAGGACAACAGGTCACGCTACTAGTCATCTGAGTCCATTGGTTGTCCTGGGCTCTGTAGATTCAATTACTTGTTAGTAGCATGTCATCAGACACCAGGACTAAACACACAGAGTTTATACGACAGCCGTGCTGAGTGTTTTTTTGTTTGTTTGTTTGTTTTCGTTTTTTGTTTTTTCACAGTTCTGATGAATACTTTTCAAGCTTTAACTTGTATTTAAGTGAAACAGTTAAGGTCTTGACAAAGGAAAAGCCCAACTTTTTCAAGAGGCCTCTGGAAGGAGGGTCTGAAGGTGGGGAGGTCTTTCTCTCCAGGGCCCCTCACTCTAAATCCTGCTCATGGGAGAGGCGTCCAAAATTGTGCCTGGCTCATCTGAGGCTGCAGTCTCATTCTTTAAGGGATATGTCGCTTGGACTTCTGGTTCAATTAAAGCCGTATGTTGTTCTGGAACATACTCCCCTTAATATTTGTATGGATTAAAGATAAGTCCACTGACCTGGAGATGTTAGGCTGAATTTTCTTTAGTGGAAAGAACTTACTATTTAATCACCAAGGCTAGAAAAGAAACTCACTCTGGATTCAACAGTCCATGAGTACTATTTTTATGACTTTTTTATTGTAGCATAAAAAACTTTCCCCTTTCCTACGATATCGTCTTATTTTCAAATGGTCAAAGACATGGGAACTTCTCAGAATAATCAGTTTAAATATCAGCCATTTATAGAACTTAGGCTATTTCCAAAAATGTCTTTAAGTGGAGCGCTGTTTAAATTAATTCTCAGTTCCAAAGGTCCATTTTTGTTTGGTAGACGAAGTGCACTGACACTTTGTTACACATTCGAGAATATTCTAAATTAAAAGCTAATTTGGTAGCATGCATATTACAGTAATCGTTTTTATGTGTCGTTTTAAGGCTTTGCCAGCAGAACTGGTGTCATTCACTGTGTGACCTCCAAGAATGAAGATTTACCTCTGTTAAGAGAAAGCCCTGCATGAGTCTCCTATGACTTTCTTTCCAATTTCCTTTACAATCTTCTAGACTAACACCTTTCCCAGTCCTGACACAGGGACTGAGCAGGAGCCCCCATTAGGCACTCCTCAGGCCTAATTTACTTTCTCTGGATCTTTTGAAATAAATTCCATGCAGACAGTTTTCAAGTCCCAAATCTGAGATGATAATTATACACAACAGTCAACAGAGACTAATCCCAATGGGATTAAAATACAACATAGCCTCATGAAGCCAGGATCATGGTGTGGTTCCTCTTTTGGAAAAACAAAATTACGTTTATCAAAATCCCCCTTTGAGAGGAAATGTCAGAAACAGACATTCCCAAACCTGGAAAGTCCCTGTCTGCCGTAGTATTGCTGTTTGTGTGACAGTTAATTAAAATACACAAAAGATGGCTATTAAGAGTTGGAAATCTCTGGTAACTATGGCAACCTAAAATTTCTCCTGGCACTTTCTAATGAGGTTTCAATCTTTTCTATTTTGGAAAAATATAGCAAACAGTGAGCTTGTTTATGTTGATGATGATCCCTTTAGGGTCAGAAAGCTCAAATGTCAGTTCTCAATGTCACCTAAACATGTGACCATGGGAACTGCCATGAGCGTGTTTGTACATGAGTATCAACAGACCATAAGGAAGAAATAATCGTTGGATGATTTTGGCCAACTACGGGCTAATGTAAGTGTTTTGAGTACGTTTAAGGTAGGCTGGGTTACAGCTATGATGTTTGGTAGGTTAGGTGCATAAATGTATTTTGACTTCTAATATTTTCAAACTACAATGGGTTTATCAAGATGTAACCTTATCGTAAGTCGGGGAGCATCTGTACTTACATGTTAAGAAGCTGTAGATTAGCTATGGAAGAGGAACTATATAGGAATATCATGAAAATAAGAGAATTATAGTCAAGCTTTATAGGTTTATTGGGCCACCAGAGCATAACAATATCACTAACAAATGTGGTCATATTCTGTTCTGTAGTATTAGAGGTTCTCTGAGAGCTAGAATTTTAACTACGGTTTTCCACAAGCATATTCCACACACAGACGGGAAGTGGAGGAGTACAGGGAGAGGAGAGGGAGCTTTCATAAGGGCTTTTAAAATCCTTTAAAAAATAAGAAAAGAAAGTCAAAACTGCTGCCACAGTTAGTCCTGTAATTGTACAATCTAGGTCAGTAGATGACAATGGCTATTTGACCAGTGTATTGGTTGACTATTGATAAATAGTACGGCGTAACAGCCATTGATCCCAGCGGCATAGAATAATGAGCATTCGTTTTGCTCACACGTTTGTGGGTTGGCTGGGAGACTGTGGGTCGAGGTTTGGGGCAGCTTTGCTAGAGCAGCTCTGTCCCAAATGTCTTGGTCTCTTCCAGAGCGAGCAGGAGAGCCTGGAAACACTCTCGTGAAGACGGTGAAGCGCAGAGACTTATGAGCCCAACCACACGAGCACATTTCAAGACTATTGCATCACGTCCGGTAACCCACCATGGGCCAGAGCGATGCATGCAACCAAGGCCAGGATCAAAGGGCAAGACGTACACTCCACTCGCCATGAGAACAAAGCAAATTACATTGCCCAACATCAGCGGAACCAAGAAGCACCGTCATCTGATAGAAACGAGGGGAAGATGTGACTATTTCAAACAATAATCTAACCTACTGCAATCTGATGTCGTCCAGAGAACCAAAAATGGGCTGAACCACTAATCCCTACTCTGGCAGTGGAATCAGGTCTAGATGTCTAAGCTGACCATCCTCTGCACTGAGTAACTACCTAGCATTTCACTTTCCGCCCGTCCTTTGATTCTTTCCAGTTTCTATATAACTTCCTATGATCTTGACCCATTTGCCTTCTTTGCATCCATTTTTGATTTTGGACTTTTCAGCGAATCATAGTTAGTTACACTGTTGTTATATTCGGAGAGCCTGATGTTCTTAATACCTGCATTTCTACCTTCTAGCTATCTCTTCAACAGAATTCCAGCCAGAAATTCTGGCAGATGAAAGCCTGGGGACCAGTGAGCCAGGGAGCCAGAGATGATCCATTCATGAAATAAGTAACATCTATGTAAAATATAACAGATTATTTACAGGACAACCAGTTCTCAGAATAATCCACCTGGTTGAATGTTAGAATCAAATCTGTTGTACCTATTTTTTTTCTGTTAAAACACAAATGAAGACCAGCTTTGAAAATTCTCTGAACAGACAAAACCAGTTTAATCATATAAAGTTTGATTTCACTTATTTTGCAAGACTAACTGGACCGGAGTCATTTCTTGCTTATGCCTCTGGAAATTATAAGCAAAACTTGAATTGTTTCCCACGGTTGATATGCAGTAACTACTGAACAATTCCTTATCTTTTAAGAAAATGTTGATATCATAATCAATCAATACAAAGAACAGTCACTGCTTTCCACCATAGAAACGGCTTAATAACGACATACCTGAGTCTCGTTCCATGTTTTGATTTGAGTGCTCCCACTTTGCAACTATCTTTCTGACATGTGCACAATAAACTTTTACTAAATACTACTCGAGTTATTCATCAGTTTTATTTCAGCCAGTTTTGAACTTTTGACACTTCTCCCATCTTCCTTCCCAGGGGACTGGCGTAATCCTAGTTTGTAGTGAATTGGGTTACCTTCCGTAATGCGGAGTGTCCTTGGGGAGAGCACTGGACATTGGCCTGGGGCCTGGGGGTCCTCAAGGTCACAGCCAGAGAGCGGGGACATCAGCCAAGGCAACAAAAGCACCCTGAAGGTTTGGAATGATTATGTAAACGTCAGGTTTCAAGGTGACCCTAACGCTGATGTGAGCACTGGCTATTTGAGTCGCCACAATATAAGTAATTGATATCATTACACAAAAACTATAACAGAATCTGCTTTGCTTTTGGTGTTGGAGCTCAAGTAAAACGCCCACACCACTGGCCTGTGTTTCTAAGTGTCATGAAGCAGCGCTGGGCACATCACCACGCCGCGTGGGAACATTGGGATCGCTGAAATCAGAAACTACTGTTTGGCCTGTGGTAGGACTGAGTCCAGCTATTAGCAAGGTATTCCAAACTGAAATGTTAATTCCTTCCCTGTTGGAAGACAGTACCTTGCTTTTCCGTTTATGTTGCACATTTTTAAAAGGTTGGAGATGCACGGGTTCAGTTCGAAGGTATTAGCTTAAGAAAATCGACGCACGCTTTGAGAAGCAGGTGATTCCAGGTGTGAGGCTGGAACTGAGAAGACGAGCGTGGAAAATCTCATCATGCTAACGTGCAAGGAAGCACGTGGAAACTGCCGGAGGCGCAGCAGAGGACCCAGAACCCATCAAAGTGGGCCTCGTCGGCCCAGAGAGGGGCGATCTGAGCATCGGTAAGGATAAC
Organism: Eidolon dupreanum; assembly: GCA_028627145.1. Classification (NCBI taxonomy): domain Eukaryota; kingdom Metazoa; phylum Chordata; class Mammalia; order Chiroptera; family Pteropodidae; genus Eidolon; species Eidolon dupreanum. The sequence continues at coordinate 170,220,739 of CM053502.1, read as the reverse complement.
GGGCTGCGGCGGACTGAAACGTACACAGCGTGTGTAAGATCATCATGAGGCTTAAAACCCCACCACACACACCTCGCTGATCACTTTGGGAGGATGTAGGTGCTAGGTTGGTGGGGGAAGGGCCAGCCAGATGCCTGCCTGGAGCCTTCCCAGTTTGATATCGGAATCCTGACCTTCCAGCCTGACTTGAGGTCTGGAACGCCCAAAGGACCCACCCTAAAGCCCCGGGCGCCACCACCCTAATCCGGATGCTCAACTAACATTTGATTAACATTCTCACCCTATACCACCTACCCCCGCATAACCCCATAAAAACTGCGCCTTCCTGTCCCAGGGCTTGACTTCTTTGGCCCCCTCTCCTCTCTGGACCAGAGAACCTTGCCCGGGACCCCTCTCCCAACAAAGGCTTGCTTTTAAAACTTCTCTCGGCTGTCGCGTGTTTACCTTACAGTAGGGAACCGACTCATAATTCTGAAAAGAGAGAATTATGCTTGCATCCTGCCTTTCCTATAGAAACGGTGTGTCAGTCACCAATCAGCTGATGGGAGAAGTTAGTCTTCATGTAAGTATTTCAGCAATGGATGAAAAAAACATGTTAAAATGAGATATTGTCATTTCACCACCTCTGATGAATTAATAAATCTAGTGAATGATTATCCATGGCAGCTGGTGTCACAAAGAGACAGGCGGACACTGAGTATCTCTTAATAGAAATGTACTAAGTCACTTACTATGTAGTTTTGCCAAAATATCAAATCTGAACCTGAATAAGCTCTAGATCTATCATTTCAGGGTACACAAGAGACAAAGTGTCCTCTGAAAGGATCCTCAGAGACGTAAGCAACAAAATTTAGACTACAAGAATAAACAACCCCCACAACAGTGTTCTTCACCCCCAAATATGCAAGAGAAAGAAAGAGAGCAGGAATCTGCAGATTCAAGACCAACGAGGCTCCAGGCTCCTCAACCAATCACAATATATAAATGTCACTAGGCTCCTTGTGCAAACAAACGCGCTGTAAACATTACAAAATGACCAGAAAATTGGAAACAGTGACTCGATGTTTGATATTAAGAAATTATGATCATTTTTTTCTAGAATAGTGATATTAAGATTATTTTTACATTATACGTTATACACCACGGCTCTCTCAGCTCGCTTTTACCACATTGGCTATCAGTCCTCACAGCCAGATCAGATGCGTGATAATTTTCATTCAGTTTTAAGAACCAAATGAATATTCTTTGCTATTTTTCCAGCAGTATCCTGAAGACAGTGCTCACGTAGCCCCAGAGTTCAGTAAATATTTACGTGTTCCTATTTTAGAGGTACAATCTGAAATACTACAGGATGAAATGATATGCTATCTGGGATAAGATTTTTTATTGGTGGGTGAGGGCAGTAGATGGAGTTTAGAAAATATAAGATTGGTCATGTGTTGGTAACTGTCGGATCTGGGTGATGCACACGAAGAGATTTATTAAAACATTTTCTCCTTTTGAATGTGTTTGAAATTTTCCATCGTAAAAAATTTTTTAAAAGAATAATGTGAAAACGCACTGAAATAACAAAAGGAGACAAACTAAACGCACCAAACCTTGGCCTTGGTAACAAAATGCCGACAGTGGTCAGACGCTAAATTCAAACCTGACTTTCAAATGGGGACCGACCATCTAACTGCTCAAAACTGGAGTGAAAAGGTGTTGGAAGCCTCTGGACCCACAGCTTATGGTTTTTACAAGCACAGCCCTGCAGCTCACTGACCTACCTCCCCACCCCAGGGAGCATCTCTACGGGGCTGATGGATTAGCAGCGGGTCAGAGGGCCCATGGGAATGGCATTGAGCTGGACACGCACAGGACAAGTATCAGCCACTGCTCTGGGACTTGTCCTCTGGCCTCGTAGCCATACTCATAACATGGGACATGCCTGGTTAATCTGTTTCATCTCATAAGCCAGCAGCACACACTATTTTTTCCGTATTCTTAAAACCTTGATTTGGATCATACATACGCTTAGCTCTGGGATGACATGTGTAATCCCTTCAGGATACCACTGATTAAATAGCAGAAATATTCATTTGGCTCTTAAAATTGAGTACGAGTTATTGTACATTGGATCTAGCTATGAAGGCTGATAGCTGATGAGTGGAGAGGGCAGTGGGATATTTTTTTCCCTGAATGCACAGCTCAAACGTGATCGGTCAAAGATGACAAGGGTCAGTCAGTCCTAATGGTTAAAACAGATCATGTTTAATCTTTACCACGTATTTTATCTCTGTACGCCTCACGGTACATCATTAACCTATTTCCAACTGGGGCAACTGGTCTTTGGAACTTTTGAATACACAGAGGCTGCTACTCGTTGGTTAATATAATAGTAAAAAAGAAGGTAGGAATCCAAATATTATCGGACCAAGTTCTAGGGAGCTGGGGAGGTGACAATAAAACCAAAAAAATCCGTTCTTGTCAAAACGTTTCTATGGAAACAAACTGAATGCTACGAAGAAAACAATGTTGGCAACCTAATATCTTTCTAAGTTTACATCAAAGATTCATATTTTCTAAAAATTCTTCTCTAGTATTCCTTTTATAATAATCTTTCTGTTATTCTACATTCTCTCAAGTCTTTGCAACTACAGTATTGTCATAAATCTTATATACTCTTCTCTAATTATTCAGCGTTGCTTCAAATAAATGTGCATGTAAAATCTTACAATGGGCAAAAATGAGCTTTTAATCTCCCCCCAATTTTTCCTCAGTCTGTGAAACAGAGACACCCAAAAAGCCTTTGCTAGAGGAAGGAAGGAAAGAAAGATGGAAGAGAGCAATGGAGGAAGAGAAGGCAGACCAGCCAGCATATGTAAGTCCGAAGGCTGAAATATTACATTATTGTTCAAGCTCTGGTTTGAATTAAATAGTACTTCTGAGACTAAATTTAAAGACAAATCCTTAGTCTAAATTGAACATATTTATAGTTTGTACAATTAAGATAAATGAATGATTAATACTATGGGGCCTATAGTAAATAAAGTATAATAATTCAAGTAACTTGGTGAACTATTAAAATATGAACTAAATGACCAACAAACCTCAACTAAAATGCTATCACAACTTCACAATCATTTCTTCTTTAATACACTTTATGTTTCTTCCCAAGGTTTTCTTTCTTTTTTATAGCCAAACTAAAAATGCTTTAGTCAGTTGTTTGATAATAGGTGTATAAGTGACAGGTTAATTCACCCACTTTAACAACATTTGTTAACTAGTGATACGTAAATTACCTCCGAGTAGTTGGGTGAGAGATACTTCCCATTGCATTTGGCAACGTTCCTCAGAATTTTTAAGGCTTTATCTCCTTCTTTCCGAGTAATCAGCCAGCGGGGAGATTCAGGAACCACCCTGGCAAGAAGAAAGCGTTTTTGAGCTATGAGTAGGAATTTCAAAACTTAAACTTTTACGACTTGAGTTTCTCTATCAAAATGGATCTTGCAATTAAATAAGAGTTTAGGAGAATCTGAGAGTTTGCAATAAGCTCTCAGAAACATAGATTATCTTTGCAAGTTTATTCTGGAAGGAAAAAAAATGCTCCCTTGATAACTGGATCATAGCTCATAATAAAAATAATTAATATAACATTGCTCTTGTGAGACCAGGCTATCCTAGAATACAGTGTCCTCAATTACACATATGAAAAGACCTGGGAGTTGGTTAGCATTCAAAAATAGATTAAGAACCCAATTTATGTAGTGATTTGCTCATATATTAAAATTAAGGTAGACAAATGATTAATACATATTCACTCCATTAAAAGTCCAATGCTTTCTGAAAGGTTAATTTTCTCATGCTCTTAACATTTTCTTATTCCTCAGGGAACTCCTCAGCAATATTAATTCGCTTAATGGAACATACAGAGAAGCAAATCCACTTCATTGCATTAATTTTGACACACTGGCAGGTGGGGTTTTTTTCTTTTGCCTTGTAGTTTTCATAACAATATTACAAAATAATAAAACATAATTAATACTCATTTAGAGTTTTGTGTTTGGGTATTTTGTTAATTTATTTTAATAACAACTGTTAGTCATATAACCAATAAATAATCTCGATTTTCAGGTTCTTTAGAAGTTCTCAAAGCCCACAACCATTCTGGAGATGTTAGAAAACCTCCTTAATTGTTTTCCTTTTCATGTTGGTTTAGAAGCACAGATTCTAGATTTCTGTGGAATAAGAATAAATTCGATAACGGCCAAAACCACATTACCAGTAATAAAGGAGAAAGAGGAAGTTGGGCAGCGTTATGGCCAGCTGGAGGCCCTGCCAATTGGGGATAAAGTAGGCAATTCCAGGGAGAATTATGATTCCAAGGGAGAAGAACATCTGAATCACAATTCCCACAATCCTCCTCTGCTTCGAACCCACGATCTCTGTCACTGAAGAAAAACGAACATGAAGGTTAAGATCAGTTCCAAACGCAACGAACAGATGTAGCACCTGCTGCATCCACCAGCATCACTGGAATACTACAGAAGTCTTCGCTACCCCAGGCTTCCCACACATGCTCACGTGATGGGATGTGCTTCCCAGATGACTTAACCATGTGCTTTCCTTGGCTCTCTTCTCTACCGGCTATCAACAAGCATTGGCATGCTCCTCTTACATACCCAGCCCAGCATTCTTCTGGGTGTACAAAGAATGTATGCATTGGTTTTAGGAAAGCTTCGATGATGACTATTTTCAAAGGTCATTGTAATTATGAAAACATCAGTATGATAAACTGGTTAGGTTTTATCACCTATCTTTAAAGATTTGCATATTATAGAATCTTTAGGAGATTAATTATGAACATTAGACTCTACAAATAATTGGCGATTGATAGCTTCTATCAAATGCTAATTCTCTCCACAGTGTTGGACTTTTCGTGTATGTGATATTTCTTTAAAAATCACATGGGGAATTTCATTGCTGGTATCTTTTCCTTTCCCTCCCCTCCCACTAATCAGTTTCTATTTGTCACCAATTCTGCTCTGATCACCCCAGGATATGCTACTTTATTGCTGTCCTAAGATCACAACTTTGAAAATTCACTAGATTTAGGTCTCCTTAAAAATGCTTCATATTCCAGAGTTACCCCATCTGCCCTAGCCAGTGATAGTCAACCTTCCCAGCACTCTCTCTCCTTCCCCACCCATGAAAAGATCTCTGAAGGATCTCCGAAGAAGGCACTGCTTGGGAGGGATGGCCGAGCAGAAGAGAATGGAAGCCCACAGATCTAGAGTGATAATCAAAGAGAAGAAGCATTGAAATTTCTGTGGTCAAGAAGCCACATACGTGGCCAGTCCCAACACCACTGGAAAAGGAGCCAACACTAGCAGCCGGGACTTTCCCAGTAATACGAGCAAAAAGCAAAGGGAAGGTTTTCTTTCTTTTATACTCAGAAGGTCAAACTTTCTAGTAAAAAGCTAGCAAAAATTCACAAATGAACTTCTCGTTTTCAGGTCGCATCTCCTGCATGGTGAAAAGTTCTCCCACTTATCCAAAAGGACACAGGAATGTCATCTCAAACTAAATCACAGAAAATTCTTTTAAAATGTTTCAAGGAACTACTGACATTTTAATAAAAATTAATCTCTAATAAAGCAAATCAAAAAATGTGATAACAGTACATCAGTGCTAGAAAGCGATTCGCCTCAGTATTTTGTAACATTCCATATTTGGTCCCAAAGTAAGGAGGCACTTTAATTTCTAAAGAGTCAGAATCTTGCCCCTGCACCCTCCCATTTGCAGAAATAATTACCGTTGGAGCAAAGAAGCCTCACCATACTTGCACGGGGAAGGCTAACTAGCTGGCACTGCTCACCCACCTAACTCCGGCTCTCAAACAGACAAAGAGGTACAATGATGTCTTACCAATTACGTAACAAGTCATCCATGTCCCCTTTCCAAACACGCCTTGTAAGAAGCGGAAGACCACAAACACAGGGAAATTTGGTGCAAATGCCACCACGACACCAGTGACGCCAACACCGAAACAGGATATCAAGTAAATGACTATCCTGCCGTACCTTTCAAGAAAAAGAGATCACCTTAAACATTTCCTTCAACACAATGGAAAAGACTGTCGTTGTAAGTGTCATTAAAGGTGGTGTAAGTATAAAACGTTGTCCTCTGTAACTTCATCATTACCATGTAAAAGATTGCCAAAAAGTCTATGTTTTGTTTTATATAAAACCAGAGCAAATAAAAACACGTGCCTCTGAAATGACATAAAACTTAAAGCACAGAATGCATCCTTTGGGGTTGCAGTTTTCAAAAAGATGACCCTCTCTATGACAACTGTTTTTTCACATATGATCTCCCTGGTGGCACAGCTTTGACACTTCCTAGCATTTTTGTGGGTCGAGTCAGAAGGAAAAAGGGTTACAAAGAAGCAGCAATGGACATTACAGACAGAAGGCCTAGGCTCCACTGTCCACCAAGCATGCAACTCTGGGTAAATTTCTTTAGTTCGCCAAGACGTGGGTTTTGTTTGCTTGCTTGCGTTTTGTTTTTAAATGTTTTTTTTTTTAACCTTTCTACAATGAGGTTGCAGAGAGAATCCAATGAGATGCTAATGTGAAAGCTCTTTCTAAATCATAAAGTTCACAACTGACGTGAGTTGTTCTGAAGTTTTGTATTTTGATTTTCACCATTTACATAATATGATTAAATAGATTAGGAGAAAGGAACAGGGTATTGTGTGCCATACATCTGAGAATCTGACATTAAATGGTTCAATATAGTTGTGCCAAATTATTGGCTGGTGAAAGTATGTCCTCAATGACTTTTAAGAAATTTGATTTGATGGCACTTTTTATAGAAATTTTCACCAAATTCACACATACGACATCTTGCTTCAGTCAGCAGAGTGGAGATAGAAGTAGCTTTGGTTTACCTGGTTTTTTAAATCCACTCACTGCCCTCCCTTCCCTGTCCTCTCACAGATAACGTGGCCTATTAAATTGTTTCTTGTCCTTTCCTTCAACAGAATAAAGAAGAGAAGGTGCTGAATGGTTAACCCCAGTGAGGCAGAATTATTCGTGGGTCTTTCCTCTTTCCCCAACACCGACATTAGACACTGCTCCTCCTTTAGCTGAGTTCCTTTCGTCTGAAAACATGTTTATTGATTGTGAAAGAGAAACATGCAGAAGAAGCAAAGCCTAATGTTTTAATTAGGAAGAGTAGCAACAAAATTAAAGCAATACATATTGAAAATATATAATTTAATTCCAAATCATAGCCAGCTGGGGGAGAAAGAGCTACATGGGGAGATTAAGAAAGAAAAGATTAACTGAAAAGGCTAGAAGCAGAAAAAATAGAAAAAGACAAGATAAAAAGAGAGGACAAGGAGAGAAAGAGCATCAGACCCAAAGGATTAGGGAGAAAGTCACATGCAGAGGAGGAATGTAGGGGACAGCAAGAAAAAAATAAGAGACAGACAAAGGGACAGAAAAAGAAAGCAAAGGTTCTACCCATTTTAGAAGTTCTGTTTGGTATTTAGTAGTTAATGATGTATTTTTTATTTTCTTATCAAGATGAGGTACAAAATTTTTATTCTGACATATATACCACATTCTTTTCTCTCATCATTAAAATGGTAATATCCCACATATTAGTCTGAAATTCAGAACACTCAACATAGTGGAGTTTGCTTATCCATTTGAGTTCGTTTTTTTTTTTTTTTTTTTTTTTTTTTTTTAAGCACCAACTGTGTGGTAGGAAACACTGCATTAAGGATTAATTTGCATTATCTCATTTGACCTAAACAACCCTATGAGGTAAGTGTTATTTTCTCTATTATCAGCAGGTTAAAAAAAAATTCAATATAGAGAAGTTAATTAATTGACATATCATCCTACTAATAGAGGAGCCAGTATTTGAAAGGTAGGAAGTCTATTAATAACTAATTAAATCCTAAAAACTTCTAATAAAACCCAGGAACTTATCAAGACATTTTCGAAAGTTCACTGGAAAGACAAAAATCACAAGATTAAAGAAAGAATGACAAAATGTTTATAATTCCATTACAATATGACTATTCCAATTGTCTTCACATTTCTTATTACAAGTATATATTTTTAGTTGTTATTATAACAGAATTTAAATGTATGTCTATAAATTCATAGGTTGCTATCCTCTCTTGACTCTTAGTCATTTTCCAGGATTTTACAGAATTTTTATAATTATTTGTAATATTTTAATAATAGTCCATTGTGTCAATATAGCTGTCTTTATCTTTCTTAATATAAAGCTTCTGGGGTTTTTCCTCCCTAATGTTTTCTTATATTTTATTACAAATAAAGATATGTTATATTAAAATATATATACCCATTTTAAAGTCTTAGTCTGGTCAAACTCAGATTATCAGTAGGCTATAGAATTTGGGGCATTTTATTGTCTTGAATTAGCTCATTAATTGCTGTCAGCAGGTCTCTAAGAGGTACCCTTAGCACTGCCCACTGCGAGCGTGTCACAGCGACCTGCCCAGGCTGGGCTAGAGTCATCGTAGCATTATTAAGCCAGATGTGGCCAAGGGCCAAAATTTCCCTATTCTTGTCTTCAGAGGTATAGAATTATCAACTTACAACAGTATTTTCATCTTCACAATTGGGATAAAGGAATAGTTAAACATAAACATGACAACTAACATCAAAAATATCTAAAATAGGAATAACTGAATAGAAAGCATGATCATCTTAAATATACAGATTCGCTGTGTCTGCCACTCACTGGTATATTTATGAACTCTAAATAATAGATAACACTCTTAATGGTTTTTGAAAAAACTTTTCTTCACAGAGTTTTCAATCTGTAGAATAAAATACAAGGATTTTAAAAAATTAAACGAAACCAATTCGGAAGGGGCTGACCTATGACTAAATTACTCAGATTACAACCAGTGAGTTATTGACGCACACAGAATCGACCCCATAATGTCTGGCCAGCCGTCTGTTCGCCACACGATGAAGCTGCCTTGCTGGTCTGGGTTTCCACTCAGATGCTTTTAGGGCCACCGAGGGCACCCCATCCATTGGTCCGGTTCGAGGAAAAAGGAGACGTGGTTGAAGAAGGAAAGAATTCGCCCGATTAACCACTGTGAATGTTCACGAGTAGAGGAACTAACATTGTTTTCTGCGTTTAGTAAGAATATTTTTCTAATAGTTAACATAAAACATTTTCATCTCTACACATACATATTGTATTATAGGTTGTCATATTGGTGCCTACCTGTCTGCTGCATAGCCTAAGGTGAACGCTCCAGCCAGGAAGCCCAGGTTTAGGATGGCTTGTGTGAGGTCCAGCATCCAGGCATGGACACACACGAGGTCAAACTGGGAAAACAAAGACACGCACAGGAGACATGTGGCAAGGCTCATCCCCAAGACACCTGATCTTAGCTTTTGTCTGGATCGCTGATCTTTAAATATTGTTGCTCATATGCTCTTTAAATAAATTTTTAAAATCTATCATGCATATTTTTATATTGATTTATAAATACTTTCTTCATAAGTTTCAATAACAGACAAGGGTACAATTTCGAGTATGTTATAAATACTGACATTTTCAAATAATGTTGAACATCGTTTGTTCAGCTATAGCCAATAGATTCTAAATACCACAGCTATTTGACACCTACCATCATGCAGTAAACAAGTCCAATTCTCTAAAATTTGCCATTAATCTTTTTTCCCTTTGAATTCTTATTTTCATTCCTATATACTTAAGTTCTAATATTTTATGTGTTAATGTATATTGTGTTAATGGTGAAGTGAATAAACATTAATTATTTAAATTGTTTATATGTTTTATATTACTTATTTATGTTTACTTACCTCGCCATACTTTTATGTGTAATAAATTTTGTATATAAATTAGCATTTAATTAAAATTTTTCCTAACTATTTAAAAATTTAGTCTCTAAATATTAGAATTTTTTCTAATTAGGTTATAATTACACTTACTTTTAGACCATAATTGATAAAAACATAAGATACAGTGAATTTTGAAAAAGCATTATTACACAGGAGTAAATTTTTTTGGAAATGCACCTTTAGAAGAATGTTAAGAAAGCGGGTGTTTTCTAGTTAGTTCATGTAATTTGTGGGTGAAGATTGTCTGTTACTAGAGCAAATTAGAGTTCAACATCAATTCTATTCCTGCTTTTCATTCTTATAAATTTATCTGCAAAGAAAACTTGTCTGTATAAAAAAACTAATGGGAATGGAGAAAGTTTGGTCATAGCAATGTTACTCAATTCTTTTGCTTCCTTCCCGCTCGTATGTCAGATTCATATAGCAATCTATCATCAGAATTATTTTTACTTTTCTGTTAATCAACACACCATTTAAGTCTGCCTACAATCTTGCTGTAAGGAAAGAAGTGGAAACCACCAGACTTACAAAAATTTGTTGAATCAAGTCATTAAGGTCATTTATTTTCTTAATTATTTTCTTAATACAAAACCCCTATTACAAATTGTCCCACTGCTTAGTTCTCACAGGTTATAAAACCCTAGGTCAGTTAATCACAAAGAGATGGGAGAGAGGCAGGGTTTCTTTGGCAAAGTGGGAGGACACTTTGCAAATACTTGATATTAAAATAAAATTAATTAATGATAAAATGTCTAAATGTATGATGTGTCTTCATCATACATAGGTTCTCCAGAAGATCCATTTGGAACATATGTGAGTTGAGGCTCCGAAAATGGATTCCCTTTAAAGGAATCCCCTGTGATCGCCTGTGATCAACTTTGCATACCTCCAAATGGCATGCCTACCCCCGCAGGCTACTGCGTTAGATTGTAGCATGAAGAGAAAATGAATGTTGTCGGAACAGGAATTGTGAGTAGTCCCATAAATACATATCCATAAGCAAGCTCATATTTATTTATAGAACTCAACTCTTGCCTTGGTTCCACAGCTAATGAATGACCTGTCACCTAACAAAGCCAGGGAAAGAAATGGGGGGTAGGGAGCAGTAGTAGCTGGCTGGCTCATCTCCAGAGCTTCTGACAAGATTAACGGAGATTCAAGAGGTTCAAAGATTTACATATATGTATAATAGTAGTGATCGTGGTAATTTAAAAGAGTTTACTGGTTTCTCAAGGCACAACTTTATTCTAAGTTAATTTACAGATGATTATCTGAAATAACTTCCCATTGGAATGAAACATGTAAAGAAGACAACTAGAATAAAACTACCTAAAATCTCCGTAAGCAAAGAGGCGATTTAATTGCCAGAGAAAACATTTGTATCTGAAGAATACCAACCAAGGTCAAATATAAACACCCAAAGAATAGAATTTGCCTCTTCCAGCTCCACTTCAGATGAC
>CM053502.1:170171785-170208868 GCA_028627145.1 Eidolon dupreanum | reverse complement strand
GTGGGAGGACATCGGCAGAGATAGGAGTGATGTGTCCATGAGCCAACGGACGGACACCAGGGATCGCCTGTGTGATGGTCTGCTAGGGCTGCCATGACTAAGGACCTGGGTCTGGGTGGCTTAAACGGAATTTTTTTTCGCAGTTCTGGAGGTTAAAAGTTAAAATCAAGGTGTCAGCAGTGTGAGTCCCTTCCCAGGCCTCTGTCCGTGGCTTGTAGATGTGCATCTGCATCTCAGCCTCTTCTTATCAGGTCACCGGTCACTTGGGTCCACCTTACTGACCTCGTTTCAACGTAATTTCCTCTTTAAAGCTTCCGTCTCCGGATGCAGTCACAGTTGGAGGCACACGTGAATTGCGGGAGATGTATCGCTGCCCACACAGCCATGACATCAGCTGGGAAGAGAGCACATTCCCCCTGGAGCCTTCGGAGGCAGCCTGGCCCTGCACACACCTTGAGTTCAGACTTCCTTCCGGTCAGCAGAACCGCGAGACAATGATTTTCTGCCCTTTTATACCGCCCAGTTGATGATCATTTGTTATGCCAGCCCTAGGAAGTTAATATACATATCAACTGGGATCTTTTGCAAGTTTCTGTATAAAATGGAGTATTATTTAAAAAAAAAAAAAAAAAGAGCGAAAGCCCTCCCTCCCAGGTGTAGCCCCCGGAACCCAGGGGCGAGCTCCGTCCTGGTCCTGGGTGCGGATGCCGAGCTCGCTACATCTCCCGCGTTGCTCGTCCTGCCCCCTGGTGGAGAGAGCAGGGATCTCTCCCTCGGGGTAAAGGCCAGCCGCCACTGCTGCCCAGATGGCCTTCTCACGTGGGAGGGGATGCACCTGCTCGGGGCCAGGCTGGGCCCTCAGCTGTCCTGGCTTCCCAAGCAGAGGGGACCTGACAACCAGACGTGAAGGGGAACTGCTGCCCCGTGGGACAGACTGACCAACAGCAGGTAGGAGAAGGCAGGACGGAGGGCGTCCTGCCCCTTCCAGGGCTGCTCTGAGGTGCGGACAGCCCACACCGCGCCCCAGGAGATGCCCGGAGCGTGGGCGTCCAGCAGTGTCTGCCGCAGGACTGTGGCCAGTGTGGGGCTGTACCCCCTGATTTGCTCTCTCTCCTTCTCTTCTTTTCTTCCCCTCCTCACTCTTCTTTCCCCTTTCATGATTTAAAAAAATAAAAAAGTTATGTCAGCTTTTGCCCCAGGCTCCATTTTGGGGCAAACTCAGGCTAAGGAAAGCTTAAGCAGTGAATCGCAATCATTTCTACAAGAACTGCTCTATTTTAAATTCATGACTCCGTGTTTAGGGGGAGTCTTTGAAAATTATGCTTTTAGGATGAGTTATCAGTTTTAAATTTTGGACCGCACACTTAGGGGACATTGGTTGTCCCTCAACATGCATTGTCACCCCCTCTGATAGCACCACTGGACTGACTCCTGGGAAATCACGCCCCCCGTGAGCAGGAAGAGGGGCTGTCAGTCAAACCTCCTCAAGGCTACCGCATGGCCTGGGTTGGGTTGAACTGAAGATTAAATGACAGAATTAATATTTAAGTGTTTGGCACTCTGTAGACACCCAATAATGTTTGTTCAGTGATTGATTTGGACAGTCAGTATGAGTACAAGACTTAAAATAGCTTATGATTGAAAATGAGTTGTACAGAACCAGGTCCTTTGACTTCATTTAAATTTTTTTTTTCAATTACAGTTGGCATACATTATTATATTAGTTTCAGGTGTCCAACACAGTAATCAGACATTTATGTAACTTACGAAGTGATCATCCCGATAAATCTAGTACCTAACTGACACCACACATAGTTATTACAGTATTATTGGCTACATTCCTTATGCTGTACCTTACATTCCCCTATTTTGTAAGTACCAGTTTGTACTTCTTAATCCCTCCCCCTCTTTCATGTACCCCAACCTTCCTCCTATCTGGCAATCCTCAAATGTCCTCTGTAGCTGAGTTCATTTCTGTTTTGTTTATTTATTTTGTTCCTTAGATTCCACAAGTAAAGGAAATCACATGGCATTTGGCTTTCTCTGTCTGGCTTACTCCACTCAGCACAATACCCTCTAGGTCCATCTATATTGTTACAGATGGCAAGGTTTCATTCTTTTTTTATATGGCTGAGTAATAGTCCATTGTATATATGTACCACCTCTTCTTTATCCATTCATCCATTGATGGACACCCAGGTTGCCTCAATATCTCAGCTATTGTAAATAATGCTGCAATGAACGTATGGATGCATATGTCCCTTCAAAGTAGTATATTGGGTTTCTTCGGATAAATACCCAGAAATAGGATTACTGGGTCCTTCTTTGTCTCTTGTTACAGCCTTTGCTTCCAAGTCTATTTTGTCTGATATAAGTTTTGCTATTCCAGATTTTTTTTTTATTTCTATTAAATATCTTTTTTCCTCCCTTTACTTCCAGTCTGTGTGTGTCTTTTGATCTGAAGTGATCTCTCAGAGGCAGCATAGGTAAGGGTTTTGTTTTCTTATCCATTCAGCCACCCTAGCTTTTGATTGAAGCATTTAATCATTTTTCATTTGGAGTGAATGTCGCTATGTAGTTATTGGCATTTTATTATTCATACTTTTTTATATAATTTTTTCTTCTTCTTAAAGAAGTCCCTCCAACATTTCCTATAATACTGGTTTGGTGGTGATGTTCTCTTTTAGCTTTTTCTTGTTTGGGAAGCTCTTTATCTGTCCTTTGATTCTAAATGATAGCTTTGCTGGGTAGAGTCACCTTGGTTGTAGGTCCTTGCTTTTCATTACTTTGACTACTTCATGCCAATCCCTTCTGGCCTACAAAGTTTCTGTTGAGAAATCGGCTTACAGTCTTATAGGAGCTCCCTTGTAGATAACTGCTTTGCTCTTGCTGCTTTTAAGATTCTTCCTTTGTTTTTAATCTTTGGCATTTTAATTATGGTGTGTCTTGGTGTGGGCCTCTTTGGGTTCATTTTGTTTGCAACTCTTTGCATTTCCTGGGCTTGTATATCTATCTCTTCTCCAAGATATGGAAGTTTTCAGTCATTATTTCTTGAAATATGTTTTCAATTCCTTGCTCTCTCTTCTCCTTCTGGTATCTCTATGATGCAAATACTGGTACGCTTGATGTTGTCCCAGAGGCCCTTAAATGATCCTCATTTTTTCTTGTTGCTGTTCTGATTGTTTTCTCCTACCTTACCTTTTAAATCACTTTTAGCTTTGATCCTATGCTTTATCTAACCTGTTGATTCCCTCTAATGTATTTTTCATTTCAGTTATTGTATTCTTCATTTCTAACTGGCTTTTTATGTTTTCTATCTCCATTTTTATGTTTTCTATCTCTTTGTTAAAGTTTTCACTGAGATCATCCACTCTTCCCCTAGGTTCACTGAGCATCCTTATAACCAGTGTTTTGAATTCTACATCTGGTAGATCGCTTGGCTCCATTGTTTAGTTCTTTTTCTGGAGCTTTGTTCTGTTCTTTCATTTGGGACATGTTTCTTTGTCTCCCCATTCTGGCTGCCTTCCTGTGTTTGTTTCTATATATTAGGTTGGGCTCCTAAGTCTCCCGGTGGTAGTGGAGTGGCTTTATGTAGTAGGTGTTCTGTGGGGCCCAGTGGTGTGGTCTTCCCTGGTTACTTGAGTTGGGTGCCCAAGATGTGTCCCTTGTATGGGTCATGTGCACCCTCCTGTTGTAGTTGAGCTTTGGTTGCTGTTTGCACATCAGTAGGAGGGACTGACCCATGGGCTGACTGGTTGTGAGGATTGGCTGGTGAGGGGTTGACCCTACGGAGTGGACTTCACTTTAGCAGGGCTCTGGTGCCTGCCCTTCAGGTGTGTCCTCCTCAGATGCAGCCCTGGCTGGTACTCCTGCTCTGGTTGAAGCTGGCCACCAGGGGTCCCTCCCCATGGACCTCCTGGGAGGGGCCCAGCAGCCAGCCAAATTCAGCCACAGTCTTTTCATGGCCCGGGGCAATGACCACTGCCTATGCTGGGCTTACAGGTGCCTTGAGAGGCCAAGCCAGGAACCAAGGCTGGTTACTGCTAGTGCTGGGCTTAGAGATACTCAGCAAGAGGTATAGGGTATGCGAAGCCAGATGCTGCTTGTTTGGGTTCTGTGAACCTTTGAGAGATTTCAGAAAAGTCTACAGCATGAGCCAAGACGTTTGTATGGGAAGAAAAAAAAAAAACTGGAGGCAGCTTGGGTGGGGCAGCAAGTTTGGAGAGGCAGTGTCTCAGGGAATCACCAGTGCAGGGTGACCAGTGTTATCCAGGTTGATGGAGACTCAGATATGATGCCCACCTGCATCTGTAAGCCGAGTCGGGGGAGGACTCAACAAAGGAACAGTGGACTCTGCCAGCACTTCTGTCTGGAAGAATGCCGCCCCTCCAGCCCTCACTCTGAAGCCAGACAGCTCATTTCCTCCCCAAGTGTCTCTGGCGCTCCTCAAGCAGCTGGCCCAGAGCAGCTGGAGCTCAGAGCAAGTGAATATGTCACCAAGTAAGTCCATGCATGGTCTTGGACTTTTAAGAGGAATGTTTGTGACTCCCACCACCCTCGGTCTCACTCGGCCACAATCTATGCTAGTTTTCATAGCCAGAGGTTGTGGGCACTTCTCTTTCTGGCACTGGAACCCTGGAATGGAGAGGCTGGTGTGGGGCTGGGACCCCTCATTCCTCCAGAAAGACCTCTACAGCTGAGATATCTCTCTCAATTCTCAACCGCCACATGTGGGTGTGGGACTAGCCCATTTCACATCTCTGCCCCTCCTACCAGTCTCAAGGTGGCCTCTTCTGCATGCCCCCAGTTGTAGGACTTCTGTTCAGCCTGACCTCAGGTGACTCCCAATGATAGTAACTCTATAGTTGAGTTATAATTTTGATATGGTCATGAAATGAGGCAAACTAGCATCTACCTACTTTGCCATCTTGACTCGAAGTTCCCCATGACTTCTTAATCAAGTGAGATTCCCAGTCTACAATGTCAGATACTTTTTCATGTCACCTGACAATGAAGGTTGCAGAAAGATGAACAGCTCTATGGCATTTTACTAGAAATTTTTTCACTAGGAAGCTGTTAAAGTAAAGATTTAGAAATATGAAGCAATTTGGTAACTCATTCTTCCCATAATATTAAGTAACTTGACACACCAGTTCTCCAAGTGTGGTCAACAGCAATAGCATCATCTGGAAAATTGTGAGAAATACAAATTCTTGTGGTCAAACTCAGACCCATGGAATCTAAAACTCTGGGAGTAGGATCCTGAAATCTGTTTGAACAAGTTCTCCAGGGCATTCTGCTGCCTGCTCAAGTTTGAGAACCACAGAATCTAATGTGCTTTTTACCTTAGTAATTTTTCAAATTGGACACTCTTACATTAACTGTTGGCCACCTTCAGGAAAATGAGAGATATTACTACAGTCTTCTCAAAAGAATGCTATACATTACATTAGTTTTGTTTCATATATGCATCTTCAATCGCTATGTGACAAATAACCACAAGCCTAGAGGCTTAAAACAACAGCATGGACTGGTGGAGAAAAGTCAAGTTAGTGACCTGGAACACCTGTTTGGAGAAGTTTTTCAGAAACCTGAGAGAACAGACAGAGGAGGAGAAGTCTGAGGGAAAAAAAGACACAGAGGAATCCAATGTATAGATACTGTTTTTCTCACAAGTGGGAAACAGAGGAGAGGAGAAATGATGATAGCACACAGGTGGAACTGAGATTTTGTGTGCCGGATACCTGATATTGTCCTTTAAGTTTCTGAATCAGGTCTTCAATCTTTTTTCCTTCTCTCCTTAGGTCTGAGTCATTTTTATTGATTCTGCTATTGAATCTATTTAGTGAATTGGCCATCTCAGTTTATTGTACTTTTCAGCTCTAGAATTTCCATTTTAAGTATCTATTTTTATGTTGAAATTCTCCATTAGTCATTAAGACTGTTTCTCCTTTAATTCTTTGAACATCATTTAATTGGTTGACTGTATTTATAATAGCTGCTTCGAAGTCATTGGCTACTAAATCCAACACCTAGGACCACTAGAGTCAGTTTCCATTGGCTGCCCTTTTGCATTCTCCTCCCAACTTCCAGGCATGGTCATGTTTCCTGTTCTTTACATATTTTACTGGCTGAAGATGTAAAAAGAGAGGGCTTAAAGCTGGCAGATAATGTCACTTCAACCTCTCTGAATCCATTGTGCTCTTCTAATGACTGTAGGCTCCCGTTATGGTAGGAAGTTGTCTTACCTTTAGCCAAACTGCAGTCTCTGACACCCCCATAATGTACAGCAGCTGATAACTCAGCTCACTTTTATAGCTTCTTGCAGCTACTTTTTTCAGCCTGGCCCTCTGGTGGTCACCTCTAGGATCTGGGAAGAGTTTCTATTCAGTTTCCATGATTCACACTTTCTGCAGTTCTCCTGCTTCTGGGCAACCTCACTCCCTAATTTCCAGCTGATCTGCCAATATGGGGCTCTGTTCTTTTACATTGTCAGGAAGGTTTTTAGCTGTCCATCACCCAAGCTGTACTTGGGTTGTGGAATGCAGTTAAGTGAAAAAGTGAATCTGGATTTTTATTTTCTTTTCTTTTAATACGAATTAAGTTGAATAAAATTGGGAATTAGCATACGTTGGCTCTGCTAACATAATACCTACATGATCATATTGTTAATCATGTGAAATGAGCTTTCAGAATTATTTTATTTTATAAAATAATTCTAAAATGAATGTATTATTTTATTAAGAAGACTGAATAGTTCCTGCTGATATAAATATGTCCTTCAGAATTTTCTGTTTAAAAATTTTTCTCCATTCCACTGGACTCATTGGAACTATAATTGAATGAAGTGTTTGTTACTGTTATCATGTGCAATGTTAGAATCTCAGAGATAAGATATTTCTGGTGCTCTCTTTGTTCTGACCCCAACACATCATATTAACTCACTTTTAGGTTCAGCTCTCCAGATTGGTAGAAAAATAATAGCTGAAATATACATCACAGTAATCTCTTTGCTAATAAAGGGTTTCTGTCATTACTTTTGATAGTTGTAAAAGATATAATTTAAGAAAATAAAATAAATTTACATTAAACTACTTATTTCTTATGCCTAATTAAATGTATGTGTCAATTTACATGTTAAACCTTAAGGTTATTTTGGGATAACTTTTAACTATCAGTGTTTGAGACAATATACTCATTTAATTTCCCTCTAAAACAGGGTTTATTTTAAATTGTGCACAATATCCGACTCATTTCTTTGCTAGTTTTCTCAGTCCCAAAGACCCAGGTCAGCCTTGAGTACTGGCAAGGAGTTGGCTTCTATGGTAACCTTATTCCATGATATAAATTATAAAACCTAACATCCAAAATGGGTCTGTTAAGCATTTGTCTTTATGAGACATTGCTAAAGTAATAATTGACCTTAGAATAATAACAGATCCTATATGTTGGGGGGGGGTAGGCCTTTTAAAAATGTTTTTGCTGTGGAAATAAGATTATCTCTTTTTTGATGAACACCTTCAATAGCTCCCCATTTTTTATAGAATAAATTTCAAGCTTTTTCTTATAGCTTTCAAGGCCCTTCCCATATTGCTCCAACATATTTTTTTCAATCTCATCACCCATTGTTCTTCACTCTCTCAGCTACACTGGTGTATTCACAAATAATTGAATTATTTTTACCTTTTTGAGTTTCCAGCTGTTCTATCTAGCACAGCATTTTAACATCTCTTCTTTGCCTGATAGAATCCTATTCCTTCCTTCTTCAAGGTCTAGATAAAATGTATGCACAGCATTGGAGATACCCTACTTATCAGAACATTCATGGGTACCTATTCGGTTAGCTTCAGAAGTTAAACATCTTAATTATGACCACACATCCTGAATTTTCCAGAAAAGTCTCAATTCCATAATTCTCTTTGTCTCCAAAGTAAATTTTTCATTTCTCGGACTACATGTTCCTATTTTGGGGTTTGAAAATCTGACTTACTACAATATTATTATTCTGTATCATCAGATTAAAAAGCTGAAGAAAAAATTATTTTTAAAAGATAGTTGCCCAAAATTGTTAAAAATTATTTTTTAGTCAGCAATGTGGTGACTGTATATAAATAAAAGTAAAACAACTATTATAATCACCTGCAATTTCACCTTGATATGAATATTCTTCTAGACTTTTATTTTGCATATATACAAATGTATCTGTTTTAAAAATACAAGGTTATATCCTTCCACTATTTGAAGATTCTGCATATTATTTATGAGTTTGTGCATCTCTCTTCTCTACCATCACTATAAATGTCTGTATGTAGTCCCTTATATACGTGGCATAATTATTAAACCATTTCTTTATTTTGAACAAGGGATTAAGTCATTTTAATTTTTTTCTGCCATTACATAAATATATTTCAAACTTCATTTTAAAAAGGGGATGTTAAATATTTAAGAGTTTCAAAATACAATTAAGTCATTGCAAGCAAAATAAATGCATGTGGGATAAAAAATTAAATTATAATGTCAAAAAATTATTCCAGTTGTTTTGTTAACCTTTCCATATTCCAACTTATTACAAAACAAGTTTTTAAAAATATTACGTAAATCGCCTTGCTAATTTATCTGGATTATGTAGATATTCTTTTGTAAAACTCTTATACAGAACTCCTAAAATAGATATTCATGAGAATACTCCATTGAAATCCACGCTTTCTCCACAAAGTTTTTCAACTCCAGTTTTAAAATGAAATAAAATGTAGGATCTGTCTAGATTAGCTTCATGGTTAAAGTGATCACAGCTTCTTAAAATTGATTTTGTATCCCTTACATGAGAACAATCCTCTGAAATAATTAGGAGATGTAGAGACATTTAAAAGGACATAATAAGTATATAAAAATGACTCAACATTTGGAAACAAGGCTATCCAGACTAGATGACAAGAAAAATAAAAAGAGGCGACATAGCATATATATTTCACGTGTATTTATCTGCGTATGATTTCTGAGCACGAGTAATAAATAATGAGACATAAGTCAGAAACGAGGGCAAGTACACAGCAGAAGTCACAGCTCCTTGATTTTTTTTTCACTCTAACTACAATCATACTGGTGGGGAAGACTGATTTGTAATTGAAATTATACAACAATTAGCACAAAAATTAGCCAACTATTTGATAATTATAAGTACTAAACAGGAAAAGAAAACCACACAGGATTTATTCTTTGAAACAGTATATTTTTTAAACCTAATCATCATAATAAAAGTTTAGTTGCCTTTTATGATTCTTTGGTTTGGGAAAAGGAAGGTACCAAATTAACCTATCACAAAGCAAGAGACTTGGGGACTTTTATTGGTGCAAATATTAGTTCTATCACATTTGCTTGACAGTTTGAAAACAGTACAAGAGGATACTACTGGAAATTTTTCTTAAATGCAAATCGATATTTGGCAGCTTTCTGGGCTATAAGACCCAATGGAAAAGCAGGAAGAATGTCATCAGCCATTTGATTGTAGGTTGGGTAACACAGAAGAGGAAAACTATTAAAAACTAAATAATAATCCCACAGTGAGCTGAATCATCCCTTCTGAGGAAAGTAAACACTTGACTTTCTATCTGTTCTTTGAAGAGAGACTCCCCGCCCCTGCCTCCCACATGAGGGTGTGAGGTGGAGTCCTGTTAACTACCCAGGCCTCTCCCAGCACATCTAGACTCCAACCCTTTTAGGATCTGTCCCCTTGGAACATCAAGAAATTCCTAAGAAATTCCGGGAAAAGACCCCTTCCATCTTACTTGGCTTTAGTTTGTCTTTCAAAATTATTGGTAACACTTTTTCTCCACTTGGAAACCATAGTGGCTAAAGATTTTCATCATCTAGTCAGAACATGAAGCAATGTGTACACCTTCTAGAGTCTGCCAAAGCCTATATTTTCCAACAAGAACACACTCTTATGACATAGCCAAGCTGATGAAACACCAGGAACAGTGCCACATAAAAATCAGCTTCTCCAGAACATGAAACATAGCTACAGAATTTAAATCTTTGGTATTTTTCCAGTTTACCACATGTCTTTTTTCAACTTCTAAAAATAATTGACTTTGATATGAATATCAAAAGGCCATATTCTAATCCTATTACCACCTTTCTATCTTTAATACATCATTCTAGAATGTCCCAAGCCTTAATTTTGTTCATATGTCCTATTCAGAGATACTGAAGAGTCTTAAAGATCTGTGCTTTGCTGTTCTGATATTTTCTGATTCTGTGAACATGGCGTGTTAGACAGAAACACCAGGGTACTCATATCACCAAAATAATCACTACAATATTAGGAGAGAAACAAACATACAATGAAAAGTTTCAGAGGAGAAATATAACATTACCTAAACCAGTAAGAACGGCAGAAGCTATTGTCAGCACAAGTCAACAAGTTACCACCAAGTTAAAAATGGTAAGCTGATTCAAACAAACAAAAACCTTTGAGCCAAACCTAAGCTTCTCAGCAGACTATGCCGATGGTTCTTCCTCTTTCGTGTCCTGTGTTCACATCTCCTTTGTTTTTTTGTTCCCTTGGTGGTTTATATTTGAGAACAAGAATAAGTGAGACTTGACAATACCTTTATTTTTATAACATTTCCAATTAATGAGAATCAGGAAAAGAGACTTGAGAAAACACTTAATCCTACGAGAGTTTTGGCCCGGATTTTTGGTAGAGAGCTTCAAGGAAGTATGGGGACAATAGGATTATTGACTAAGCTCTAACCAGAGGTCACAGCTTCGAGAAAGTTTTCCTGTTGTGACTGTAGCATTTATAATGATTTGACCCACAGTGCAGACAAAACTTGGTTATCTATGTAACTGAATAATGTTTCTGGCACGCGCGCGTGTGCACGCGCATGCGCACACACACACACCCTTCCTGCCCAGCATTACTTTCCCCAAAGTCCTTAGGATGCCCCAAACTGTCCTTGCCCAGGTGTTGGGTGTGTCAGAAGGAAGACATGAAAGGCAATGTTAAGACTGAATGGCCTTTGATTACACCTGCTCTTGGGCACAATTACTGGCTCATCCACGAGTGCCTTCTACTTTGTCATGGGACCTGAGCCCACATTACAATTAATTGTGCAAGACTCCAAATTGAAAATATTGGCTTCTTAACAAGTTTTAAAAACAAATTGTTTTCATTATGATTCCTTAGAATTATTGAAACAAAACATGTGGATGGAGTCCATGAGGACCCCACTATAAAGCCTCTTAAAAGTCGTGTCACCGAAGGTGGTCCCCTGGACACACATTAACCAATTAGGCAGCACACAGCAATACAACAGCTTCAACAATCTGGCCATTCGGCTCTGCACATCCACATGGTCAGGTGAATAAATACATGGTCTGGACCTTATTTTAAGTCCTACACAGTCTTCTTGTGTGGAATCTCAAGGCAGAAATGAATTTTTTCTGACCCCTATCATTCACTGAGCACCAGGCTTTAGATTAGTTGCACGGTATCCACTATCTCATTTAATCCCCCAGCAATCCCGTGAGGTTCGCATGATTATTGTCATCATTTTACAGACGAGGAAACTGAAATTAGAGAGATCAGGAAACCAGGTGGTAGTTACGTGCTAATCAGTAGGTAGGGAGGAGGCAGAACTGAAATGTCTGATTGCTGAGCCCACCTGCCGTCATCCAGTATGACCTGGCCTGTGGCCACCACCACCTGTCCCCGATGCCAGCAGCCTCGTAAAAAGAAATGCAGTTTTTAAAAATTGCTAAAATATACATTCTGCATTTAAGCAGGTGCAAGACATCATTCTTGAACTATTTTATTTGGATAGATATATAGTGCAGCAAATATCCAAAACTCTTTGTTTTGAGGTTTTTTTTAAGTCCTTGTCATTTTCCTTTAAATAAATAAGCATTAATAATTACATAGCCGTCATTACACTACTCTTTTTAGTAAGTGACCTATTGCCTTCATATTTTTGTCAATTGAATACTGCTTCATTCTTTCTCTAAAATATTCTGCAACTGGTATGATGCAAAAAAAAAAAAAAAAGGTTCATACCAAACCAGTTGAGTTTTCTTTCTCTTGAAGCATTGCTCTAGCAGCTTCATACTGTGCTTAGAATCAGTTGTTTGAGGAGAAAAGAGGTGCAGGCTCTTGAGTACAAGAATTATGCATCTTGGTCTTAAAATTATAGTTGTTTCGAAAGGGAGAGAAGTTTCTTAGGCAGAGCGTCACCTTCACTGTTTTACATCTTTTTCTTGGCTCAGACTAGGCTTGACAATAAGAAAATAGACCATCGCTAAGACTATATTGATGATGTCAAAACTGACAGGGCATTTCAAAAAGGCAGCGGTGCTGTGTTTGCGAGCCCTACTTCACTCCTCATCAGAGGTCCAGGTAAGGGGACCATGCGGCCTTTCCAGTGGTGCTGTCCACCTAGCCACTCAGGAAAGCGGTAGATACCAGACTGCCCAAGCCAGACGCTCAGCACAAGGTGCACTCTCTCTCTGTCTGTGCTCAGGTGGACCAGGGAAGCAGAGAGGCTCCGACCACTCTCACTGTAGAGCTTATGAGTTGAAAGTGGAGATGAGACATCTGTTCATTTATTTCAATAACATAATGCTTAAACCAGAGGTTGGCACCCATCCTAGAGAAGGCCTGAATGGCCTCCTGACTGCCAAGTCTTTTCTCTTTCTTGTGGCTCTTCCCAACCCACATCTCCTCCAAACTGGAAAGCGGAGTCCCCAGAGACGAGCATCATGGTGCCGGGAAAGAATGAGTCGTGGGAATCACCCCAGTCAGAGGACAATGTCTGCTTGCTGAAACTGTGTGGCTTTGGGTAAGCCAGTGGAGATTTCTCTGTCTCACCAGATATTGCTACATTTGAAGTGAAGCAGATCTCATGCTCTTCATGCTGAGAGGGGAGCCACAAGCAAGCTAAGCATGAAGATAAGACAATCCATTTACTCATACCAGGTTGCTCCCAGGTATGAAGCATGCAACGTGCATGGAGAAGGGATCAAGGCTGGGCTCTGGCTTGCTGGAAGCTTCCAGCCGAGAACCAGTGATGCAGTATGTGGAACAGAATAGAGTGGGCTGTGTTTAAAAGCCATCAGAGAAAGACAGAATGCTATGCAAACACACAGGAGGGAGAATGGAGTTCCAGCTGGGATGTCTGTGTCAGGAGAGGCTTTGGGAGGAGGTAGCTCTTGAGCCAGGCCTGGAAGAACTGGGTGTATTTTTGACACACAGAAATGAGGTGGCAGCAGAGGGTACAGGGGTCAGCAAAGAGACAAAGGAGGGGAGAATAGGGCAAGATTGCAGTGTATAAAAAGCTTACAGAAAAAATGTGACTATGAGACTTAATAACCAGGGGCCTCTTACTAGCTCTGTACAATTTCCAAAGCATTTTATGATCCATTATTTAATTCATTCAAAATATGAACTTTAGTCTTAAGATACTTATGTTTTATTTTCATGAAACCTCAACTGAGGGAATAAATGTGAATATAGTTTAAACACTGTAAAATGCTGCTCTAAGATGTGAATACTCATCACTAATGATTAGAGAGTATTAGAAAGTAGAGAGTGAAGTATAATTAAATCAAAGGTACACACTGTTTTATTACTTCCATGTTCCCCTTAAACTAGCTTGATGAAGAATTATGTAAGGGCATTAACAATGCCTGGTTCTAACATCAATCTCTGTGTGTCTCTGTGATTAGTTTTAGAAAGGCAGAGATACGATAAGAAGACATTTACTTGGATGTCTACATATATAGGACAACTGTAAAAAATAGACTAGAAGCCCATCACTACGATGGATACCCCTGAGGAGACAGATTGGGACCTATGACCTATGTGAAGATGGTTCCACCAGAGTTCCTACCCACATGGTCCTCCAGAACCCTGCCATACCACAATCATGAGGTAAAGTCTAATTCTCCTTTCCCTTTAATTCTCCACAGGGCTTGTGACTCTCCTAGAACCAACAGAATGAGGCAGAAGTGATGTAGTGTGTGACTCCCAAGAATAGTCCATGACAGGAGATGTAGCTTCTGCCTTGTGAGCTAGAACACACCTTTGGAGCTCTGCACCACTACATGAGAAGTCTGAGGCTGCTGTGCCGGGAGGAAGCCCAAGCTCCACTGAGGGGACACGTGCTGCTGTTCAGAGCCAGATGGGGTCCCCACCGACAACAGTATCAACTGCCAGATATGTGAATGAAGACACCTCCCGATAGTTCCTGCTGCTGGCCACCGAGTCACTGTAGCCTCTGTGCCTTCCTATCTGAGGCTACACATCATGGAGCAGAGACAAGCATTCCCTGCTGTGCCTGTTTTGAATCCCTGACCCATGGAATCTGTGAGTATAAGAAAATGGTTGTTTTAAGTCACTAAGTTTTAATTTGTACCACCGCAACAGCAAATGGAATCTCAACTTGATCTGTCATAGTTTGCTTCTTTAAAAAGAAAATCTAAAGTAAATATTACAAAATGTTAACATTTGTTGATTTTGAATAGTGAGTATGTGAATATTTGTTAAGTTTTTCTCTGAAGTTTTGTAATTTTTTAATGGAAAAGTTTACATAAACTACATTTGTATCTCTAACACGATATACAAATTGTTGACATTTCCAGCAAATTTCTAAGTGCTGATGTTTATAAAAAAAGAAATTCCAGAAGACTCACATGTCAGGCGATTTGCACTTTACTTTGTTTAAGGATTCAAAGGTGGAGACAAAAATACTATAACGTAGCCAACGCATGTCACTGGAATGCTCTTATAATGGTAAATGGAATGCTCTTACACAGAGGTAAATTCTGATATTGTTTCCCATTACTTAGGAGTTCAAGATTTTCATAATAGTCTGGAAAATGTCAGTATGCTACAGTAGCATTGGTTACATGATTTTTAAAATAGTAATAGGTTTTGGCCTTGTTGAGAAGTTTAAACAAGTAAACACAGGCATTCAGGGATAATTCATCAATACACTGTCAGACTTTTGAGGTCTGGGTTGTTTACAGATGGAGTGTTACTGAAAAAGTAAAGAATAATGGCAAAATGAAACCATAAAGACGAACATCTCCTAAGAGCATCTGTCCACTTTCCAAGCAGGCACTTGGAAGTAACGGTGGAGATAATGAAATACATGACAGTTAACCCAAATTACTTCAATGTTCTTACTCAGTGAAATCACATATGGTCCCTGGAAGTATGCAGGACCAGCAGATTGGGACCGGCCCAGCTGTGCCCATCTGTTTAAATGAGCTTGGCTTCAGCAGACGTTAGACAGAGCAGGCTGAAGGGAAATAAGAGATGGATCGGGGTGTACAAAATGAGCTGGTGACGACAGCAGCAGGGTCACTCAAGAGTCTGAATCACGCTCCTCTCTGAGACAGGCGACACTTTGGTGTCATACACAAGACCAGGAATGAAGGGTGAGCAACCCGGGGTGTCCGGAGACGCTGGCCAGGGCTGATTCTGTGCAGCGGTGTGGACCGAGGGCACCACGCTGGGTTGCAGGGAGAGAGGAAGGTGAGGATGTGGAGGCACTAAGAGGAGATGAGATAAGAAATGTGCTTATGACCGGAAGTAGGGGTCCTCAGCTGTAGGGACATCCGGGCATCGGGGCCCTCGAGCAGGCCTCAGCTGGGGTGGGCGAGGAATGCCAGCGAAGGCGGTGCAGGCGGCGACCCCTGAGAATGGGTGGGACCCACGCGCCGGGAGCGAGGCTAGCGTCCCTGGGGACAGGCTGTCAGGCCTCCACTGTGACGTCAGGAGGAAGAGATGGAAGCAGAGCCTGGTGAGTTTCTCGTCCTGGTGGCAGAGCACTGAAGCAGCTTCTTGTTCCAAGCGTATGGTCAGGAACTGGGAAGCGAAGGGATTTGCTGTGGGGCGGGGCGGGGGGGACCGGAAGTGGAGACGGACAAGATGGCGGCTCCAGAACTGGGCCACACGCAGCGGAGAAGGGTTAGTTACATTCGAAAATCTGCACGCAGGGACATGAAATCAATGCCAGATTAAGGTACCTGAACTTCATTTCAGACAAAAGTGAGGTTTGATGGCTCCCTCAACAGAAACGCGCAGTGACCAGTATGATGTTTTAATAAGACCCACCCTCTAGTGATATGCAAGCTGGACTAGAAGGGGAGACACTACTGTAAAAGAAACCACGTCGATGAGCATTGGCTGAAGTTCTAAAAACAACCAAACTTTTATATAAACTTTCCTGGAAGAGAGCCATGTTTTCCATTCACGTGTAAGGTTGGCCAGTCATCATCACAAAGAAGAAAAATCAGTAGCTAAAGCAACCCTCCGAAACCAAGTGATTCTCAAAGTGTGATCTCGGAACCCACAGTACCAGCAACAGGTGAGAACTTGCAAATGCAAATTCTCAGGCCTGACCCCAGACCAGCTGACTCAGAACCTCTCCCAGCCTCAATCTGTCCTTTGAAAAATGGGAAAATAATAACTACTTCCCTCACAAGGCTATTTTGATGCTGATGGTAATATATTCAAAGTTCCTGGAACTATCTAACTACTATGTTTTATGACTGAAAATAAATTCAGTAATCATAATAATCCCAAATAGTATATAATCTCAAACAGATAAATTAATGGTTCACAAATCAAGTAAATGTATCTTGTCACATAGTAAAAAAAAAAAAATCACTAATATAAAACTATATAAACTAGATAAGGCAAAACAATGTGGTCACTAAGACATTTAAACAGACTAGCTATTGAAAGCTGGGGCACTCAATTCCTTCTAAATGGAGTAATTGCCTTTTTGTTATTCAGATCAATTGAGGCGATTATAGATTTCATGTGTCCATTTCACCTAGCTTTGTTTTCTGATCCTGTGTTAAATAAAGCCCTCATCACCTTATGACAGTTTCCAGACTGAGTTCCTTTGATGCTAAAGGCTTTATTGTTCCCCGAGATAACTTCTCTGAACTTCTCTTTTCTGAGAGGCTTTCCATTCATGTGAGCAACTAGGTCCGTCACTACTCTGGGTAAGAGATCATCAATAGCGTTCATTTACCAACCATAGGGCTTTAGAGCATCTATTCAGCAGGTCTTACTAAGAAGGAATCTGGTGCCTTTTCCTTTGTTGAAAATCCAGTCTTATTTGCATGTTCTAATTTTTGCTTGTTTGACTTGTTCTCTGCCTCCCCATCATGTTGAACAAAATCATGGTTCAGAAGTAACTTTTGAACCATCTGAATCATCATTTGAACCACTTGACTCATCAGTTTTAAACACTGCACAACCATAACGTTAACTCAGCTTTGCATCTACTCTAGCACCGCCTTCAGCAAGAGAACGTCTCAATTAGTTCAGGAAAATGTGTCAGCAACAGTTCTGAAAGCTCTCTCCTTTACAGTCTCTGTGCAGGTAGTCCATCTTTTTCAACAACCAATTTACCATGAAGAGATTTTAAAGAGATGATTGAAATCATACAATATGCACACATTAGTATTCCAGCCTTTTTACTTAATGCTTATCATCAACATTTCTACATTATTTTGTAAACATAATTTGATCATCTGTGTTGCATTATATCAGATGGACACCCTAGATTTATTTAGCTATATTCTTCTCTAGGCATCTGAATTGTTCACAACTTTTCATTATTATACATCCTGGGAATCATTTTTTCTACTGGTGGAGCACTCAGGGTAACCAGCTGTCCCAGTTTTCCCAGGATACTCCCAGGTTTAGCAGCAAAAGTCCTAAGTCACAGGAAACCCCTCAATGCCAGGCAAAGTGGGACAGCTGGTCACCCTACAAGAGCCCCAGGTGCAAGGCCTAGAAGAAAGTGGGCTGGCATGCAGCAGACAGGATCATAAGGGGGAATTCTGCAGACTAAGAAGGGAAATCAAGGCAGCCCCTCCACTGGGGGGTGGGGGCACAGGGAGTCTGACATGAAGGTGGATGAAAAATGACAGCAAACGGAGGGAAAAATCCAGTGTGCACAGCCCTCCTAAGATTTCGGGACAGAGTCCGTGTAGGAGTTAATGATTTCATTGGTCCCTATATGGGACACTTGTGCCGCACACTCTGACCGTCTGGGCCTCACCTGTCTCCTGACCTGGCCTTGCAGGAACTCCAACCACCGGATGCAGCCCCCTCCCAGCTCCTGGCTTCCTGCCCATGTCCTGTGCCTCTGTCCCCCACCCTCAGATGAAGACAGCACCTCACTAAAGAACCAAGACAACAGAAAGGGCAAATTTAAAGGAAAGTGATGACAGGATGAAGCATTTCGTTTCACGAAGAGTAGCAGATAAGCCTAGTCATACGACCCCAAGAACCTAGTGCCCAGAGATTTCCAACAATATCTGCTACCTTTGTCTTCTTAACTAGGAAGATCATACGATCTTTGAAGAC
This sequence comes from Eidolon dupreanum, assembly GCA_028627145.1. Classification (NCBI taxonomy): domain Eukaryota; kingdom Metazoa; phylum Chordata; class Mammalia; order Chiroptera; family Pteropodidae; genus Eidolon; species Eidolon dupreanum. The sequence goes on along the minus strand of CM053502.1, from coordinate 170,190,474 downwards.
AAAAATAATGCCTAAAATTCTATATGAGAACATATGAAATTATAATAAAAACTGGATTAACTAAAAGGCAATATTGCAAATGCCCTACTAGAACTTGACGATTGAATTATTACATGTTATGTTAGACTTTTCAGATGGAAACTGAGAGCTTCTGTGTGACATGTTCAGGAAGAGCCTTCCTTCTATGTTCCAGTGGTCTGCACCTGAAGACATGGCATCCATCCCCAGGTGACCGCTGACATTATTTGTCAACTGTCTTTTAGCAGTGCTGTCTCTGATCCTCACAGGTAAACAGCTCTGGAGAAGTCTCAGGTCAACTGTCATAATGGGAAACAGAAACCTGCAGTGTCACTACACTGAAGATGTATTTCATCTATAAGGTGCAAATCTATGCATAGACTTACTCCAAATGATGTTTCATTGTATACCGAAATTTGGCAGAAAGAAGCTGAATGAGCCCTAGGAGGAGAAAGTTCTCAACATCTTCCCAAGAAAATATCTTGTAAACAATGACGTGTGGAGTGGACATTTCAAACTCCGAGTTTTAAAACATTTTTAGTTAAGTTGGCTGTTTTGATTAAAATATAGAATTTTTAGTCTGGACGAGATCCTGGGAATCCCCCGTCTTTTCAAACATTATTTTAGAAGTGGACCTCTAGCTCCCCTCTTTAAAACAAAACAGAATCTTAACACCAAAGTAAAACTGATAAGAGCAGAATTATTCTGCCGAAGGAGGCAGGCATGCCACCCCTAGGATCGCCAAATTCAGTTTGAAATCACTGATCTAGATCAAATCTAAGTTTCTAGATTATAGGCCAATCTATTCAATAGGCCAGGGGTTGGGTCATTTTTAAGGCATCTTACAAGACCCATAAATATCTTTGGCAGAAAAATTCATTTCCTTCTTTTTACCCTTTGCCTCTATTGAACTTCAAGGACAGAAGGTTGAGTTAATTATAATGTATAATAATCATTGATCCCTAATTATTTTATTTACTTATTCTATTTTATCCCTATTCCAAGTCCAATTCCAGCCCCACAAAGGATCCATCCTGATGTTAAGGTATATTTTTTGTTCGTATTCTTGCAGAAGCTACACTGTTTCTATGCATATATTTTTAATTTTATATAAAAAGTATTTAACCTGTTTCTTACTTTTTATTCTGCCCTGTGCCTTAAGGACCATCCATGATGCTATGTGAACATCGAGTCTACCATTTCCAGCTGCTGCATGAGACGTGTGCAATACGTTTGACATTTCCTCTTCGTCAGAATGCCTCCAGCTCCCTGCCACCCACATAACACTGAGGTGAACATCTCTGCCTCCTGTTGAGTGGGTTTGAGGATTCCCTTTGGGATTTATGCACAGGAATGGAATTGCTAGGTCACGGGATATGTATGTGGACACCTCATTTGCATCAGTCTTTCCAAATCGTCCTTGAGAATAGGTCTACATTCCCTCTAGTGGGGACCTGCAACTTTCCAACACTGGGCATCACAGGGCTTCTTAGTTTCTCACCAGTGTAATGAATGTAAAGTTCTGTCTTGCTTGCATTTGCATATCTCTGATTATGATGAATCTGCTTTGCTCTCTATGCTTAATGGCCTTCCGGGTTTCCTTTCATAAAAACTGTCTATATCTTTTGTCTTCTGGAAGACTTGCTATATTTTTCTTGTGGCTTTACAAACATTACTTTCATATTCTAGAGACACCAATTAATCTCCTGTTGGTTCAGACATCAAAAATACCTTTTCTAGCTCTCCAATCCTGCAGCTCCAGACTTGGGGCGGGTTACTTAATCTCTCTGCGCCTTGCTTTCCTCCTCTGTGAGATGAGGACAATAGAGCATGCCTCGCAGGGTGTGTGAGGATTAAATGAGTTGACTATTTACTATGTTTTAATGTTTTCTGGTAATTAAAGAAGAAAATAAATTTATGAGCAGGAAATGTGTATTAATAACTGTCAGTAAGTATGGATTTTTGTCCCTATTGAGTATTCAGTTATTTTCATGGATTAAATTTTAGTGTCTATTCAATGTCAGGAGAACTGGATTGCTTAATATAGAGAGCAGTTTAGCCCCAATGTACCTCCATCCCGACCTGATTACTGCCTGCCTTCACTGCCGTGTGTTCACTTCACAGATTGTGGGGAATTGTGTGTAGGTGGGGGGGTAGGGGCGGTTCTTTTGGTCTTTTCTCTGAGGCCAGATTCACATGACAGGATAAACAAACTGTGATGTGACATGGCCATTGCAAATGGCCCCCAAAATGTGAGGCAAATCTGTATCCCAACTAGAATACAAGCATGAACCACACTAGTGCCTTTCTAAACATAGTTCCTTTAGAGACCTTTAGCTGTCCGGTGATTGAAGGATTTCTGGTGCTTGTGAAAAACATGTGATGGAGAGAGCCTCATGTCAGACCGTATTTTAGTTCTTTTCAAAATCCCTCACTCGAAAAGGGGCTGGAGAAAAGGCAGCGGGAAGAGTTGTGCGCATGCCTCTCCGTGGCTGCAGACAGTGTTTCCCCCCAGGCCCTTGCGCTCCCTGGCGGATGGGTGCCAGGCTGCCATCTGGGTGGCCAGAGAAGCAGCACAGTCCACATCGGGGCCAGAGGGCTCCAGCACATGCATCTGGCTGTCCTTCTCCCTGGTTGGAACCCACTTCTTGGGGCCACAAAACGTAGCAGCTCCAACAATATCTTTCAGCTCAAATCCTCACTTGAACATTGTTAATAAGGAATTAAAAGCCCACCTGTAGATAAACCCAATGAATTCTGCCAAGAAATGGGCACTGACTGTCTACAAGGTAGAGCCATGGGGTCTCTTATATCCTTTGAGGAGAGGCCAAAGGTGTCTAAGTCATCGGTCTTGCCTTGAAGCAGCTCGTAACACAGTGGAGAAGGTGGAGTAAATCTCAACACGGACCGATCAGGCCACAGAGTCCAAGTAGTGGGTAAGAGGTTGAGCTTTTCAGAAAACTCCTCCACCAAATCTTGACCCTCTCACTTAGCAACCCTATGATTTTTGTGCAAGTTGCATAACTGCTCTATGTGTCAGTGCTTTGTTGGGGGTTTTTTTCCAATGTAAAATGGACGGTAATATTTACAAAGCACAGGATTACGGAAGGATTGAGTGGGCTGTTATGCAATGCACAATGCCCAGAGTAAGTGCTCAATAAATACAAGCTATCGTGATTATGATGAAGAAGCAAAAGAATCCAGAAGGTAAGCTGTGGACAGGCTGTGAAGGAGCTCAGTCACAAGCCAAGCTCCCTACTTGACAGCTGGAAGACTTCACACAGGAAGGGACATGATCAGAGTGATGCTTGGGGAAGAGTAAGAGAATATTTATTTTGCAAGGCATCCCGGCTGGCACCGCGGGGCGACAGGGCAGAGGGCTCAGCACAGATTTGAGTCACACAGTCTTGATGTCCGAGAGCCTCTAACCTATTAGGACAATAGCGCCACACTTATCTCCAGTGGTGCCTGCCACTCCCAAACAACCATGACGTGAATCGGGAACGCTGACGTTTTCTCTCTTTCATGCAAAATGTGAGCGAACGCTTCTTTAGATGCTGCCCGGTTCCTACCCATGCCCTGCAACACCACGGCTGTCAAGCCAGCCCTGAGATGTCCCGGGCTTTAGGAACACCCAGGGCCCTATCCCGGCATCTCTCTGCTCCATCAGCAGCCAGAACAAGGCGTGGGGTCTGAACCAGTCTGGGTCCAGCTCCCCTGGACCAGACCAGGCACGTTGAGGACTTGGGGGCCACATTTAGTGACAAGGAGCAAGAAGGAGGGAATCAGCATATGCCGGGGCCTTCCCTAAACATGTAGTAGTCCAGGGAGCCCTCTGAGCCCCCCAACGGGGCAGGGGGCATTGTTAATTCCAGGTCACGACTGAAGAAATGGAGGCTGGGGAAGTCCCGCTGAAGCTTGTAGCTCTGACCTTCTGTCTTGGTTCTTCCTTAGCCTTAATCACTCAGCCGCAGCTATCCCAGCTCCAGAGCCTGGATCCCGCCAAGGGCCTTAGTGCTGGAATCTTGGTACCCTGCCCGGCAAACACTTCCCTCGGGCCTAGGGCTCTGCCATCCATCCCCAACTCCCAGATCCAAACTGCCTCTCTGAGTTGACTTCCTCAATATCTGGAATCAGCAACTGCAATGATCACAATCACTTAGCATCTCAGATGGGCCAGACAAGGCGATAAGCGCTCTCTGCATACACTGTGTTCGTAAGGCTCCATCAACTCCACACAATGGTATTATTCCCACTTTACAAGAACCTGAGCTCAAAAAAAAAAGCGAAAACCAAGCAATTTGCCCATGTTCACCCAACTAGTAAGCAAGCCTATATTATGAGCCAGTTAGAGACATGCCACGCTAAACCAGTTCAGATCTAAAATTTGATCATTTCACAGAATTTTGCAACCAGAAATGATCATTATCTACTTATCTATAGAGCAGATAAATACAAAAGCAGTGTTTTTTGATTTTATAATGTACTTGACATGGTTTAGTTTAAAATCAAAATTCTTTTGCGTGTGCCTTATACACACACACATCCTGGAGAGCAATCCCAGGGGATATCGGTGGCTGACAGGAGGCCTCAAAGAAATGTGCCACATCATTACCAAGTGGCCAAGACAGATCAAGAACCTCTGTGGGAAAGGTTCTTGGGACAATTTCCTCTGTACTGCAGAAACTATGAGATTTATTTCTTTGATGTTTTAAAAGTCGACACCAAATTAATTTTAATTAGTTTCGATTTAATTTTCTCCTCTACCCAGACAATAAATATTTTCAGTTATCCATGTTATGTGTGTTTGCTCTGAAGCACTCCCTGAGAACAATGAAAGGAAACACTTCTCATAGTTGTCAGCAAAACATTACTTTTAAAAAATCATCCGTATTAAACATACACACTTTCTCCACAATCCCTTTATCCCCATAAATGTGCTAGAATCTTTAGAATAGGAGATTCTGGTGCCTCGTCCCTTGTGCTTATGCCTCAGAGGCATCAGCTTACGGCGTCCCTCCCCGAGGGGCTGGAGACACACACGCTGTCTTTCATCTTGGGCCGTCAGCTGCACAAGGCTTCCAGTTGGCAGAAGCCCCGTGAAATCGGAGCCACTCCGTGCGTACTAGGGGCCTAAGCAACGACTGAAAAAGGCATCTGAGCCGTGAGACACTGTCCAGCAGAGAGGATGAGGAGAGCATGCACGAAAGAGCTGTTCCCTCGGGAGCCTGCATCGCACCCCTCGCCGCGGCCCAGGCTGCTTTCTGTCATCGCTGTCCTGATGATGAATGTTCTGTCTTCTCTCAGGAGGCGTGCAATGCTCTCAGTCAGCCTCCTTGGCTCGCGAGATGTGGGCTCCAACTCCAGAAGCTCAGCAACACTACCGGCAGAGACTTCCAAAGCCATCGGATTTCACTGAGACCAAACTGTCCCTTGGGTCGCCTGGTCCTAAGCATCAGAGCTCACGTCCTGTCTCGTCAACTTTCCTCTGGCCAGCAGGACCTGCCAGGGCCCCAGCTCCATCCAGCTCTGAGACAGGCCTTACCTGAGTCTCTCGAGGTGCCGATGGCATTTCATAGGGAACCACCATTTTACCCACTCTGCCTCCATGTCACACAAACGGTAACGAAATAGACCTCCATTGCAGAGAAAATAAAATTACATTCTATCTACGACATGTTAATTTAAGTCTTGTGTGCACAGCTCCTATTTCTGCATTATGAAGCTGAGAAAATTAAATAATTTTATCTCCACACACAACCGCTACAACAGCCAACACCAACCCAAGATAAACTCTCTGATCATTTGGGTGAGGACAGCAAGAACACTGGTCTGCTGTCACCTGTGACCGTGACGAGGCGGGCACCTAACTTCTCACATTATCTGAAACTTCGAGTTTGCCTCTGAACCTTTTCTAAGAAACAAACAAACAAACAAACAAAAAAACATTGTCCCACGCTTATTTGGGGTTTTATGAGAAATAAATACAATATAAATCAACAATAAAATCCATAAAAGATGTTTACCCCCTAAACAGATGCAATCCTGTCAGAATTACTTTAAAACACTTAGATATTTTAATACGTCAGTTAAATGTTTAAGTGTTCATAATCAGGTCATTGAGGCCAAAGGGTGTGCATGTGGACAGGCTAGTGAGGCTGTGGTTCATTTTCCCATATTATTCTCTCAACTTTCTGGTCCCAGCGATCTCTGTTGAAATGGCAAGTCAGAGGGTTACCTGTCACTTGGTCATCTCCCTGCTCCTGCTCTAAAACAATCATACAGCGAGGTCACCTGCCTCACGACACTGGCTTCGACAGCAGAATAATCACCTTGGTGTCTGAAGTCCCACCTTGCACTCAACCGCCTCCCTCAGGTGGCTTCCATTGGTCCCCTCCTCAGAGCCTCCATGAGGCCCCAGGGTCTAGAGAAAATGTCAAAGGAGGCAGCAAGGGCACCCGCTCCAGAGTACCAGGACATTCGTCCATTCCCCTCTCCTCTTGCCGACGTCGTTCACAGCACAGCATGCCCACTAGCAAGAAAGGTGTCCCGGGGAAGAACCCACCCTGATTTCCAGCAGCAGACACCTCCAGTTAAGCTAGGGACCTGACAACAAACTGCTGTCGAGACGACAGAGGTAGAGGACCCTCGGGAGTTGACTGATAATTGACAGCTTTACTTAGACAAGGAAACAGAGGTTCATGGGTGTTGCCCTTCGACCCCCACCACTCACAGGGGCAGGGTGCCCTGGGCCTGCACCCTTTCCACCACCACGTCTGCTTCACTGATTAATCAGAGACCAGCATCCAAGCTTTTAGAAAAAATTCAGCAGTAATCGCCACGCTTGTGCCCTGACTTTCATTTTTAATGTCCCTGAACACAGTTTTTAAAGTTAAACCACTTCGTTGAGGGCTGTGCTGCGTGGGGCCCACACTATCCCCACAATTGAAATGCAGGAATATTTTAAATCGCATTTAGTTATCATCCACCTTCTTACGAGCCCCTCCACTGCACTCCTCACTGTGTGCCAGCCCCAGAGGTGCCCCATTTTACCACAAGCACAGAAAAGGAAAGTTACAGCACAGCACTCCTTAAACAGCCATGTCACTACTAGTCTCCCAGAGAAAATGGCCTTAAGCCTCATTTGCCATCTCACCAGTAATTTGTCATTCCAAAAAGCTACACCGAGAAACTCAAGGGACTTTGCCTTTTCCCCTCAGAGAGTAGAAATAAATTTCCTTTCTTGGTTATGTTTTCAAAAAGAAAAAAGTGAGGAAGAATGTTGGGACGGTGTCATTAGTTTGGGAAGGTGGCAGTGTGTGCTCCCTCCCCTACATAGCCCCGAAGGACATACGCTGTGCCCCTTGCTGACCCCTGGCCCTGCGCTCACGCCCACCTGCTCCTGGAGCATCTCTCGGGTGATGACACGGATGTGCCAAAAAGCACTGGGACAACTGATAAATGCAACAATAGATCACATTCAAATTAAATGTCATGTTCAATATATCAATACTGTGAAAATGTCCATTTTCTCTAAATTAATATATAGAATTAAAGTAGCACTCATCTTTCCATCATTCTAAACAGCCGTATGCCAAGAATCTTTAACCCACACATCAAGTAAAGACATCCATGCTGTATCTGTGGGAAACCCCATTTGTTTGTGTCCTGCCTTTGCCCAAAGCTACACTCCAAGGTTTGCTGAGCTGCCCAGGGAGTGTGGTTTGACTGTGGGTACCCCACCCTAATCAATTATAGGTTTTTACTCAGTTGCCCATCTCTAGAGAGTCCCAATTTTCATTCAAAAAATGCAGCATTTCATCAGATAAAATACGGGACTCCTACCGAGGTAAAGGGGTGATTCTTCCGTCCCAAGGTCTTCGGAGTGTGTTGGGGGGACGGGCACCCTCTTCGACCACACAGAAGGCTCTTCCACCCAGGATACTCTCATCACACTCCTCGTAAAGAAACACCCAGCGTGTCTCCATGTGTGGTCCATGGGCCACCTGTGTGGACCTTACATGCTTGTGAAAAATGCAGGTTCCTGAACCTCACCCCGATCTTTTGATTCCAAATCTCTGTGGGTGGGTCACAGGAATGCACACCAACCACTGCTTCAGAGGGTGCTTAACAAACAGCTACAGATAAAATGATGATGAAGACGAGGGGATGTGAGAACAGAACATCCTTTTCCTCATATATTCTTCTTGGACTCCTTGTCCTCTGAGACTGAGGTCAAGGTCAGTTAAAAGAAAGTTGGAGTAGCTCTATTAATATCAGATGAAATAGACGTTAAGATGATGTACATCATAGATTTAAATAGGAGTTCTACGCTATCATAAAAGGTTTGATTCACTACGTAGATTTTAAAAATTCTAAATTTGTAGATACATGCATCCAATAAAATTGCCTTGTGCATATAACTCTTGAAATCTGCCAGAAATAGAGGGAGAAACTGACAAAACCACCAACATAATAACAAATTTTCATACACTTCAATTACTCTCGACAGACTGAGCAGATAGAAAACTGATTAAAATCTAGAATATTTGAACAGCACGAGTAACAAGCTTCTAATGTTGGACACCTATAAAACCCTGTACCCAATAAAGTCTACACATTCATCTCAAGCATGTACGGAACGATTGTAAAAATTGACTTCTTAGAAGGCTAGAAAGAAAGTTTTCAATAAAATTCAAAGAATCAGTATTATACAGACCACATTCTCTGACCACGCCAAAGTTAAATTAGAAGTCAACAATTAAGAGATAAACACATCAGCATACAGAGAGTAAAATAAATGGCGTAGATGATAGAGACTTTGTTCATCTCTCTTGCGACCAAAACAAAGTTGTGACAGAAACACAGAGCAAACAGCAAGCAAAGTCACCTGGGATCGAGATGAACAAGCCCTACAACTAGGGAGAGAAATGAGAAGTCACCCTGCGACGGGCGGAGGCAGGAGGGGGCGAGGACGCGAGGCTGCCGGGGCGAGGACGCGAGGCTGCCGGGCCGAGCAGCTGAGTGGGACACAGGCTGTGGCAGTGGCAGCTGTAGGTGCCTCTTAAAGGGGCCGCGTCCGCGAGCAGATTTCACGGTGACGGACCTGCTCGCTCTGAGCACCAGCACTGGGTCGGCTACGCGGGGGGCACCAAGGACTTACAGGGGGACACTCAGTTGTCGGAGTGAGGGCCGGAGGCGAGGACCTCTCCAGGACAGAAGTGCCCGCGGTATCCACTGTTCCTCTGTTGAGTCCTCCCCACCCCCAGTGTGCGGCCGCAGCGCCGCCAGAGCTGACACATCATCTGACAGAGGTGGCTCCGCCCAGAGGAATCCCTGAAACTCCGCCTCCTCCAACTTACGGCCCCACCCAACCCACATCCAGGTGTGTCCTCCGCGAGTCAGGTGCTCATTGCTGAGCGGCGCTAAGACTCACACTGGTGGCAGCTGGCCTTAGTTTCTGGTATAATTACTTGAGGCAACTTTAAGCACAGCATCTGTGACTTGTTTGCTGAATCTTAACAAGAGGCCCAGAGGGGCACAGACTGGGACTAAACTCAGCCTGCAGCCAAACCCCTCTCAGGACTGAGCCACTGGACTCTTACTTCACAAATCCACACTAATAAGACCAGGAGACTCAGGAGCTTTGCTTAGTACATAGAAACAGACACGGAAAGGCAGCCGAAACGGGAAGACAAAGAAGCAGAAACCATATGAGAGAAGAGAACAGAGATCCGAGAATAACAGCGTCAAGTAACCTAACAGATGCAGAGTTCAAAACACTAGTTACAAAGATGCTCGATGAACTTGGAGGAAGTGTAGATAAATTCAGTGAGAACTTTAAGTGATAAAAAACATAAAAAATGGAAGTGGAAATTATAAGAGGGAACCAGTCAGAAATGAAGAACTCATTATCTGAGATGAAGTGTACATTAGAGGGAATAAACAGAGTGGATAAAGAAGAGGATTGAACCACCAATAGGATGGGGAAGCCAAGGACAGTCAATCTGAACGGCAAGAAAAAAGAAGCCAAGACTGTGATAATAATTTAAGGAGCCTATGGGACAAAACGAAATGTAAAATTATCCATGTCAAAGGGGTACCTGAAGGAAAACAAGATGTTGAAGAGCTATTGAAAAGATAATGGAAAACTTTCCTCACCTGGTGAAGGAAATAGACATACAACCCCAGGAAGCTCAGAGTCTCAAGAAAAATGAACCCAAAGAGGCCCACACCAAGGCACATCATAATTAAAATGCCAAAGGTTAAATACTAAGAGAGAATCTTAAAAGTAGCAAGAGAAAAGCAGTTAGTTACCTATAAGCAAGCACCCATAAGACATGCAAGACAGAAGGACTTGGCACAAAATATTTGATGTGATAAAAACCCAGGATCTACAACCAAGAATGCTTTATCCAGCGAAGCTATCATTTAGAGTCGAAGGAGAGATAAAGAGCTTCTCAGACAAAAATAAGCTAAAGGAATTCATCAACACCAAGCCAGTATTACAGGAAATGTTGGAGGGACTTCTTTAAAAGGAAAAAAAAAATGTATCAAAAACAGGAATAAAGAATGGTAATAACTACATTCCTATCAACAAGTATTTCAATGGAAAAGAATTAAGTGCTCCAACCAAAAGACAGAGTGGCTGAATGGAAAAGAAAACAAGACCCCTACATATGTTGCCTACAAGAGACTCACTTCAGATTAAAAGACACACACAGACTAAAAAAAAGTAAGGGGATGGAAAAACATATTGCCATGATGGACCTAGGGGGTATTGTGCTGAATGAAATAAGTCAGATAGAGAAAGACACATATCACATGATTTCACATACATGTGGAATCTAAAGAATAAAATAAACATCAACAAAAGTGGAAATAAACTCACAGATACAGAGAATATTTTGAGGGCTACTAGATGGGAGAGGGGTTGGGGAGGACGGCAAAAAAAAAGGGCAAAAAGATTAAGAGGTACAAATGGATAGTTGCAGAATAGACATGGAGATGTAGAGTGTAGCCTGGGGAAGATGGCTGGTTAATAACATCGTAATAAATATGCAAGGGGAAAGAGGGATACTAGATTTAGTGGAGTGATCGCTTTGCAAATTATATAGATCTCTGATCACTAGGCTGTACAACTGAAACTAGTATATTTTTATATGCCAACTATAATTTTTATAAAAACTCATTGAATTTTACAATGTAAAAATGAGTAACTAATTGTCTTTTAAATTTCAATAAAGCCGGAAAAAAAGACAGCAATAAAAAAAATCAACATATAAATTTTAATACAGGACTCTAAATAAATCATGGGTCAGAGAAGAAATAATGATAGAAATTAAGAATACTGAGAATAGAGTAATAATTTAAATTCGCCTTTCAAAACTCATTGGGTACAGTCAAAAAAGTATAAAGAAGCAAATCTGTAGCTTTAAATATTGAAACTAGAAAAAAAAGCCTAGAAATAATTGAGCTGAGCATCCAATGAAATTGGAAAAAGGATCCCAAAAGTAAATTAAAAAAAACAAAAACAAAACCAAAAAGAAACAAAAAAAAAACACTAGAATAAATAACAAAGAGGAGAAACTAATAAGATAGAAAGTAAATAATGCCACAGTCAGTTCTTTGAAGTAATAATGAAATGAATTTTCTCCTGGTGGGGTTGATTCAGCAAAAAACACAGAAGGCACAAATAACATTAAAAATAAAAATAATACACAAGTTAGATCTTTCTAAAGTGCCCAGAGCAAATCAGAGATGCAGCCCAGACAACAACTTGGGCTGATAAGAAATTTCTTTCTCCAGGAACCACAGTAATGCAATGCCACACTTAACAAATTGTCAGCAAGGACAGGATGCTGGTGGCACTGATGCCTGTGGGCTCGCCCCCGAGGCTGGCCTTCTGTTGTGGGCTGGACGTGCGAGGAGCAAAGCAGAGCCACGTGAAGGACGCGGACCGCCCCAGAGACGAGAGCAGCCACCACTCTCTTTAATGGAGAAGCTACTTCCTCCCAGTGGACTTTCCACTCATTCTGGGAGAAAAATAAATAAATAAATGAGCTGCAAAGGAAAAACGAGGACAAGTTGATCCATTTCTAAAGGTGCCCTGAAGCCTGGCTCCTAGTGAGAGAATAGGGAGAAGACCTGCCCTGCCTCCTCCCACCCCATCCAGGGCACACAGCAAGCATTTAAAAATCTTAACATGTGTCAAAGACTCACTTCCTGGGCAATGACTTGAAGTACTTGGCGGCGAGAGCTCAGACTTCTCTCCTTACAACGTGCTTTATTCTGTCCAGTGATGCAAACGTTGGAAAAGTCTACACAGTTAAACATAGGCGAAAAATCCCCAGCCCTGCCTTGAGCAGGAGAAACAATTCAGGGAGCCAGACCGAAATGGCCAGGCGCTTGGCATTGACTTCTGACTTAACTCCTTGGTGCTGTTTCGCTTTGTAAGATGAAAAGAGGGTGGATGAGGTTTAAGTGCGCATTTTGCAACGTTCACCTCGAGAGTGCAGACAGCCATTCCTGCAAAATGAAGGCACGGCCTCCCCATCTGCCAGTCGGGCCAACTGAAATGAAACGAAATGGCACACTGGCCAGAGGATATCAATACGAACAGCACAAACATTCAACGAGATGTCCTACAGGTTTTAAAGTGCGAGTGATCTGGGTATCACGTTGCCTGGACTCATTCCAAGGGCTTAGAGCACTGCGTGGAGGAGCAGGGACTAATGTACAATCAAAACCCCTGCATCTGATCCCAGCTTGGCTACGGATCGGTCTGGGATGCTGGCAGGTCCTTTCACAGCTCTTGCCTCAGGTACCTCTTCTATAAACCCAGGACAAAAATATCTCCCCAACAACAGTGCGAGGACTAAATGGAATAGCCATACGGAGACATTCTGGTTTGTGCTTCCACCTTAAAAACTTTCCCTTTCCCATGATGAATAGGTTGGACTTCAAGTTTATGAAAACACATTGGGTACACAATGTCAGCCAAAGCTAGAACTACAGTCCCTTTAATCACGCTGACAGAATATGAAAGAACAAAAATGATTTGGATCATATTCTAAAGCAAAGAGCCATGCAGAACAGAGAGAGAGAGTTGTTCGGGACAGCTGAAGCTCCTGAATACATGGGAGATTCCCTCTCAAGAATCAAAACGGTAAAAACAGACAACTTGAGATTTAAAAAGATTCTCCCCAAGATACTTCAAAAACTTGTCAGTTGCCTTAAGGAGCATATTCTGCATATTGTTTTGCTTTTCCTTGAAGACTTTCATCGTTGTTCTGAGCACGGTAAGCAGCCATCCAGCCATGACACTGATGTAAAGGCTTAATCCAATCCCTGATTTTACAGATGAGAAAGATAAGTCCAGAGAGATTGATTGACGCAAGCCATCCAGCTCTCTAGAGGCACAATGCCAGGACTCCAGTCTCCCGATCTCCTACCTTCCACTACCTTTTAGAAGCCACTTAACTTCAAGAGACCACCCCTCCTTCCTTGGAATAATCCCCAGAGCCCCAGAGTGATTCTAAAGTATCTGTCTGATCATTAACTTACAGATTTTTTTAAGTCTCCTTTCTCTGACGCCCACTGATCATGTTCGCTCATGGAAACCCCACTTGAGTGTGTGTGCATTTTGCTTTTAAGGCTCAGTCTATTCTTTGTATGAGGTGTACATGTCTTCAAAACTCAGCTGTCCCCTTTCCAAGCGGGGTCTTCTGGTTTGCCTGGGAAGTAAGCACTAACTAAGCAGCTGTGCTGAATGGACTAGAAGCAGCCACCTAACCATGCAACTCGAAGGCAGTCCCAGAGGTAATTCCCACTCCTGCCCAAGGTCACGCCCTATCCATCTCAACTGTGAAATCCCCAGCAACGAGACCACCACAGTGTATAAAGCAGTCCCCAGCAATGCCCACAGATTTAACAGAAATTAAAGCACCCCATACGCATGGGCACACTGCCTGGCTGGGCAGCCATGAGGTTTTATCTCTAGAGCACTTAGCAGAGGACCACACACAGTGTGCTAACACAGCCACGCATGGCATTACAGAACACACACGACCTCAGAGATCTACAGTCCCAGCCTCAGAGAGATGAAGTCACCAGACCAAAGAATACCCTTAACAGAGGCAGAAGACACACCACTATCGGGATCTGCTATTTTCCACATTAGTCAAGTAGATGCTTTAAAAATGTTTACGGCAATAAATAAAATAAAGACAAAGTTTTTTCTTTCCCAGTTTGCCTAAGCACTTTCAATCATCTTTTTAAAAATTAAATTGATCTATGATTATAGACCAAGTTCAGTAAAACTGCTCGTCCCTGCCACCCAGCTGGTTGGGGGCTGTCTCCATGGTTGCAACTCAGGAAGATGAACATGCAAACTGCAAACAAGGGTGAGGAGCCACCTAAGCCCCCCAATGCACTGCCTGCCCAAACGTACTCAAGGAAATGGGGGACTGCCCCGGGAGCCCCAGCAGCCACCACCATAAGCGGAGGGTCCACTCGTTAAGGCCGCAGCCTCTCCTCATGCCCTCCTGTTATTTATCAGTATTAACACATTCCAAAGCCTCAGCTTTCCCAATTTCTCTCAGACGTTGCTCTTTGCCCCAAAGCAGTTTTACTAAAACCATTTCCCGGAAGGGCCTCGACCTTTGTCCCCTGGCATTTCGGATAATCATTTGGCAGCTGGAGAAAGTGGCACGCTGCCCTCAAACGCTGGTCTCTCCCTTCCTTTGCCCTCTGGAGCCACTTGGGACCTGCTCAGTGTCGCTCGCTCCAGAGACCGCGGGTCTCTTCGGCCAGTTCCCCCCCGCCCCCCGGTTCCACCGAGTGGGCAGACACGTCTCGGAGATCATGGACGTCGCACGGATGCCCGGATCCCCGAGGCGTGGGCGCAGCGTCTTAGAACTTGACTTCTCTCCTAGTTTTCGTTCGCCCCCCCAAAACCCTAGCCTGCCCCTCTCTCTCTCTCTCTCTCTCTCTCTCTCTCTCTCTCTCCATCCAGCCGCAGAGAGAGAGAAATAAGCGGAAGTCGCTGCGGGGCATCGGCGACGCGGCGCTCGCCGGCGCGGGCTGAGCGCGGCGGGTCCCCGGGGGCCACCTGCGGGGCGCGCGCGGCGCTTACCTCGCTGACGATGGTGGCGTGGGCCTGGGCGTAGCGCCAGGCGCCCCCGCACGGCACGAGCGGCGCCGAGCGGTTGGGGAAGGCGGCGAGCGGGTCTGCGCAGCTGAGCGCCGCGGCGGCCGTGGCCGTGGCCGTGGCCGTGGCCGTGGCGTTGGCCGCCTCCAGGAGGAAGCGCTGGCAGCGGCCGTGGCCGTGGCGCTCGGGCGCCGTGCGGTTCCACTCCTCCTCCGCGCTCCAGCCGCAGCGCTCGGCCAGCGCCGCGGCGCTCGGCCCGCGGCACCAGTAGTGGTCGGGCCGGCGGCCCAGGAAGACCACGGCGACGAAGAGGAAGGCGAAGGTGACGCCGGTCAGGCACAGCAGCAGGAACGCGCGCCGCTGGAAGCGCCCGAACTCGCCGGCGCGCTGCAGCGCCTCGTCGAAGGAGGGCATGGTGCGCGCCGCCCGCCCGGCCTCCGAGTGACCCAGCCGCGCGCGCCGGCCGCCGGCTGCGCCTCGCCGCCGCCCCGCGCCCCCCCGCGCTCCCGCCTCACGCCCCCGGGCGCCGCGCCAGCGCCCGCCGTCCCTCCGGCCCCCGGGCCCTCGCCCCCGCAGCGCCCGCCTCCCGTCCGGGGGCGCCCGCGGCAGCCCGGGCTGGGAGCGGGCGCCGCGAGGGCAGCGGGCGGCGCGACCTGGCCCGGCGCCACCGCGCGCCGGGGGCCCGGCCCGGGACTGCGAGCGACGGGCACCGCTCCGGCCTGGCGCGCAGCTCCATTCGGCCCCTGCCAGCGGCAGCCCGCCCTGCGCTCGCCCGGCGGCGGGCTGCAGGACAGCGGAGCTCCAGGATCGTGCCGCCGCCCCCGGGGCCCTGGGACACGGCCTCTCGGCGGTCCCGAGGGCAGCCGGGGGACGGACGTCGCGCGCCCCGGTTCCCCGCCTGTGCCCGCGAGACGCGCCCCCACCCTCGCCCCTTCCCGGAGCGGAGGCTGCCCCGAGCACCTCGGGCAGGCAGCCAGCTCCTGGGACAGACAGTGGCCGAGAGCACAGCTAGACCACGAGGACCCGATTAGGGCCACATCTCAGAGACTGCCCGCCGTTTTCAAAGGGGCAGCTGCGCAGCCCGCAGAGGTTAAGCATCTCGCCCAGAGGCCTCAAGTTCAAAGTGAGCAGGGCCCTCAGGCCCATGCAGGTGTCCTTAGCCAGGGCCTTCGGACCTATTCTCTCTGCCCAAATCGCCAGGACATGGTGCAGTCGGTTCGCTGTTTTCAACTTCTTTCCTGGCTCCCAAAGACCCGCGGAGCTGCTGTCCCCGACGGCGGCTGGGCTGCCTGGCGTTCAGGTGACAGCCACCGCTGATCTGCAGCCTCGGGCGGTGCTGACCACCGACCGACTGACCGGCTGCTGACAGTGCTCGCGGTGCCTTGGGCGAGCCTCCTACCTCAGCAGGTGTCGTCTGAGAATTTCTCCAGATCTTCATCCCAGACCCCCAGACCCATCCTCAGAACAGCCTTGTGCCCTTAGCTCCCTTTTCTCGAAGCCTGACAGGCCGACAGAGCCCGGACCTAGCTTTTCTCCTTCCAAAGCAAGGATTCCGGGCGGCAGAGCTTGGAGCCGACTTCCTCGGCTCAGTGGCTTGCGAGGTTGGACAACTAAGCCAGCCCCATGTCCTCGACTGGCAGATGAGGCTAATACTCTCCTGGGGTCACTGTGAGGACTGAATGAATTAATACATGTAAAGTGCCAGGAAGGGCCAGCTGCATAGCGTGCCCCTGTCGTTAGCTGTTACCACCATTCTCACCTGCGGCTGAGGTGACACCATTGACTGTTTGGAGATGCCCTAACGAGGACGATATCTTGTAAGACAAAACACCTGGGGGTGTGCGGCCACACGGGAGGGCTCGCTGCAGGTAGTTTTATTGTCCTCTCATTCCTTCCTGTCAGCTACCAAAGCCACAGGCTCGCCCACTTAGCTATGACTTCTGCGTCTACGTGTCTCATGCTCCAGGATCTAGTCCATATTTTTAATGGCTCCCAGGACCCCAGATTCAACCTGTCCTCCTCCCACCCAGCTCCGCCTCCTGCCCTCCCTTTTGGTGTAGCCACCGCCAGACCCCAGACTCAGAATCTCAGTATCACCTGGACACCCCTCACTTCTGGCTCCACCCCCTTGCTATTCAACCCCTCCCTCCAAACATACAAACACGGACAAATGTGTCCCTAGCTTCCTGCTCTGCTTTAACTGTCTCCAAAGTCTTCACCATCATCTAACATGCCCATGTTATTTTTTGTCATACTGTGCATTTTTACTTACTTATTTATCTTATCTACGTCCTTCCAGTAGAATATGTTTCATGACGGCAGGCAGTTCTACCTGTTTTGTTCAGTTCTGTATTTTTATCACCTAGAACAGTGCCTGGTTCACAGTATTTGCAGAATAAATGGATGCTGCTTGACACCCTCTCACCCCAGATACACACAAGTGTCACCTCCTCTCTCCTCTCCTCACCTACCTTTGTCCTGCCCTCAGTGCCCCTGACATTCCTCACCTGCAGTGTCTGTCCTGTGGTCCAGCCTGCATTCCTCGCTGTCTTCCCACAGGGCAGCTGGGAGATGTCACCTTCAATAGCTTGCCTTGCTTTTTCCAAATCGAATCTTCATTTCTCACCCACCCTTTCAGAATGCTAACCCACATTGCTCATCAAGTTGTCCCCTCGTGTGACAGCTAAACAGAACTACTTGCTCATTCTCAAATCCTTCTTAAACTTTCCTAAATCTATGCCTGTACACAGGAAGTTCTCTCTTTCCCATTTCACCCTCCTGCTTCTCCCTGTCCACAATCTGTGGGCCCCCCTCCGCCCTTCTCGAAGCCTACACTATTGCACTGCCTCCCTTCCAAGTAATGCCATCGTCACCTCTGCTCCTAGCATGTCTAAGAACCTTCTTATGGAATGTCATTACATTTTTCTTTGTGTCATAGTCATCCGTGCATTTTTAATTTTAACTACTTTTTTTTTTTTTAATGAAGTCGTCTGAGCACACAGAAAAGCAGACGTGAGCAGTGGCTAAGGTCGTGGACTCTGGAGCTAGATCTGTGGGGTTCAAATCCCCTTCCGCTGCTTAAAGTGAGTGTGACCTTGGGCAGGTTATTTAGTCTTTTTCTGTAAAATTGAGTAATAATGGAACCAACCTTCTCATTTGTAATGCAAGTCACTTAGAGCAGCACTTGAAACATATAAGAGTCAGCTATTAATAAAAACATTAAAAAACCACCCACCCCCAGAATTAGCAAATGTTGTGTTATTATGTTTGTGTCAGACATAGTGTTATAGAGAACTAATGCTCATGGACACAGTTGAAGTTTTTCATATGCCTTTAGATGCTGTCCCCTGTCCCCTCTCTTTCTCTCAAGGCAGCCACCAGACACTTTCTTCAGAAGACAACTGGGCAGGAAATCCTGGGGTCCCAGCTCCCAGAGAGTGGTCAAGGGAGAATGGGCTTCAGGTGGGTATAGCCCTTGGCCCAGTGGTGGGTGGAGCAGGCAGAGGAAGCCCAGATGGAA